>PVJD01002846.1:0-185004 GCA_004026545.1 Mormoops blainvillei | reverse complement strand
CCCCCCACCTCCCACCCTCAATCCTTCCCCCATTTGGCTTTGTCGATGGGTCCTTTATGCATGTTCCTTGATGACCCTTCCCCTTCCTGTCCCCTGTCATCCTCCTCCCTCCTCCCCTCTGGTTACCATCAGTTTCTTTTTTATTTCAATGTTGCTGGTTATATTTTGCTTGCTTGTTTGTTTTGTTGATTAGGACCCACTTATAGGTGAGATCATATGGTATCTGTCTTTCACGGCCTGGCTTACTTCACTTAGCATAATGCTCTCCAGTTCCATCCATGCTGTTGTGAAGGGTAGGAGCTCCTTCTTCCTTTCTGCTGTGTAGTAGTCCATTGTGTAAATGTACCATAGTTTTTTGATCCACTCATTTACTATTGGGCACTTAGGTTGTTTCTAATTCTTGGCTATTGTAAATTGTACTGCTATGAACATTGGGGTGCATAGGTTCTTTTGAATCAGTAATTCAGGATTCTAAGGGTATAGTCCCAGTACTGGGATAGCTGGATCAAAAGGCAGTTCAATTTTTAGTTTTTTGAGGAAATCCCAAACTGTTTTCCACAGTGGTATACCCAGTCTGCATCCCCACCAACAGTGCACTGGGGTTCCCTCTTTCTCCACATCCTCGCCAGCACTTGTTTGTTGATTTGTTTATGATGGACATTCTGGCTGGTGTGAAGTGATATCTCATTGTGGTCTTAATTTGCATCTCTCTGATGGTTACTGATGCTGAGCATCCTTTCGTATGTCTCTGGGCCCACCGTATGTCCTCCTTGGAGAAGTGTCTGTTCACGTCCTTTGCCCATTTTTTAATTGGATTTTTTGTCTTCCTAGGATGGAGTCATGTGAGTTCCTTATATATTTTGGAGATCAAAATATATTTGGGCAAATATATTTTCCCATACAGTTCGTTCCTTTTTCGTTTTACTGATGTTTTCTTTAGCCGTGCACAAGCTTCTTATTTTGATGAAGCCCCATTTGTTTATTTTTCCTTTATGTCCCTTGCTCTAGGGGACATATCGGTGAAAATATTGCTACATGGAAGATCTAAGATTGTCCTGCCTCTATTCTCCTCTAGAACTTTTATGGTTTCACGACTCATGTTTAAGTCTTTTACCCATCTTGAGTTTATTTTTGTGTGTGGTGTAAGTTGGTGGTTGAATTTCATTTTTCTGCTTGCAGCTGTCCAGATCTCTGAACACCATTTGTTGAAATGGCCAATTTTCCTCCATTTTATGCTTCTGCCCCCTCTGTCAAATATTAATTGACCATAGACACATGGTTTATTTCTGGGCTCTCTATTCTGTTCCATTGATTGATGTGTCTGTTCTTATGCCAGTACCAGCCTGTTTTGATGACCGTGGCCTTATAATATAGTTTGATGTCAGGCATTGTGATCCCTCCTGCTTTGTTCTTCTTTCTCAAAATTGTTGCAGCTATTCGGGGTCATTTATGGTTCCATATAAATTTTTGAAATGTTTGTTCTCTATCTGTGAAATATGTCATTGGTGTTTTAATAGGGATTGCATTGAGTCAATAAATTGCTTTGGGTAGTATGAACATTTTGATGATGTAAATTCTTCCAATCCATGAACATGGTATATGCTTCCATTTATTTCTTTCTTAATTTCTTTCTTCACTGTTCTGTAGTTTTCTGAGTACTGGTCTTTTACCCCCTTGGTTAAGTTTATTCCTGGGTACTTTATTTTTCTAGTTACTATAGTAAATGGGATTATTTTGCTGATTTCTGATACTGAGATGTCATTGTCGATGTATAAGAATGCTTTTGAATTCTGAATATTGACTTTGAATCCTGCAGTTTTGCCAAATTCACTTATGAGATTGAGCAGTTTTTGGTGGAGTCTGTAGAGTTTTCTATGAACACTGTCATATCATCTGCAGACAATGACAGTTTTACTTCCTCCTTTCCAATTTACATGCCTTTTATTTCTTTTTCTTGTCTGATGGCTGTGGCTGGGACTTCCAAAATTATGTTGAATAGAAGTGGTGAAAGTGGACATCCTTGTCTTGTTCCTGATCTTAGTGGGGAAGCTTTTATGTTTTGCTCCTTGTGTATGATGTTGGCTGAAGGTTTTTCATATATGGTCTTTGTTATGTTGAGGTATGCCCCCTTTATTCCCACTTTGCTGAGTATTTAATCATAAATGGGTGCTGTACCTTATCAAATGCTTTTTCTGCATCTATTGATATGATCATGTGATTTTTATCTTTCCTTTTGCTTATGTGATGTATTACATTTATTGATTTGTGAATATTGTACCATCCTTGCATCCCTGGGATGAATCTCATTTGATCATGGAGGATGATCTTTTTCATGTATTGCTGGATGCAGTTTGCCAATATTTTGTTGAGGATTTTAGCATGTATGTTCATCAGTGGTATTGGCCTGTAGTTTTCTTTCTTTGTTCTGTCTTCATCTGGTTTTGGGATTAGGATAATGCTGGCCTCATAAAAAGAATCTAGGAGTCTCCCCTCTACTTGGATTTTCTGGAATGGTCTGAGAAGGACAGGGGTTAGCTCTTCCTTAAATATTTGGTAAAATTCTCCTGTGAAACTATCTGGTCCGGGGCTTTTGTGTGCCAGGAGTTTTTTGATTACTACTTCAGTTTCACCAGCTGTTATTGTTCTATTCAGGCTTTCTGCTTCTTCTTCTTTCAGTTTCAGAAAATTATATTTTTCTAGAAATTTGTCCATTTCACCCAGGTTATCAAATTCCTTGGCATATAGTGATTCATAGTAATTTCTTACAATTGCTTGTATTTCTGTGGTATCAGTTATAATTTCTCCTCTTTCATTTCCGATTTTATTTATTTGCATCCTCTCCCTTTTTTTCTTGGTGAGTCTGCTTAAAGGCTTGTGGATTTTGTTTATCTTTTCAAAGAACCAGCTCCTGGATTTATTGATCCTTTGAATTTTTCTTTTAGTCTCTATGTCATTCAGTTCTGCTCTGATCTTGATTATTTCCTTCCTTCTGCACACTCTGGGCTTTGTTTGTTATTGTTTCTCCAGTTCTTGTAGATGTAGGGTTAGGTTGTTTATTTGAAATGTTTCTGTCTTTTCTAGATAGGCCTCTATTGCTAGGAACTTTCCTCTCAGGACTGCCTTTACTGTGTCCCATAGGTTTTGGACTGTTGTCTGTTCATTTTAATTTATTTCCAGAGCTCTTTTATTTCTTCCTTGATCTCATTATTGACCCATTCATTGTTTAATAGCAAGCTCTTCAGTCTCCATGAGTTTGAATGTTTTCAAATTTTCTTTGAGGTTGGTTTTAAGCCCTTGTGGTCTGAGAAAATGCTTGATATGATATCAATTTTCTTAAATTTGTTGAGACTTGTTTTGTGTCCTATCATGTGGTCTATCTTTGAAACTGTTCCCTATGCATTTGAAAAGAATGTGTAGTTTGCTTCTTTGGGGTGGAAGGTTCTATATATACATCAGTTAAATCCATTTGATCTAATGCTTTGTTCAGTTCCACAGTATCCTTATTGATATTCTGTTTGGATGATTTATCCATTGTTGACAGTGGGGTATTAAAATCCCCTACTATTAGTGTGTTGCTGTCTATATCTTTCTTGAAGTCCTCCAGGATTTTCCTTATATATTTGGGTGCTCCTATGTTGGGTGCATATAGGTTTACAATGTTTATGTCTTCTTGATGGAGTCTTCCTTTGAGTGTTATGATGTGTCCTTCTGTGTCTCTTTTTATGGCCTTGGTTTTGAAGTCTATTTTGTCTGATATTAGAGCTGCCACCCTGGCTTTTTTTTTTCCTGTCCGTTTGCTTGGAATATTTTTTCTAACCCTTTACTTTCAGTCTGTGTAGGTCCTTTGTTCTGAGGTGGGTCTCTTTTAGGCAGCATATGTGTGGGTCTTGTTTTCTTACCCATTCAGCTACTCTAGGTCTTTTAATTGGAGCATTTAATCCATTTACATTTAAAGTTAGTATTGATAGGTACTTATCTATTTTTTCCCTTTGTACTTGTGTTCCTCTCTCTCTCACTCTTTTTCTTTATCTTCTTAAAGCAGTTCCTTTAGCATATCTTACAATGCTGGTTGGGTAGAGGTGTATTTTTTTAGCCTTCTTTTGTCTGAGAAACTCTGTATTTCTCTTTCCATTTTAATTGAGCACCTTGCTGGGTAGAGTAGTCTTGGTGAAGGCTTTTGCTTTTCATTACTGGGAAAATTTCTTGCCATTCCCTTCTGGCTTGTAGTGTTTCTGTGGAGAAGTCAGCTGCTAGCCTTATCAGGGCTCCCTTGCATGTTACTTTCTGTTTCTCCCTTGCTGCCTTTAAGGTTCTCTCTTTGTCTTTGATATCTGCCATTTTAATTATGATATGTCTTGGAGTGGGTCTCTTTAGGTTCCTCTTTATTGGGACCTTCTGTGCTTCCTGGATTTGTGTGACTTTTTCTCTCCTCAAGTTAGGGAAGGTTGCCATCATTACTTTTTCAAACAGGTGTTCTATGCTTGCTCCTCTTCTTCTCCTTCTAGTATTCCTATTATATGGATATTATTACATTTCTTGTTGTTCTGCATTTCCCTTAGCTCCTCTTTGTTCTTTTTTGAGCCTTTTTTCATTTTCTTGCTCTTTCTGGGAGTTTTTTTTCTACCATGTCCTCCAGCTCACTGATTCGATCCTCTGCTTCATCTAGCCTGCTTTTGTTTCCTTCTACTGTGTTCTTCAATTCAGAAATCATATTCCTCATGTCCTCTAGTTCTTGTTGATAGTGTCTATGTCCTTTTACGTGCTGATATAGTTTGCAGTAAGTTCCTCATAGGTTCCCTGTAGTTTTTTGTAATTCTCACTGAGCTCACTGAGCTCATTGAGCTTCCTTATAACCATTGTTTTGAACTCAGTATCTGATTGTTTCCTTACCTCTATTTCATTTAGCAGTCTTTCTGAGGATTCCTCCTTTCCCTTGATTGGGGGTTGTTACTTTGTCTTCCCATATTTAGCTGCCAGAGCAAAACCACAAAGCCCAGGAAACAAACCCATGACAGCAAAACTAACTGTCCCCTTCAATCCCACTATCAACAGCAAATGAACCAGTTTTAATAAGGCTGTAAAGAGATTAAGACTACTATAAAAAGGAGAGAAATAAACTGTAGTATAAAATCTAGTGACTTAATATGCTCAAATCTGATGAACAAGAAACGAATGTTAAAAAGCTATATAGTAAAGAAAATATCACAAATCATGAAGAAGGTCACAGTGGAGTTCATCTTGGCAGCCTCTAGTATTTACCACTGTTTTTTCTTTCTGGATCCACCTCTGGCGATGTCAGATGTTGACTCCGTCTGACCTTACGCAGCCTGTTCGAGACTTCCCAGGATCTACTGTCTGTGGCTGTCTCCTTCAGTTGTTAATCTCATCACTCTGCACTGAGCCATCAGGCTTAAGCACCATAGGGTGGGGCAGAATCCCTCCTGGGGTCAGGGCTAAAGTTACCCCTCAGGGTGCTGCTGCTTCGAGGGGAGTGGTCTGTGTTAGCTCCATGGCTGCTGCCTTATGGGGGATGACTCAGCACCGGGATCCCGGTGGCTACTCTCTCAGTTCTCACCTCAAAGCCTCCATCCCCAGTGTCTCCTCATGCGTCTCTAGCCCACTCTGCCTCCATCTTTGCCAGAGCCCAGGGTAAGTGGCCGCCAATGAAAATTTATGTGTTGGCCCTTTAAACAGCTTTTTCAGTCTCCAACCACCCATCTCTGGCAGAGAGCAGCCCTGCCGCTTTTCGCAGTTGGCTGTTACCTATGTACTTTCGGGGCTCTGGTGCTGTAGGCTGGGGATCCCTGCTTATCGTTTAGATCCCACTCCTCTCTGGGGGATCCAACTGGCCACTTAAATATCCCTCAGGCACTGCCACCTGAGGGTGCTCAGCCACCCTTCTCACATCTCCACCGCACTCCTTACCAGTCAGGTTTTGCTGAAACTGATTCTTCTGTCTGTCTGAGGTTATAAGGCTTCTGTCTAGCTATTGTTCAGTTGTTTATTCTGGGTGATTTCTCCACCATTTAGTTGTAATTCCAGATCGGTCCTGGGAGGAGATCAGTATGACTTCCATTCACTCCTCTGCCATCTTGCCCTCTCCTCTAAATTTTTCTATTTTTAATAATTCTCTGGCCTCATTTTGCCAACTCATAAGCCAATGATCTTATAATGGGGAAGTCTTCCCGTGAACATAACAATTCTGTAGATCTCTTTGGAAGGAGTGAGATTTGTTTGGGAAGACTGTTTTTTCCTGCTCTTTGTCCCTATGCAGTAGGAAAAAACAGTAACTCACACATAACCAGTGGCACATCCCTAGAAGGGTGGAGCTAATGACACATGTCCTGTATGTAGTGATGTTAAGACAAACCCTGCTTCAGACATTCTTCTTCAGTTTAAAAGCTTCAGCGAAAATATAAGAGTTAGAGTGACGCAGACTGTCAGTTCCTGGGGAGTGACTGCCTTCTGTAATCAACCATAATGAAAATCTGTGCCCCTTCACGGATACTTAAAAATATTGTCCCATAGCATTACTAAAAGATGTATAGAGGTCCAGAGAAATATTTTATAAGAGCCATGCATGATATGTATCTTCAAAGAATATATATAAATTTATGGTAATATGGTATCTAAAGAAGCTGTAATTAAATGTATTCTCCATATTTTGAGTTAGAGAAAAGTTGGCTGAAATAGTGAGGAATTTCCTCCACCATTATGAATCTCACTTCTTTGGCCCTGACTACAATTGCAAACTGAAATGGAGATTTTGATATTTATCTGACTAATTTAAGCAAAAAGAAATTAATGATATATGCTTATTGAAAAGTAAATAGTATTTGAAAATCTAAGTTATCCAAGTCACCTGTACAAATTCAATAAGTAATGGGTCGGCACTTTCCTATATACTCAGTCACCACTGATATGCAAGTATCTGAGGAATAAAGACGGGATATTTTAATTTCAGCTCATCCAGTGGCTATGGAATTCAGGGAGTGATTTCCCATGACTAACAACTAAAATCTGGCTCTCTAGACAGTTATCAAAATGTTCTATCATTTGTTAGCATCTAAAATAATTATAGCAGCAATATGGATAACATTCTGCAGGCTGCTCTACCAGCAGGCCAGACAGCTATTTTCTGAATTAAATTAACACCATACACTGTAGTTTTCAGACAGGTCTCTCTTTAACACTTCGGGGTTTAGCTTCATACTTCATTAACTTTTCAATTGATCACTTGCCTCTCTTACGCCCCCAACCAGGGACTTGGCCCACAACCTAGTCATGTGCCCCAACCAGGAATCAAACCAGTGACATTTTGTTTGCAGGATGACCAACCCACTGAGCCACACTAGTCAGGACTTTACTTCATTAACTTTTCAAAAAAAGTAAAGTAGATCTTGCAGTAATTAGAAAAAGCTTTGGCTTAGGAGTCAGAAGATCTGGTCTCCATTCTGGATCTGCCACCAACTAGAGGTGTGTCCATTTGACAAATACCTTTAAAAACATGTAATTCTTAAAAAATAAGATCAATGTGTTAAAAAATTTCAAATATGATTAAACAAATATATAATAAGACTGCCTGTGGCAGAGTCACTAGCTGTCCACCAAATTCTGTTTTCTTTCCTTAGTAGACTACATTTCCCAGCCTCCCTTGTAGTCCAATGGTCACGTGGCTAGACTCTTGAAGGAATATGAGTGTTAAGTAATGTAAATCATACTTCAGGAGTCAGTCTACTAAGAGAATATATTTTCTGTATGTTACCTGTCTTTTCCACCAGCCAGATCCTGGAAATGACAACCAGCCTCAATCACATAGATGACAATAAGCTCTGATTATGCAAGAATAACAGGTTAGCCTCTGTCCCTGGGTCACAATATGGAAGACAGCCACTCACTGACCCAACCCTGCCCTAGGAGAAATAAACCTATATTGTGCTTATGCTTTTACATATTTGGATTTATTTACCAGAGAAGTTTAGCCTACCAAAACTAAAGTGCCACCTAAGGAACCCTCTGATTCACTGGTTCACTCACCAGAAATACCATCAACAAATTTGGAAAGATGTACAAATTCATTAAGTAAAATGAGCATGTATCAAAAAAAAAAGAGTGTAAAAACATTTTTATTAAAACGTAAGTCAATTAAAAGAACTCTATTTTATTTGTATATAAAGTTATATAAACATATTTGATGAAAGATGGTTTAGTATTGTGATTGAGAGAATGGATCCTAGTTTTATCACTTATTATCTACATAATTTGGAGGGAAATCACTTAACTTCTCTGCACTTCAGTTTGTTTACCTCTAAGACAGAGATGGTAATAATAATAGTTACTGGGCACTTTTGAGGACTCAGTCAATATACATATAGCACATAGGAAGGTTAAATAAGTGTTAGTTACTATTACTGCTACCATCATTACAACAGAAAAAACAGCTAAAGATATACTCTAAAACGGCAACAGTGCCTATTTTTGGAGTATATGGGGTTAGAGAGAAAAATCTTTCCCTCTTATTTTGTACTGCTTGAATTTGTCAGAATAAGCATTATAGCATGTAATTAGTAAAATTCCCATAATTCTTTGTGATCACAATTTTTTAAAACAAATTCACATGATAATTATCTTTCAGTTCATCAATTTTTTTTTGTCTAATTTAGATCACAGGTTTCTGTTCCAAAAAAGTACACATGAAGAAAACGTTTTATAATAAACCTAAAAAATATGATCCAAAGAGTACAAAAAAGTGGTAAAAGCTATTTATCAGTATAAGTTCTTAGAACCTAGGGATATCAATGAGTAAATTAAACATTTTAAAAACACTTCTGAATGATTGGTGCTGAGGATGCAAGGGGGACAGAGTCATAGTCCCTATACTGAGGAAAAATCTAAGTTGAAAAATTCTTAAGAGAACCTTAAATTTTCTTTTAAATCAAAAATAAGTATAAAAAATAAGTACATACTTTCTAAAGCACTGAAAAAAAGAAAACAAAAAAGTAGTCATATACCAAAGTACAGAAAATGAAAGGAAGAATGAGATAGGACAAATAGAGCAAGGTGAAAAATAAGACCAAGGATATTACAAAAATAGATATAAATGTGAAAAATTTTACCATGAGAATAGAGAAACTCAGTTCAACAAGTGTATACAGTAGTACCCCCTTATCCTCAGTTTTGTTTTTGTGTTTCAGTCACCTGCAGTCAACTGTGGTCCAAAAAACATTAAATGGAAAATGACAGGAATAAACAACTCATGTTTTAAATTGTGTATCATTCTGACTAGCATGAGGAAATCTCACACTGTCTCTCACTCTCCTATCCTGCTCAGGATGTGAACTCTTTGTCCACAATGTACATGGAGTACAATAGGATATTTTGAGAGAGAGAAAGACCACATTCACATGACTTTTATTACAGTATATTGTTATAATTGTTCTTTTTATTATTAGTTATTGTTAATCTCTTACTGTGCCTAGTTTATAAATTAAATTTTATCATAGGTATGTAATACAAGAAAAAAACATAGTATATATAAGGTGTGGTAGTATCTGTGGTTTCAGGCATCCACAGGGGGCTCGGAATATATATACCCCCATGAATAAGGAGGGACTACTATACACTGCTTATTAAAGCCCCATCTAAACAAGGCATCATGAAATGATTAGATCTACAAGGATGGGAAAAGGGATAGTAAATAAATACAAAAAAAAGGAAGCAGGAATCACAACAATAATAATATATAATACTATAAAATTCAAAGTAAATATATTAAATAGGAAATTATTTTATTTTTTAAAAGATTTTATTTATTTTTAGACAGAGGGGAAGGGAAGGAGAAAAAGAGGGAGAGAAACATCCATGTGTGGTTGCCTCTCACACACCCCCTACCAGGGACCTGGCCCGCAACCCAGGCATGTGCCCTGACTGGGGAATCAAACCGGCAACCCTTTGGTTCACAGGCCAACGCTCAATTCACTGAGCTACACCAGCCAGGGCTAAAGTTTATTTTATTTTATAATGATGGACACAATTCACACTGAAAATATAACTCTCAGAAGTCGGTAAGTGTTTGTATTAGTTCTTTTTTAAGTATGTTTTATTGATTATGCTATTACAGTTGTCCAATATTTTTCTCCCCTTTATCCCTCTCCACCTGGTACCCCCTTCCCTCCAGCATTATCCCCCTTAGTTCACGTCCATGAGTCATACATATTAAGTTCTTTGGCTTCTCCATTTCCTATACTATTCTTAACCTCCCTCCTTTATTTTGTACCTACCAATTACACTTCTTATTCTCTGTACCATTTCCCCCATCTTCCCCTCTCCCCCTCCCCACTGATAATCTTCCATGTGATCTCCGTTTCTGTGATTCTCTTCCTGTTCTAGTTGTTTGCTTAGTTTGTTTTTATTTTTGTTTCTACATTCATTTGTTGATAGTTGTGTTTGTTGTCATTTTACTATTCATAGTTTTGATCTTCTTTTTCTTAGATAAATCCCTTTAACATTTCATATAATAAGGGTTTGGTGATGATGAACCCCTTAAATTTACCTTATCTGGGAAGCACTTTATCTGCCCTTCCATTCTAAATGTTAGCTTTGCTGGATAAAGGAATCTTGGATGGAGGTCCTTGCCTTTCATGACTTTGAATACTTCTTCCAAGCCCTGTCTTGCCTGTAAGGTTTCTTTTGAGAAATCAGCTGATAGTCTTAGGGGAACTCCTTTGTAGATAACTCTCACCTTTTCTCTTGCTGCTTTGAAGATTCTCTCCTTATCTTTAATCTTGGGTAATGAAATGATGATGTGCCTTGGTGTGTGCTTCCTTGGGTCCAACTTCTTTGGGACTCTCTAAGCTTTCTGGACTTACATGTCTATTTCCTTAGCCAAAATGGGGAAGTTTTCCTTCATTACTTTTTCAAATAAGTTTGCAGTTTCTTGTTCTTCCTCTTTTCCTTCTGGCGCCCTTATGATTCAGATGTTAGAATGTTTAAAGTTGTCCTGGAAGTTCCTAAGCCTCTTCTCATTTTTTAAAATTATTCTTTCTTCATTCTGTTCTGGTTGAATGTTTTGAATGTTTATTTCTTCCTTTTGTTCCAAATCGTTGATTTGATACCCAATTTCCTTCTCTTCATTGTTGGTTCCCTGTATATTTTTCTTTATTTTACTTTGAATAGCCTTCATTTCTTCCTTTATTTTGGAGCTGTACTCAATCATTTCTGTGAGCATCCTGATCACCAATATTTTGAACTCTGCATCTGATAGGTTGGCTGTCTCCTCATCACTTAGTTCTTTTTCTGGAGTTTTGATCTGTCCTTTCATTTGGGTCATATTTCTTTTGTCTCGGTGCACCTGTTACATTGTATGGGGCAGAGCCTTAGGTATTTGCTAGGGATGGGCCACCCACTTTGCTGAGTTTTGGTGCTATATGTGAGTCAGGGTCAGAGAAGGGACAATGTCCCTTGCCTTGAGCACCATTCTCAACTAGAGCTCATTTAAGGCCTGGGGTTCTCTTCCAAACTCATTCTGATTAATAGCAGAATTCAGTTTCTTAAAGTGGTAGGAATGAGGTCTCTGTTTTATTGCTGGATATTGGATGGATGGGGATCGTTCTCAGCTTCCAGAAGCTGCCCTGATGTCCTTGTCTCATGCGCCCTTCCATAGGCACATCACAACATGGCTATTTCCTTCTGCAAGTTCAGCATGAGGATCTCTCTCTTTTCCAGTCTCTCTGACTTTTTTTATCTCTAACCTTTCAACTCTCTTTTAAAGTGCTCACCTGATTTGGTCAGGCCCACTCAGGATAATCTATCTTTTAATCAACCTAATGGCAATTGAGTAGGGACCTTAATTATATCTGCTAAATCCCTTCACCTCTGCCATATAATGTAATCTAATCATGGGGGTAATATCCTATCATAGTCACAGATCTCACACTCAACAGCATGTCCAGATGTGGGCAGAAATTTTGGAGACCATCTTAAAATTCTGACTCCCACAGTGCTGAATTGTTTTTCATAAAAATATATTAAGCAATACTGTTAAAAATACAAAATGATGAGTTTTTTAAATATAATAGTGTATTCTAATATGTATTTCTGTCTTGAACAGATTGAGTAGGCAAAATAAATGGATATTTAAAAAATCTAAATTATATCATTAACAAGATTGATTTGAAAGATTATTAGAACTCTGAAAATAGAGAATATACTGGCTTTTCCAGTGTCTTGTGGAGTTCATCCTATGTTTGGGTAAAATGAAAATCTAAGAATCTGAAAAGTAAATATTACGTGGGTCAGTCTTTGAGTGTAAGGCAATAAAGCTAAAACAGGCAAGAAATGATTTAGCAAAGTAATCCAACCACTTAAAAAGTTTAATTACTCTTCTAAATAATTCTTCAAGCAAAGAAAAAGCAATACTGCAATAACAAATTAGCGACAATGGAAGAACTGCACATAAAAGATGGTAGAGTAATAAGCATTCTAGCCAAAAAGTTATGAAAAGAAAACAAAACACTCAAAGGACTATTAGAGAAATACATTAATAAAGCAAATTTTAAAGAATTATAAAAATTAAAATGTGTTTTTTTATGTTTGAAAAAGTAGAACAAAATGAAGAGCTACACTAATAACGTGGATGGTAATCCTTTGGGGTATAAAGATACTTCTTGTGGTTTAAATTTGTTATAAAAATCATATTTTACTCTTGTAATTAAAAACAAGGGAGAAGTACGCAAATAAGGCATTTCCTGGGTTTTTCGCAGGTTAGCTAGAAAGTGTCAGTTGTACTATTTTTCCAATCTCTTATGGAATACATTTAAAAATTAGTCATATAATAGTTTGATATTAATATGTCAAATTCCAAAAGGTGAAAAGTATACAGGCATTGTTCCTGAGCTCAAGGCAATGAAACCAGAAAATGAGAACTAAAAAATAACTAAAAGATCAAGCATTTGATGGGTAGTTATCTGATTTTAAAATTTCTTCAGTGGTTATGAACATCTTTAGGTTTTTGTTTTCTTCTTGAGCTGATTTTGGCAATTTATAGGAAATAGTAATTTCCTCTGGACTTTTTTAATTTGTTGGAATGAAGTGAAATATCACTTTGTTTTATTTTTTAATTATTTCAGTATTTTAAATTATGCTTTTTTCTGATAATGTTCTATAGCTGTGATTTCTTTATTCTTAAATAACGTTGCAAAAATTGTATGTATTGTATTGTTTTTTTCTTCAAAGACCTAGTTATTGGATTTATTGACAATTCATACCATCATCCTGCTTTCTAATCTAATTTTTCATGGCTGCCTGATTTCTTCTTACTGTTTTACATTTACAAATAATCCTACAAGGAATATGCTGGACTTGCATCTTCATACCCTAGCGATCATATTTCTGAAAGACAGATTCCTAAAAAGGGGATTCATTTGTCACAAGGCTCCAATATGTTTAATGTTGGTGGATGCTATTAAATCAGCCTTCAAAAAGTTGTGCAAACTTACACTCCCACAAACTGTATGAGTGAGCCTGTTTCTCCATACCTCATCAACACTGGGTACCATCAGTCTTTGTAAGCTTTCCCCTTTAATAGGCAAAAACATGATACGGCCTATAAAATTGTACATAAAATTGATGGAGAATGCAAGAGAGCCTATTGTATAAAAAGAAGGTAAGTTTTCACGGTTAGTTAGTAAGGACAAAATGAGCCATTAAATTTAGAATAGAGTGTACTGGTTAACAAAACCCGATGACAACAGGAAATGGAGAAGAAATCAGGAGAATTGTGGAATTTTTCATTCTTTTGATCACAAGAGAGAGGGGGGAGCTGAGGACAGAGTGAAATTTCATGGAGTTGAAGTTTCAGTCAATATCCTGAATGTTTACAATGCCTCATTGGCCTGATAGCGCATGCAGTACCACTTTATGATAATGATAACACAGTGGCGGGAAATCATGCAAATAGAGTAAATAATCGTGAGGAGGGAGAGAATAGTATTTAGGCTAGTAGACTGTCCTAGAGGGAGTTCCGGAAGATGTTTGGGAGGAGTGGTGCCATAGCCAAGGATGAGATTCTAAGGAAAGAATCTGACTTAGGATCTAAAGACTAGATTGACGTGGGTGCTTAAGAGGTTTTGTGGCTTTTCCTTCGGGATTGGTTGCTTCTAGTACTAATGAAGCAGCAATGGTTGGAGGGAAACCAGTGTTTTTCACATTCATTTGTACCAACACTGTATATTTTATAAATATTAGTCCTTTGTCTTTCATAATAGCTTTTTATTGCTGACTAGGTCAAAGCCAAGCTCATCCTCCCGCCCTTGACCCTTCTGCCCATTATAACGCTAACATTTCACCAGGGCTCCTATTTTAAGCCTCTTTCCTTTCATGTCATAATCAATTTCTTCATACACCCAATTTATTTTCAGCTTTTAATCTCATGCTATCCATACCAAAAAAGCTTTCACTTCACCCCCAATTCTCTATTTCAAAGTACAATCTAATCTTAACCTAAAATAGTCTTTCCTTGTACTGCAATTTCAAGGACATTATATGTACATGTATGTATAACTTGGGGCTAGTCAACAGTCTTTAGTTTCTGCTAGTATAAAAAGAAGAAGACTGGATCAACTATTTTTAAGGTCCTCAGGTTTTGAAGTTGGGTTTGGATAATGGGGCGGAATTCTTAGCTTTGGAAATTCCTCCACCTACTGGTTGCCTCAAGTCAGTTGACTTTATACAGTGAGGTTTGCTGTTGTTTTATGAGTTCTGGCCATTCTTAAGACTAACATGTACCTCTTGTAAATGCCAATACATTTATAAGTCACTTTGGATTCCAAAAATCAAAAATTCTGTTATACAGAAAACATATACTTGTAATATTAAAAACAGATGATAAATTTCTTAATGATTTTTAACAACCACTGGAGGGCAGAAAAGCATCATAGAGCAATTTACTCCACATTTGGCTAAAGAAGGAAAAGATACCTTATCTTAAGACTATTTTTAAAAGTACCGAAATCAAATTACTTTTAAATTTAATCTTTTATTTGTTGTATTGAACAAAGTTGCAGAAGAAATCGTTCATGATGGTTTTATTTTTTTCACATTGTTTTCTATCAATATAACAAATTAGACAAATCTTTATTCTAAAATAGACCCTTTAAAGAGCAGCTTGCCAATATGTGTGTTGGATTTGTCATATATTATTAGTCAGAATAGTTGAAATATGTTGATAAACTAAACCTGGCTAAAAATTAGAGAAATTAATACTAAAATAATAGATTGATGGCTCCCCAATTTTCAGGAACCCTCTTTTCAATTGTCCTAGTGAAACATGCATTCAAACATGGTTCCGAATAATTAGCTACTTCCTTAACGCCTTGATGATTAGAATGCAATTACTGCTCCTACTTCCTCACCTTCCTTCCCCTCTTCAGCCAGCCTTTCACCCTTCACCCCATGAAACTACTCATCAAAGCCATCAGTGACCCCATAATGGCTGGATCCAAGTAAGTTTCTTTAGTTGGAAGGGTCATAAATCATGACTTGCTAACTTACACTTAAGAGGAATTTATTGGAAAGATATCACAGCCTCTGGTATTAAAGAAAAAAAGTGTAGATAACAAGAAATAATCAACAGTCTTACCAGAGATCTCTGCTGGCATTATATTTATACCATCTCTGGACCACTTACTTGGCACAACTTTTCAAGTTCCAGGTGAGCATGTCCCACTGATTCGCATGCCCACCCCTTGGCTTGGAGGGGCAGGGCAGGGGGCCCTAACAGTCCTTCTGTGGCTGCACATATTGAGAGAGAGGCTATTCAATAAAAGGAAATTGGGGTGCTATTATCACAAAAGGGAAAAAAGGTAAGGTAGCCCAAAAAGAAAATGCCCACCACAGTTCTTGATTTCTTTATGTTTTGACACTTTATGGTTTTCCCTTCTTATGGAAAGCCTCTCCTACTCAATCCTACTCTTCCTCCCACCTCGACATCCTTTCTCAGTGGTCTTCTTTTCTTCTTCCTTTTCCTCCTCTTCCTCCTCTGCTCCCTCCCCTCCCCCTCCTCCACCTCCTCTAGTCCTTTGGCCTCTGTTCTTGGCATTCTTTTCATTTCGTGTAGTTTTCCACCTACTTGTCAAGTCAAGGACTGCCTGTATGCTTATGATTCCTCAATCTGCATCTTTATAATACACAATGTTCAAGAGCCAGCATCGGCTAGACATCTCACAGGCACCTCACTGCTTCTCCCTTCTACCATCTTGCGCTTCCGTTTGCCTTCTTTAATTTCTGTGAATGGCACCACAGTCCACTCACTCAGGCACCCAAGCCAGAGAAAGCGTGATACTCCTCTCTCTCTCTCCCTCCCTCCCTCCCTCTGTCTCACCCTCTCCCTCTCTCCCTCTCTCTCTCTCTCTCTCCCCCCAAATCCATTCAGTTACCAAACTCTGCAAATTGGGCTTCATTAATTTCACTCAAACGCCTCCTCTTCTCTACATCCCATTGCTCTTGGCTTGGTTCGGGTTCTCTTCATCTTAACTAGATTATAATCTCCCAACTGGAGCCCTTGTCTCCAAATTTACACCATTTCAACCCATCTTCCACATGGATACCAGAGAGATATTTCTAAAAAACAAATCTGACCAGGCTTATCTTTCTGATTACAGCTCTTCAATAGCTTTTGTTGTCCACTGAATACAGTCCAAACTCTTGTAAGAGACAAACGCCCTTCATGATCCGGCCCCTCCCTACTTTTCCAAATTTATCTCTACTCAGTCCACCTCGACCATAGGTATCAGCTCAGCTATTTCCATGAACTTTGCTCATGTTGCATCCTCTCCCCAAAATAACCTTCCCTACGATGCATAATAAATACTTTTAATACTCAGCTCAAAGTCACCTCCTATATAAAGCCCTTTCTGATTCACAACTCCGTCTCCTTGCAGGTAGAACTGATGACAACCTCCTTTGGGCTTACACTTTGCCCTGTACATATTTACCTACCAGTCTCTCCCATCTGTTTTGTAGTCCCTCACCTACAAAAGAGTTGGCTTAATTCACCTTTGTACTCCTGGTATCTGGCATAGCATCCAGCACTTAAAATGACTACAGGAAGTGCCGACAGCCTATGTACTCGTTTGAGGAACTCAGGGAGAACAGTTACCAACTATTTTTCCTTAGAACCAGCTAGGCCTATCTAGAGATGCAGTGTGTGCCAGCAGGTCTTTCAATCTGGTAGCACGGTAGAACTGCTTGGGGAGTTTTTAGAAAATATGACAGCTGGACCCTAACCAAGAACAGGTACATAAGGATCTTTATGGATAGGGCCCAAACACGCGTGGTTTTTAAAGGTTCCTCAGAGGTTGTAGTATACAGCCCCTGGTGCATAGTACTCCTGAAATAACTGCAGCCGGACGGTGGGATAGTGAGGAGGACGCCCAGGTGGCAAGTAGCTTCCCAACAAGGGAAGAGAGCGAAGACCCCTGGCCTCTGCCCTGAGCACTGGTTTGTAATCAATGAAGAGAAATGCTTTCAAGAACATCACCAGATGGTACCATTTAAGTATTTGGTGACCCAGCTCTAAAGACGTTTGTTTGAAGTAAATACTTGTAAAAAGCTATAAATAGTGATGTCAACCTTTCTCCTTCTCCCGGAAAGACGCTGCAGGACCTGGAAGCTATATAGTTCACTGACAACAACAACAACAAAAAAAGGAACGTGAAGAACTTTGAAACCCTGGTCTGTGTAAAGATTCTTTGGTTGCAAGTAACAGAAACAAAGGAAAGAGAAATGTATTAGCTTGAGCAACTCTAAAATTCCAGGAGGTGGTTTCAGACTTAGCTGGATCGAGGATAGAAATGTGTCACAAAAGTACTTTCTCTGTTTCTCTATCTCACAGTTTCACTTTTCTCCACATTGGTTTCACTTTCAGGCAAGGTGAATTCATGTGGCATAAAAAAAATGGCCACCAGCAGCAATAGGTTCCTACCATTCGTACATGTAGGTAGCGGTCTAGTCAACCAAGAGTCCCTTTTCTCAGATGACAAAATCCCAAAGATGACTCAGTGTAGCCCAATTCCAACCATTTTCCTATCCCTGAACCATGACTAGGCGATAGAATACTGTCATGTGTCTACTTTTAGGGACAGAGAGATGGAAACCATCTTATCTGAATCACATAGGTTAAGAGTGGAGGGAGGCATAGTTCTCCGAAGAAATGCTGAAAAGCAAAAAGTTAATAATTCTATTCTGTGTGTTTCAACTGGTACATAATTTTGTGGTTATTATCCTGTTACAGTTACCATTCTTTGGTTAAAATCTAAAGAATCAGACTCTGGCTAATAAGAAAAAATAACTTATTATGAGAATAATGTGGCCCTGACCAGTGTGACTCAGTTGGTTGGAGCATCATCCCATACATCAAAAGGCTGGGGTTCATTTATCGGTTGGGGCACACAGCTGGGTTGTGGGTTTGGTCCCCAGTTAGGGTGCATATGGGAGGCAGCTGATCCATGTTTCTCTCTCACATTGATGTGTGTGTGTGTGTGTGTGTGTGTGTGTGTGTGTGTCTTTCTCTCCCCATTCCTCTCTCTCTAAAATCAACAAACATAATTTTTTTAAAAAAAGAATGATATGTCACTCACAAAATCAAAAGGAAATGTGAACAATTGGACCTTAAAGTCATCAGGAACCAAGTACAATCCAAGAACCCTGTAATAGAGACTGGTGGATGGACCATCTTTTTAGACTGATGGATATCCAACCACTTTCAGTCACCATTTAAGAGTCAATTTTACTGAGACAAAAAACAACAACAAAAAACTGTTGTGTTGCTGAGACAGAACCAACATCCTGATGACATTTGCACCACCTCTTTGTAGTCATACCCGAAAGTCAGCCCCACCTTTCTTTTTTCTTCCTTCCTTCCTTTTTTGTTGCTATCGTGGTTAAACGTGTGTGTGTGTGTATGTGTGTGTGTGTGTGTGTGTGTGTACATATGTTAACCTGCCTACCTTTGTTCTGAGTAACACAAACTCTCCTCAGTACTATGTAGACATATATAAATTATATATATAGTTTTTAAAACATAATACAGTTAAAGAAAAATGATAATACCCTGCCCCACCTTTCCCACTCCCAGCCCTCATTCTGTTCCCTTGGGTTCGTTTTTTCTTTTCTGGGTATTTTTTTAACTGTTTATTTTCCATCACCCTTATTTCAATTTTCTGTGGAAGAGCCTGTGGAAGAACAGCTTAAGACTACTCGGCAGTTGCTCCTGCCCATTCAGTGCTCTGAGCAGTGGCAGGCTGAGTGTTCCGGTCTTCAGTAGGGAACTACTGAATAGACACAGAGGGCACTAGCACACCTTCAGACCAGTCTGTGACCTCAGCTGGAGGAGCAGTGACTTTGAGATCTGGAGTCACAGCCTCTTCAGCAGCAGTCTGTTCTTCCTTTTCAATCTCTTCAGGCCCTCTGTAGAAGTAGAGATCAGGAATGATCTCCCACGGGTGGTCATGGGAGATGGTGCCACGAATGCGCAGAACGTCCCAGACCAGCATCCACCACCTCAGGCACACTCAGTGAGCTCTCCTATTGTTTCACAGGACGGCAATGTCTACGTAGCGCAGAGGCGAGTCTGCATTACACAGAACAGAAGCTAGGCAGGTTAACATAAGACACCTCTGTGAGAGGCTGGTGCTGAGCCTTGGGATCAGGAGCCACTGGAAGTCGCAGCTCCCAGGAAGCTGGTTACTGAAGCTTCCAGAAGTGAAGCGCCCAGCAATAGGAGTGGCCCCAGTGGCAGCAGCAAACTTCAGCACAGCTCTCTGATCAGTATTCCTGAAGGAAATGACACTAACATCAGTAGGGTCTTCAGTGGTAACAATGGCAAAGCTGGCAACAGAAGTTTCTCCCAGGTTCCCTTCAGATTTGTAATGTAAAGTCACACTCTGGCTGGTGTGGCTCAGTGGATTGAGCTCTGATCTGCCAATGGAAAGGTTGCTGGTTTGATTCCCAGTCAGGGCACATGCCTGGGTTGCGAGCCAGGTCCCCAGTAGGGGGCACGCGAGAGGCAACCAAATGTCGTTTCTCTCCCTCTCTTTCTCCCTCCCTTCCCCTCTTTCTAAAAATAAATAACTAGAATCTTAAAAAAAAAAAAAAGTCAATGTTGGTGCCACCTAAGTGGGTTCCTGCTGCAAGGAATCTGAGGACACCTTCTTCCTCCTTTTGCAAGTCAAGGGCTCCAGGCATTGTGAAAGTATCTTTTTAAGTTACAGCAGGCAATCAGAACAATGCAGTATAGACTACTTTTTGGTTAGCATAAAAGGCTTGCTTTTCCTGGTATTAATGGTTGCCTTTCTTTAAAAACTTTTCTGGTTTTCTGTGTATCTATGCAACTATTTTTTAAATTGTCAAATGCTCATCGATATTTTTTTCCACACCTCAATATTATTTTGCATATTTACAGGTTTCACTTTTGCTTTTGAAACTTCTTTCCATAAGCCTCTTATTTTTATATCCTGGTAGGTTTTAGGGGAGAGTGGTAAGCTGTAAACCAAATTTTTTGTTCTTGGATCCCCAAATGGCAATATATAGAAGGCTTCTCTGCGACCACTCAGTTTCTCAAAAGAAGAATATTTCAATATTTAGCTTAGAAGGCATAGGTTTGGCTGATGGAATTTCAAGAACAGAGCTGGGGGGGGAAACTGGGCATAAGAGAGTAAAAAGCAGACTTTTACTTAATTTGCTTCCTGGAAACACTGTGCTTCGCTTCCAATTTCCAAAATACTTTATTCGGTACTCTGGTTTCTCTTTAGACTACATAAATCTTTTACCTTTTACGAAAATACCTTATTCCTCCAAGTTCCGAGTCTTTCCTCCTTAAGTCAATGACTGTCTACCTTGACAAACTATACCTACCTTGTAGGTTTATAACTTTATTCATTCGTTTATTTTCAATGGGTATTTTGGAAAGGTGGTGAATACACATGATCAGTTCACCAAAGATTTAATTCATTAAATCTTTGCAGGATCTAATTTTCTTAAATTCTTTTTTTTTCTGCCTCGCTTCTTGCTTCTGAGTTCCATTTCCCTCTTACTGAAGTATATCCATCAGAGTTCAGGTGTGTGACTGAAAAACTCTCCATTTTTGCCACTTTCTGTAACAGCCTGATGGTTTATTATAAGGTGAATATCTCTGTAATCACTTCCCAACAGAAGCCTGTCTGTGTGCTCCATCTCAATCACAAACCCCTCCCTCCCTCAAAAGTAATTACTACCCTTGGCTTTGATAGTCATCATGTTTCTGTATTTCTTTAAGTGTATACACAGACATTATGACTTAGTCTTGCTCTTTTTTTAATTTGATCTTTTAAGTCTCCTTTAATCTAATGATCCTCTTCATTTATTTTCTTTTTCTTACAATCCATCTATTAAAGAACTCAGCAATTTGCCTTGTATCGTTCTTCAAAGTCTGCATTTTGTAGATTCCATACTCATGGTGTATTTCAACATGGTGTGTTTAAATTGGCAGCTGGATCCAGAGGCTTGGTCAGACTCAGGTTTAATTCTTTTGGTAAGGTTACATATTATTATGAATGTAAACATTTAATGGGTTTCAGTCCATTCTAATTATTACCTTTATTGAAACTCAAAATGTCCCATCTTCGGCCAATGGAGCCTTTTTTGAGTTGGGCTCCTGAGTCTTTTGTACATGACCCTCGAAGTCTTTAATAGTTCCTCTGCTCTCTAGTATGAAATGATATTTCATGCTCATTCTACATATTTCCTGTCCCAGATCTAGAATCATCCATTTCTCTAAGAAGCCCTTGTTTCTTTTAGCGGGATTTGGTATTTCAAGACCATAGTCTAGATGATTGACAAGGATAATTATTGCTACTGAAAGACCCAAGAAACAAGAAAAAATATATATGTATATATACATATACACACATATACATATGTATATATACTCATATGCATGAGTATATATGAGTATATATATATGTGTGTATATATATATACACACATTTATATGAAGAGAGAATTCATAATGATAATCATTCATTTTACACACACATTCTCAAAATAATACTAATATTACCACCATCAATACACTGAAAAAATTAAAAACTTTTGCCGATGTTCTCCCCACACTCTCTAGTTTTATAGTAGTTTTTGTACCAATATTTCAGAGTATAAATCCATCTCAGAGTATACTCTCTTCTAATCCTGTTTTAGATGTCAATTTAGTAACTCTCAGCTCCAAATCTTTACTTGCTCTGCAATAATGGAGCTGAACTCTGTCAATACTTCTCCCGTGACAGTTGGTTTGGCATTGTATTTGGTTGGTAGAGAGCACTGGGGAGCCACTGGAGGAAAAGGCTTCTTTTTGGGGGTCTCATGTGCTTATCTCCTTGGGCTCCTGCAGAACACAGGGTTCTTTTCAGCAGTGCCCTATGGCCAGTAACAAGCAGCAACTCCCCAGGGCAGCTTCCCCCAGAAATACTGCTTCTTGGATGGCTTTATAGTGCGCTGCTGGCAAAGCACCTTTCTGTAAGTGGCTTCTCTGGGTACTCTGCAGTAAATTCTGAGATAAAGTCAGAGGACTTTATCTCCCTGTCAATAGTTTCCCCAGTACTCCAGAGAGAGAATTTCTAATGAGCCCCACTGAGGCCACACCTCAGTGAACTTTGACAACCAGAGAGCCACAGCCATGCCCTCTCCAGCGATGAGATCCCGTGGAATGTTGGGAGGGTGGAGTGACGTGGAGCTCCTCCTTGGCCACTCCATTTCAGTCCTAGGAGTGGTGGTTGCTCCCTATATCTACCATTCCTATATTGTAGGAGTTATCTTTGCCTCTTACTAGCTAACTCTCCTTTACTCCAATTCCATTAACTCTTTATAGTAAATGGTCTCTGATCAAATTACTGTGTGATTTTTCCCTCCTGACTGGACCTTGTCTGAAACAAACCTTCACTTAGCCTTAGTTCGAAATGTAATTAAATATTTAATGTTCACCAATTCTCCTGGCATTGTCTGTCAGTTATTTGAGTGGTTGCACTTCATTTTTAGTAGATTGCTCAAGAACTCAAGTAATATTCTCTGAGTTATCTCATTCGATAACAAATTAAGTCTATGCTTTTAAACTTGAAAGTCAGTTTTGCTGAGTACAAAGATCTTGGTTCTTATTTTCTTTGAATTTTTAAATGTCTCAGCATTTTCTTCTCACATGAAGTGTTAATGTTGGAGTCTAATGATAAACCAGTTTTCTTTCACTCACAAGTTACTTTTTTGGCTTACTAACCAGTTTTCAAAATATGAAATCGAGTAATTTTACTAGGATACATCTTGTTCATTCTCAGTATTCTGATACACAGAATGTTCTTTCAATACGTGGTTTCAAATATATGCATGTTTACACATATTTATATATATGTGAATATATGTAAATATAATATATATAACTTCAGGAAGAGTTCTCTTGAATTATAATGTATTTTTCTGTTAGCTAGATTGGTGTTCTCCATCAGATACTCTTTATCCATATGTTGAATCTTTTTTGCCTATTTCCAATATTTATCATTTCTCTCAAATCATTTCAATGTCTTTCTATATTTCTTTTTGACTTAAGAAAAGCTCACTTTCAAATTCTAGCTCCCTTTGGCACTATTTTGTTTGTTTACTCCTGTGTTCCTTCTAGTTTACTATTCTTTCCTGAAATCATTTTTTATTTCTATTTCTTTCCCAAATTCAGTTACTTCATTTCTGAATTTTTCTTATTCTGTTTTTTCTCTTTCATGTCTTATATCACTTTCTTAATATGCTAATGGTTTTTAAATGATTTTTCAGTATTGACACTGAGAAAGTTTTGCATTTGTGATTTAACCCCACCTTCTTGTATTTGGGGTTTGCGGAATTATCTGTCATCTACAATAGTTTTGTTGCAAATGTTGTTCCATGCATTTTTGGCTTCACTACATGATGTCTTTACATGGGGATTCATGGATATTCAAAACTCATGTACCACCATATTTCCAGAATCCATTTATATTTTGACTCCTGAATACTCTCTTTCCATACCCCTGAGACTTTAATCCTTAGCTGAGTGTGACAGGGAGGGGTTAAGGTTGATCAGGATGTTGTTTGGATCTGTAGTGGTGCATTATACCACATCCTCCTTCTTGAGTGATGATTCACTTGGTTATAACATTCTAGGTTGTCAATAATTCCCCCTCTGTAATCTATGTTTTCCACTATCTTCAGCATATATTTTTGCTTTTGCAAATTTGGCTTACAGTCTAAATATCATTTCTTTGTAGGTACAGAACATTTTAAATGTTGCTCTTGAGATCATTAAAATTTTCTCTTTCTTAAATTCGTCATGATCTATGTTATTTTCTCAGAATTTGATGTTTCTTCAAACTAAAAAATCATCTGTATTCAGTTACAGAAAATCATTGGCCAGTACTTCTCTGAACTTTGCTTCTCTTCTCTCTTTTGAAATGTCTATTAAATGTAGAAGCTCTGAAATTGTTGGTTACGTAAGGTAAAACAAAATTATTTTTTGCTTAAGCCAGTTAGAATGAAGTTTATTACTGAAAGAGAAACTCTTTACTTTTCTCAGAGGCGAAGTCAGAGAAAAAAAAAAGGTGATCCCTGAAGTTATCATTTGATTATCTGTAACTAGATATCCTTTAAACCTAAACTGCTACTGCTCTTTATAGTTATCCAAATCAGTAAAAAATTCACTTACAATTTTCTACGTTAAATCAGCTGCACTTGGGTTTCTGACGATTGCAACCAATAATCCTGATTAACTGTCTACTATGTGGGTGGCACTGGGCCAGCTATTATATAATCAGTGTTATTCAAAACAAAGTCCCTGTCTTCAATAAGCACAGTATTTCACATTTGTACCATGCCATCTTCATTTCTTTGTTCCTGCTTCTCCTGTCTCTGCCACCCAAACTTGGAATGCTTTTTTGTTTAAACATTACAACTTCCTCACAGTTGACTTTAAAACCAAACTTGTAAGGGTAAACTTTCTAGCTAATTGCTACCATGATCTTTTCCTCATTTTGGATTCGTATTATACTCATATTGTCTTAAACAGGTCTTCAAATGTCCTTCCTTTTAACCAAAACATCAGTTTTTTAAGGGCAAATTATACCTTTTACTTTTCTATCTCCCAGAGCGAAGTCCATAGGGATGCGACCTTACTGCATCCTTATTAACAAGTACACCCACAGTATTTGGCCCTTGTAGGTCTTCTGTATAGTGCATATACATATTGCTATCAATCAACTTAAGGACATAGAAAAGTATATTAAAATATAAATATATGAGGTCTAAGGTGCTATATATAGGAGGTCTGTCCAGAAGGTATCCAGCCATGTAATATGAAAAATAGACACATTTATTGAAGAACATATAAGACACAAGAAACACTGTACATAGAACAATGACGCCTCAGTCCCCTCAAAGGAGGCACCTAGGGACCTCACACAGTTCTCCCAATCACCATCAGCTGCTCCATTGTAGTTTCCAGAATCTCATCAACTGTCTGAAATAATCCCTCTTCCCTTCTCTTACAACGAATATCTCTGCAGCTGAGCCACTCTCTTGACGCATGTCCCAGTTTAATTTGGTTATTAATCTCTTAACCTCTTCAGGACATATGTCTTGTTTCACCTTGAGTACCAATTGCCAAGGACTAGTTAATGTGAACGAATGCAGGCGGAAATAAGCAACAAGTTCTGCGCCCAGAGAGCAAAACAAATGAGGCTCGTAATAGAAAAAATTAAGAAAAAGCGACGCTGATTCCCGGGAGCTTTCTAGGAAATCCTCTTCCAGCATTACCAGCTTCCACCGTGACAGCCAGAGTCCCGCCCCTGTGGGATTATATTATCTGAAGCTGCCCCTCGGCCTTAGACTTCATTAAGGCCTCAATAGGTGGGGGTTGAGACGTCGATAGTCGATAACCGTCTGGAACCAACAATCTATAAGCCAAGGACTCCGACCAGACACGCCGCTGACCTCTGAAGCCTAGGCCGGGTCGCAACCCAACTACCCCCTCTCCCCCACCCACTTCCGACTCCGCTCTGCCTGGAGGCTGGCGACGCTGCATGAAGGCGGGGTTTCCGCTTCCGGTGGCGGATTGTTGACGCCTGTGGCTGCTGCGGTGGCTATAGAACCGTTGGGGAGGGGCCAGTAGGGACGGGAGAAGGCGCAGTGACCAGACAGCGGAGGGTGCTGCTGAGGCAAAGATGGCAGAGGGGCCGGAGGAGGCCCGAGGCCACCCCCCCGGGCAGGACGACAGCGGAGGAGACCACGAACCGGTCCCATCCCTGAGAGGCCCTCCTGCCGCCGTCCCACGCCCCCAGCGCGAACCGCAGGCCGAGCCTCAGGCCCCGGGCCTCCCGCCCTCTGCGGCAGCCGCGGAGGGGTCGGAGCCGCGGCGCGAGGAGGCGGCGTCCGACTGCGGCGCCGGGCTGCAGGGGCCGGCGGGCTGCGAAGCGCCCGAGCCCGCGTCTCCGCCGGAGAAGCCGGCGCGGCTGAGCGCTCGCGAGTACTCCCGGCAGGTGCACGAATGGCTGTGGCAGTCTTACTGCGGCTACCTTACCTGGCACAGCTGCCTGGCCGCCTTCCCAGCCTACTGCAGCCCGCAGCCACCCCCACCGCCCCCCAGCTACCCCTCGGGCGGCGGGGCCGCCCCCCAGGCCGCAGCCCCGCCGCCCCTCCACCTGGGCTATTACAACCCCTTTTACTTTCTGAGCCCTGCGACTGCCGGGCCTGACCCGGGGGCGGCTCCCGGCATCGGCACTTCTGCTCCAGTACCTGGCTCGGGACCCCGGGCTCCTCACGTTCAAGGGTCCGTGCGGACAACTCCAGCAACGAGGGTAGGATCCGCCGCCCCTTCGCGAACCCCGAGCGAGAACGGGCGCCAGGCAGGTGAGAAGAGCTAGCTAGCGGTTGGGCAGAGCAGAAGGGTCTTGAGAGAACTACGAGGGAGGTGGGGTGGATTAGCTTTTTACACGCGTAATTGCCGCAACTTCTCCGATTGATGTTCCTCCGCGTGCTTCAGCTATAGTTTGCCAGGCCTTAAAGTCCCGAAGTGTACAGAGGGGCTATACAGTTTCTCCTTCATTTAGACCTGGCACTGCGAATTGATTCCCTTATTCCTGGAACTAGTCGTTCCGAGTGTAAAGAAATCTGCCCCTCATACCATCCTCTTGATACCCACGCTCTGAAGAATGGGATCCAAAGCTTAATTTTCGGATGGCAAACCTTGGGGATAGGGATGGGTGTCGAGGGTTTGATGGGTAATGCTGGAAATAATCCAGACGTAGATTTGTTGTATTATCTACATATTATAGAATATATGGTAATATAGAGTTAATAATTCTGTATAGCCTTTATATTAAGGACAGTGGAACTGATGGATATGAAAGGAGATTTACGTGAATACAGATGGAGTTCTGAACCTTTAACCGGGCCTAGTTGACCTTTATATTGTGTTTTGTTCTGTATAAGAACTAAATATTTTGCCTTAGTTACACTTTTTAGTTTATCATTTAGAGTTTGTTTACTTTATTCAGCCACAGATATATGGGACAAGAATTAGCTCCTGAATTTGATCCCATTCAGAATCCAGTTTGACAGATTGACGTATTATTACGTAGAAAGCAAGACAAACTAAATGAATAAGAGGTAAAATGAACACAGGGATTTACTTTGTACTAACTGTCTATATTTAACCTCGATTTTTACTAAAAAATATTTATTTTGTGTCATAGGCTTGTGATCAACTCAATTCTTTTCATTTGAGTCCCCAGTGAAATCAATGAGTACCTTAAATAATTAAATGATCTGTCAAATCATTTTTTAAACATTGAGGTTAAAGCAAACTTTAAACTTTTCATAAATAGTGGAGTGGTGTTGCTGTATTTTAATTAACATGTACTATGGGTGGAGTCAATGCCAACGATTGCTGCAAGGTTGTGTGTGCGTGTGTTATTAGGAAGTTGTACCTTGACTTTACATTCTCCATTTGTTTACCTAGCTTGGGTTCCAAGGCTTATGTGAAATGATTAGTTTTCCTAACTTTTCTTTTTTTAATTTACAGGCAGAGAGTATGTTATTCCATCCTTGGCCCACAGATTTATGGCAGAGATGGTGGATTTCTTTATTCTCTTTTTTATAAAAGCAACCATTGTCTTAAGCATTATGCACCTCAGTGGAATAAAGTAAGTTAAGGCTATTTGCAGAAAGGTTTATTAAAACCTATTATCTAGAAGTCTTGTTTTGTTGAGTTCTATTCATGCATGCAATTGACTGTATGAATAATCAGCTTGCCAGTGTCATGATTTCTTTGTAGGAGCTTTGTAAGATTTGTTTTTTCCTGTTAGTTTTAAGAAATAACTACAAAAAAGAGAATAACACTTAATACATTCTGCCAAATCTGTGGGAATCTCACCTATCAAAATAGGTAAAGGAACCCCAAAGCCTGGTTTGATTTTATTCAACTATTTTCTCAGACAGAACTCATTTCCCTCTTACTAGGAATAAAGAGCTTTTGGTAGATGAATTATGTTAATAATCAGCTAGGTGGCATTTCCAAATGGGATTGCTTATGTTATCAGGGAAGTCCCAAGTGAACTGCAAAGTGTGCTATTTATTTGAATAATCCACCTTTCATATTAATAATCATAGCAATTACCACTTGCTAAGTACTTTCTACATGCTAGGCATTGAGCTCAGCTCTTAATATGGATTCTTTATCTTACACCATTATGAGCTGTAAAGGTTAATACCTTCATTTTATAGAGATTGAAATTTGGGTTTACCAGAAGTTCAGCCTAGAGTTTACAAAGTTGCGAACATAAGAAGTCACAGATACAAACCCGGTAGTCAAATTTCACGGCTCTTGCCAGGAACCTCAGTGTTACGGTGATTCCTTCCTGTCTCTTCCTCTCCTACCCTCTGCATGTCCAAATACCAACTCCTTTCTATTGAATCTCCTGAATAACCTTCAACCCAGACCATTTTTTAATCATTGCTTCTTCTAGTTCAGTTACTGTCATCTGTTGCCTGGATTATAGCAAAAGTTTTCTAACTGGTATCTCAGTCTCCTGTCTCCTATTTTATCTCAGTCTGATCTCTGATATACAACCAAAGAGATCATAAATTGATTCTGCTATCCTGCCTTCAGTGCTTCCTCACTGTCACCAGGTCTTGACTTCATATGGTTTAAGATTGCCCATATTTCTTAATCACTGTTACCTCTTATACTTAGTATCTGAGCTATACCAAACTGCTTATACTTTCCATCACTGTCTTGCCCCAAGGCTTTCTCCCTTGTTAGCCCCTCTCTGACACTTTTCCCTTATTAGTCTGGCTAGTTTCTGTTCATCCTTCAGATCTCAGCTTAAATGTCATTTCTGGGAAGCTTCATAAGTTTAATGTACCTGGTATGTTTCAGTAGTACACTATGATTTCCTATGACAGCTGTCATCTCACTTTATTATTACTTACTGTTCCGCCTCCCTGCTTGATTAGAATCTCTATGAAAGCAGACACCACTGTGGAATGCACTCACTACATCCCCAGGGCTTGTACAGGGCCTGCTCCTGATAGTGCTGCCTGTTTGAGGAATAAGCTAATGCTCTGTGAAACTAAGATGTTAGGAAACCTAAAGATTACTTTAGAATTTCAATTAAAGTTTATGACTAACACTAATAGAAAACAAAAGTCAATGCAACTGATCTGATAACTAATTCTTTGTAACCCAAAACTATTATTTTGTGTAGGGATATCTCTAAGTTTGCTATGCATTATATAATAGAAGAAATAGATGAAGACACATCAATGGAAGACTTGCAGAAAATGATGGTTGTGGCTCTTATATACAGATTATTAGTTTGTTTCTATGAGGTAAGCTGCTGACTTCAGCAAATATTAATATTTAACTATGTAATTTTAGATTATCAACCTAAGGAAAAAAACTAATGGAAATTTATCATTATTTATGTATTTCTCAAATGTCTCTATTTTTTCCAAATATTTTTAACATAAAACTTTCCAAGTTAAAAAAACAGAACTTTCTGACTGGAGACATTTATAATTTCTTTATATTATTTCTGTCTCATGGTCCAAAAATGTGCTTGTAAATTAGTTGTGGAACTTGAAATATATTTTCCCACAAAACAGCTGGCTTATCGAGAAATATTACAGTAAACTGGTGGTATTGAAGATGTTCTCTAACATCTTAAGAATATGCTTTGAAAGGTTAACCTTTGAGTATTCTGTGAAATTCTTTCAACTCGAAGTTTTTAAAACATCAATAATATGGCAGAAAAACTTGCCTTTAAAATTGATACGGTTGAGCCCTGGCTGGGTAGCTCAGATGGTTAGACCATCATCCCATATGCCAAGGTTGCAGGTTTGATCCCCAGTCAGGACACATAAAAAAACAACCAATGAATGTGTGAATAAGTGGAACAACAAATCAATGTTTCTCTCTCTCCCCCCTTCCTCTCTCTCTCTAAAATCAATTAAAAAATAAATAAAATTGATATGGTTGAACTGGTAATTTTGTAATTATCCTTTTCTTAGATAATTTGCATTTGGGGAGCAGGCGGAGCTACTCCAGGGAAGTTCCTGCTGGGGCTTCGAGTTGTGACATGTGATACATCAGTGCTTATTGCACCAAGTCGGGTTTTAGTGATTCCTTCCTCAAATGTTAGCATTACAACGTAAGTTCTTCTCTTATTTTACTATGTACTTATGAAAATTATAAACCTTTAGTAGTCAATATAGTTCATAATATACCATTTAATATAGTATTTTTAGAATGTTGGTATTTTTGTCTTCAAGGCATATTATAATAGGCTTACATTCATTAAAACAAAAGTTTATGAGTGTTTCTTAATTATATGATTGTAGACCCCTCTTCAGTGTACATTTCAAGAGAATCATTTTCTGAAATACAAGTCATGATGATGAAAGGAAGATTTGGGTGTCGATGCTGTCTATGTCAGTGCTTCTTGCCTTGCCTAGCTTTTTCATTCTCTAGACCTCTGGATATTGGATCAGGTACTGATCTGCCTTGAGTCTCCGCTTGGCAATACCTGTCATCATCCCATCTTGAATAGGCAATAAGAATTTTGGTAACTATGCACGCATGCATCGGGCTTGTAATACTCTCAGCACTCATGGTTAGCTTCTGCCTCAGGGAGAAGGTACAAAGAATGATAATGGAAGTTGTGAAGGTGAGTAGGTGATAATCGTTTGAGCAGAGCAAGGTACTGGCTGGAATGGCTTCTGGAATGATTCAGAGCTGGACTGTAACTAACTAAATCCTAACAACCTTTTACCATAGGTACTATTATCCTGTTTTATAGATGTAGAACACAACTTGCGATTGCTAGAAAGCAGATCGGAAACCAGCTATCTGGATCCAGAGCCCACTCTTAGCCATTGTGCTTTTCTACAGCCTTTGAGTATACGAAAAGGCAAAAATCTAACATTTGTAAGATAATTCTCCATGCTAAGCTATTGTTGAAAGTTTTGTCTTTTTTAAAATTTTTAATCAAATCACAAGAATCCCACAAAGAAAAAGAGCTGATAAAAGAACACAGTAACTTAAAATGCCAGTGCTGCCCTGCCAGTGTGGCTCGGCTGGTTAGAGCGTCTTCCCATAAACCAAAAGGTCTCACGTTCAGTTTCTGGTCAGGGCTCTTGCCTGGGTTGCAGGTTCAATCCCTGGTTAAGGAAGCATACAAGAGGCAACTTCTGTTTCTCACATTTATGTTTTTCTTCCTCCCTGCCTTCTTCTTCCCTCCCTCCCCCTCTCTCTAAAATCAACAAGCATGTCCTTGGGTGAGGATTAAAATAAATGCTAGTGCTTCTAGAGGGTAGAAAATGAGTCTACAATAAGTACACCAGTTTAGATACTAAAAACACAGGAATGAGTGATTACAGAAAGGTAAGTAAAGGCAATGGTTTTCTTCTGGCAAAATATACTATAAACTTTAGTTCACATTGTAGGACATATTATTGCTTTTCATGTAACAGTTCTAGTGTTCTATGTTGATGAAATCTTTAGAACTAGCTGAGCAGTTTTGATCCTAATAAGATACTTGAAAATAACTCAGATATGAAAAGGTAAAAATTCTCAATGATACTTTGAATGTTTCAAATAACATATTTTGAACTTGATAGAATATTCATCTATGTGTGATGTATATACCATTTATCTGATTTTTTTTTTTTTGCTTTATTTATTCATTCTTAGGTCCACTATACGAGCTTTGATCAAGAATTTTTCTATTGCTTCTTTTTTTCCTGCTTTCATCACACTGCTCTTTTTCCAGCATAATCGAACAGCCTATGACATTGTAGCAGGAACCATTGTGGTAAAAAGAAACGGGGTCAGATGATGCCCCCAAAAGCCCTGAATTCCATACTCTTTGGAATAATGACAAGACTAAATTATGTATCAAGGCTACCAGTATCTGTGGGTAATATTAATTGGTAATTTAGAAATTAAAGCAGTCGCTCCAGTGTGATATGGGTGACTATTCTGAAAGTATTGATTTTACTTGAATGCCAAGAACTTTTCCAGAAGAAAAACCTGTTGAATTCAAGTGTTAAAACTTTAGATAAAAAAGAAGGCAAGTGGTTTCTTAATCAACAGTGGACAGTGTATACTAAGATCTAACGCATTAGAATTTGCTGAAAATATTTTCAGCTTTTGAAATCTCCAAATGAAACTTTAAAAATTATTTTGGTTTATCCCAAAATGATGGAAAATGTCCAGTTGTGTTTTGTAAACACATTAATTATTCATCTTTTAGTTACCACTTCTTGGGGAAATTGTCTTTGCTTTTGGGGCAGGGGCGGGCAGTGAGGACTCATATTTGATAATCCACTGACCTCCTATGGATGGAGGCGGTGAGTTAGCTGAAGAGAAAGGGGCAAGTGAGGCAGGCCTAGCAGTTCCCTTACCTAAAGTTTTAAAATCTGTACTGCGGTTTACAACTATTCTTAATGCTTCAATATGTATTTTGGGGCAGGTTTTGCATGATAATGAAAAAGTATTGTCATATTGCTATATTAACATTGACTTTTTAAGGAAAAGTTAGTGAGTGCTTTTAATGGGAGGGGTGGGGGGATTTTCACTGTAAATTTAACTTAAAATTTATGTGCAGGTATTTTTTGTGCCCTACATCAAACTATAAGTGAAGAAAATTTACTTCCATCAAACTGTTGCATATTTACTTTAAAACAATATTCCCAGTATGTGTGCAGCATGAAGAAAGTATTAGTGCTTTTCAGTGTTCTGAATATAACTTCTCTTTATACACAGGATATTTACACACTACTTTCCTTTTACATTTTATATCATAACTTTTGAAACATCGAGTTACACAGTCTGAACACTTCATGATTAAGTCATGGTAGTCTGCGAAATATTAGCAGTTTTACCATTATGGATGTTCTAAAATAAGGAAGAGGAGTATTCCAAGATACTATCTTAAGTTCTTTGGTTCTGTGAGAGCCAAAATCTTCTATTTTGGGCCTGCCAGGGATGACTGTTTGAGGGAAATGTTAAGCAAACACTGCATATTGCCATTTTAATTTATTTTTCTGTTGAAGCAAAGTTAGGGAGTTGCAGGGGTATGTGTGTGCGCGCGCGCTTTCGTTAGGTGGCCCAGTTAGTTAGCTGTGGTGAGGTCTACCTGAACTAAGTTTGTTTCTTAGATGTTTACTCCAACTGATACTGTTTTCAAAAAAAAAAACAAACAAACCCCCAAAAACACTAAACTGTGTTGGACAGTTCATAGATTATTTAAAAGGGTCAATCTAGGCTTTATTTTTGGTCTTTATTAGCAAAGGTAAGACTTGTCTACTATCGCTGTATCAGTTTTTAAACTATGTTTTTCTTTGATATTTAAAACTGAAAAGACTACATTTGATGGCTATAGAAACCTTAACAGTATCCTTAGTAATGACTTTTTTATTGTAAAACTTCATGTTTTTCAAAGTAATTTTATATTAAGTCCAACATCACAAAGCCTGTCTGTTAAATGTGTCATAGTATTAAACAGATCACTCACTTGTAGCCTCTGGGAAAATGTTATGGCCCTTCACAGTAAAAATAATAAAACTAAAATTTCATTAGACTAGAAATTAGGAAATGTTACATAAACTTACCACTTAGTGTATACATACACTATTTTTGCCACTGATTGGGAATTCCAAGTTGAAATGTCCTTTAGTCATGTAACCCAAATTTACCTTTAATGTAGTATTTCTTCTCAGATATTGGATGGTTTACCAAATCTTGGCTTTTTTAAAAAATATAATAGTAAATATTAACTTAGTAAAATAGTAAAACAAAGCAAACAAGTAGCCCTGTTTAACTTGTTGCACCCAAAACCCTGCACATCTATGTAGGTTCATTTGGGTCCATCTCAGTATTCAAGTTACACTGTATAGCCCTATAAAATAAATATTTTTGTCTGCTTTTCCAACAGCAAAAAAACCCAAGTCTGTTTCTATTTATGAACTCAGTACTTAGGAAAAGAAATTTTGATTCCTGAATAATTAGGGGAAAAAATGACAAAACAATAAGGAGGAGCCCCTTTTACTCTTGGGGTTGTGGAGAGTGGAGAATCCCTCTTTTCAATATTTTTATATTTAGTGTATGGATTTTATAGAAATGCTAATTTTCCATGTCTAAGTGTAATTCTTATGCTGAAGCTCTAGGCATAAAGGCAGAAAGTTGTCTTCATAGTACAAACATTATTCATCACTTTTACAATATAAGCAAATGGAGCAAAAAATAGGAGTCAAGATGAGAGAACATACTGTTTCAATGAATGTGCTCTAAATAAAACCACAGAATGGTTAACTTTAGGCATCTAGAAAATCTCATACCCATTACCAAAGGTAACCTGAGTGGTTGGTTCACCTTGAGAAAGTCTGGCATTAATTCATGCTGGGCCTAGGGTAGGCTAAGTGTGAGTGGTGGCAAGCTTTGCTTTTAGACTAGGCTGTGACCATAGAGATAAAGCCAACACTTTAAGACAGGAAGCCTTTAAAGTACTGCCCAACTGATAATTGTGTAGGACTGGTTCAGAAGTTACGTCTTACTATCTAAACATTTACCTTCCAGTTTTACCCAAGTATTTAGGATTGGAAAAACGTATTATGTGTGAGGACCACTGTGTATAAAAAAGAATCTTCAGTGTTTTTTGTTTCAAATGGTGGTAAAAATTGTTTCAGCTCTAAAAGAAAGATGTTCCCTTGTGTTTCACTAATGCTTAAGTATTTCCAGCAAAAGGAGGATAGAAGTTGAAAATTAAACAATTGCTAAAAACAATTGTTTTAAACACAATTGTTTAAAATTAAACAATTGTTTAATTTTAAAATTGTTAAAATTAAACAATTGGGAGTAAAGGGCTTTTTGAGGGGAATAGGGGAAGTAAATATTTTCATTCTACACCTATCCCAGGCTATTGTTTCTTTTGAAGAATATTTCTGAATAACAGCAGTATTCCTAAAATCTGAGAAGCATTTCAATGCCATTCTCCACCGCCTAAACCAATGGTCAAAATCTTTACAATATGTACGTGGCTGGGTGAAGTTCTTCATTTCAAACTAAATATACCCTTGCTGTCATCACAGTAGGGCTTGATCTACAAAAAATATCTGATGCCCTGCCTATAAATAAAGCATTCTATTTTTATTAATTTGTATGCCACCATTTTGTATTCTTTTGTCTCAATAAATACTTGGTCACCGGTGATTTTGTGTTTTGCTCATTTCTTTGCTGTTTGCTTTAGAATCTCCGAAGGGAGACCTTCCTCCCACACACAGCTTTCCGCCTTCAGGAGAGTTACTACGGCAGTCACCTGGAGTGTTTTCAGAAATACAGGTCTACCAAAATACCATGTTTTGCCATGTATAGTGCACACTTTTTACCCAAATTTTTGAGGGGAATAAAAAGGATGTGCATTATACATGGGTAGTACCTAAAATATCTTGTATCTGTTCTTCTGTTTTCTAATTATTTGTTACATAAAATTTCTTGTGCCATAATATGTTCAAAAATAAATGCTAAAATTCCTTTATAATAAAAAGACAAGTATCTAAACAAATAAAAATTTGAATTAAAAAATTAAAGTGTGCATTGTAGACAAGACCATGTTATACATGGCAAAATCCAGTAATCATCCACTTTTTGGGATATATTCTTTTAGCAAGTCATTCAAAAGTTACCCATAGACAAGTAAGCTTAATGTCAAACTAATCCTGTCTTAAAAGTTGTTAACCATCCAACTATCATGCAAGATGTTAGGGACCTGTATTACACATGAGGAACCAGAAATTCAAAAGTCTCATAGCCAGTAAATGACAGCTGGGCAGTTTAAATTTAGTTCTGAGTCTTATAAGCATTTCCCATTGTAACCTTTATAAATCTAAAGGACAGGATACAAAACAGGTTCTTCAAGGACAAAGATAATCAAGGATAAATGTACCTAAACTATAGCCTGTCTGAATCATGTACACAATGCTGTTATGAGCTTAGCCACAAACTGCACATTGTGGATCTAGAGGAGACTTTTAAGTTTATAAATGCCCATATATAAGGAAATAAAGGCAAAGACATGGTCATACAGTTGGTGTATATAGCTAGACCCAGCACATCCATTTTCTCAATTTTATTATACCAAATTTGTCAGTTTTCATTAAACACACAGGCTAACCTTGGTAAAATTTCCATTGAGTTTCAAGCTTTATATAAGGCGGCCCAGGAAATAATAAGTCATGCCCTGCATAATCTTTCAGTCAACAGCGGTCCCATAAGATTGCAATGGAGCTGAAAAATTCCCATTGTCTAGTGATGTCATAGCCATCATACTGTCATAGTACAATGCATTACAGGTGCCTACAGTATTCGATACAGTTACATGCTATACAGGTTTGTAGCCTATGAGCAACACACTATACCATACAGCCTAGGTGTGCAGTAGGTTATACCATCTAGGTTTGTGTAAGTGCAGTGCACTACATGATGTTTGCTCAATGATGAAATAACCTAATCATATTTCTTATCGTATCCCTGGTCAACCAACGCATGACTGTACTAATACAATTAGAGCAAATATAAATTTTTCCCAGGCTAAATCATTTCAGGTTTATTATTTATTAAAATTAGTCCACCACTTTCATTTCAAATAAAACCTTAACACAATTTCAGGGGAGAATTTGTAATAATAAGCTTAAAGGCAAGTTTTTCCAGGGTCTGAACTGTACTTTTGCTTTCTCAATGCCTGAAATCATAAATTACTCAATGATGTAGGACTTAAAAGTGGCAAGTCTTCCAGATGCTTATTTAATGATGCAGATTTTTAGATTCTACCCAGACCCAGTGAATGAATCTCTGATGAGGAGGTCCTAGAACATAGATTTGACAGTTATACTGATGTACATTGGTGAGAACTACTGACCCTTTTGTCGACCAAATTATATAAACATATCTGATTATGCAATCTTTCTACATAAAGCATTCCTCTGTTCAGAGATTTTCAGTTAAAAACAATTCCTCATTAATCCAGCATGAAAAGTGAGCTAATACTGTTTTCTTTCCATGTTTACCCCTCTTCCACAAACAGCCCTCAATTTTCACTTGTATATGGAGCATATAATCCTAGCCAGCCCAAGGCTGCTATCACAGCCACAGCAAGTGGATCAGAAGTGGGTCTATAGCCTAAGCCAGTCTGATAAGGAGATACCTCTGCTGAGCTTGAGTAGGGACAGGCTGGAAGTCTGAGCTGCTACCATAAACAGAATCCAGAGCTGCCATGTGTAGCCTGAGAATTACAGCCACTGAGATGGAAAAAACAAGCTGTCAAGTCCTGAATACAGCCCTGTATATTTCAGTTTAGGAGACCAGAACAGTTCATTTTTAAGAAAAGCCACTTTAAGTATGGTTTTCAGTCACTTGTTTCTTAAAAAGTTCCTAAGCAAAAGAAAACCTTCCCAGCACATTTCTTAGGAAAAATCCTTCCGGAGTAGAAAGCATAATGCTCCCCATCCAGACTGGCCTAGAGAACGGCAAATAATGACCACCTGTGATTTCACTAGGCACTACTCAGCAGTAAAACCACAAATTTCCAGTTTACTTCTTCCAACATTCACCATCACTGTTTGCCCTCCAAACAGGTCCATGTCAAACTATAAACACAAAATTCTAGCCTCAGACCAGCACTGGATGATGGCCTATGGTACTTTTAATAGAAAAAATATCTTTTCATTATAAACACACATCAAAAAGCTAAACATTTTTAAAGCTCTGAATTTACACTCCAACCAGAAGTTAAGCAAAACTCAAGTCAGCACAACATAACTGTGCACTTAAATTCAATAAAATTACCAAATGCTGTCCCACAAGAGCTCTTTTATGGACCACGGAAAAGAAATCTGGTTTAAAAAAAAAAAGTTGGTAAAATAATCAGAAAAGTTTCACAAAAGAAACACTGAAGTTTTTCTGGGCTTCTCCGGCCATGTATCACCAGCAATTCAATCAGAAACCAATGTCTGGCCCTGGCCAGATAGCTCAGTTGGTTAGAGCATCATTCCGACACACCAAGATGGAAGGGTTCAATCCCTGGTCAAGACACATACAAGAAGCAACCAATGAATGCATGAATAAGTAGAACAACAAATCAATGTTTCTCTCTCTCTCTCTCTTAACTTTTGGCTGGTGTGTTAAAACAGAAAGGTTGCTGGTTTGATTCCCAGTCAGAGCACATGCCTGGGTTGCAGGCCAGGTGTCCCCGGTTGGGGGCACGTGAGAGGCAGCCACACACTGATGTTTCGCTCTCCCTCTCTTTCTCCCTTCCTTCCATAAAACCTTTTTAAAAAAATCAATAAATAAAAATTAAAGGGAAAAAGGAAAACCAGTGTCTAGTCACCTATCAAGGAAGATACAAGTACAAACAGAAATGGTTGTGTGTTTATTTCCAACTTTTAAAAAGATATATCAATTTACGTATATGCAAAGTAGGCATGATTCCTAGCACCAGACAAAACGCAGGGTACCTTCGTTCTGTTATAAAGTCAGACATTTTCCCCTTCACTTAGGAGTTATCCTAAGCATTCTCTAAAACTTCTAACTGACCATTATTAACCTTTATGAAAAAGGTCCCCTTCCAGAGTTAACACTAGAACAAAAAGGATTTCACGATTTTTTATTGATGGCATTTATCCCATGGTTTAACATGTTAATTATACTGTAATAAACATGGCTTTAATATTAAACTTTTCCTTATTATCCAAAGTCACCACAGTCCATTTCAGTAAATATAAAAATATATGCTTAATACTTTGTACAATACTGGTTTTTGGTCCAAACAAAACTGGATCAGAAAAGCCAATAAATTCACTTTAAGAATCCCCAATTTTTTTTTTAAAGATTTCCAAATGGATTTAGGCAACTTTGAATAATGGGATTTACATAATAAAATCTGAGACAAGACTAAACAAACAACAACAAAAATTCTAACACAAAATTAAAACTTCAAGTTCACAGATTTATGTTATGCCAAAAAAGTACAGAAACAAAATTGTATTTACACAAGTTTCATAATAAAATAATGAAAAAGGCAAGACAGGTGATAGAAGAATGAAAATATAGAAAGAGCATATAATTATTGAGTGGAGAAGGAACTAGATCTAACAAGTCCTTAGCAGAGACCATTCTTTAATCAGGCTTTCTCTATCAGAAAATTTTAGTGCACAATACACCCAACTCACGCACTTCACACATACACCAGCACAAACTCAGCATAGAAATCATTCATTTCAATATTCTCTAATCTATACAGAATTCCTCAGATATAATTACAATATTAATGCGTTCCATAAACGCATATCGACGCACATAATGGTGCAGACAAAGAGGTTCTATACAAAGCCATTCACTGAGCGGGCTCTATTCCTGAATTCAGCCAGCCTAAGCCAAATCAGTGAATAATTTGCTGGATCATAAAATACTTTTGCTGAACAATCAGTCATCAGTCTAGCTATTATTGTTTTTAAAAGGGCGTGGCGAGAGGTGATGGCAGGCTTTTATAAAGAAAGAAGAGGAAAATCCCAAAATTAAAGAAGTCCTTAGGCAGATTTGACTTCAGATAACCCCAGCATGTAGTACAATCCAGTATCTAAAAGCAAGACACCAACTTTTGTTAAAACTTGTGTGTAACATCATTGTGACCTTTATTTCCTGCGTCTAACAGCAGTCTTTATCTTGCGACCAGAAACTGATGTTCCAGAAGAGAACATATTTTTCCCATTTGACCTGTGAAAAAGAAAAACTTCAAAATGTGACACGATGCTCAAAATTTTAGAATCATAACATAACTCTAAATGTGACCAGTGACAAGGGTGGAGAAGAGACATTATTCAAGTAAACAAATTTTCTGTTGTACCCTCCACACACATACCCCCTGTGTTATTTTTTTTCAGGCTATGATCCTCCAAAACAGTAATATGGTAAATCAATAGTAGAAAACATAATCGATTTCACCTGAACTACACTGCACCTTGGTGATTTTAAAAACAAAACACACATGCTCATTCATGCACATGAGTGTACCCTTACCACGTTAAATTCTCCATTTCAAAAAAAAATTCTCTTACCCCACTGTAAATGAAGCTGGCGGCTGATTAAACGGAAAGCCCCCTGAACCAGAAGGCTGGGCTGAGGCTGCAGGTGTGCTTGGATTCGCACCAAATGTGAAGACTCCTGATGGATTGTTGTTTGTGAAATTGAAATTTGTAGTGCTGCTGCCAAATTGGAAAACTGAACCTACAATAGTTGAATTAAAAAATATTAAAGTAAAAATAAAGTAAAAATATACGGTTTTTCTTTAAATGACTCTGATCCTTTAGTACAAAATATAGTAAACAGTTAAGCTCTCTTATGGTCACTTAAAAGAAAACTGAGTACTTTCCTTACTGACACAAAACATACTTGACAACACCCTGCAACAAGTGGCCCAACTTACCCATGACCACAGGAAAAAGGGCAGCGTAGACTTCTGGTTAAAGATAGCATAATCAGTAAGCAATTTAGCCCTACTTCTTCAAATATTATGTTAAAAAAATAGTAAAGGGCTTTTTACAAAGATGGGGAAGGGGAGACAACAGGCTGACTGGAGCTGAATACTAACCTAGCAAGGAAAACAGAGAAGCAATTCCATTTACGCTAAACATATCCAAAAGGTTTAGGTTTCAGGTATCTCTGGAAATAAGAATGACAGTGTGACTGAAACGGGAAAAAAAAAAAGGAAGGATGGTAGAATAAGAACCAGATACCCAGGTTCAATCCCACCCTAACACCAAACACGAGGGTCTTTCTCCTCCTCTATCCAAGCAGAAAAACAAAACGTTATTCTCTGGAGAGGGGGCAGAGTCACTGTGCACTGTTAAAGGCAAAAACGTCCTACTGAAAACAGAAGCACTAAGAGTAGGGTTGATATAAAGAATATTGAGAACTATAGCCTTCCTCTCTTGACTCTGCTTCTAAAAACACTGGCAATCAGGACAGACTCAGCCTCCAAGCAGGAGACTAGGTAGGACCCTCTCTAGGGAATCTTAAAGATCCACACTTAAAGGCCAGATCTTCCAAAGTACACAGGAAAGTCATAAAACTACAATGAAATTCAAGATCTACATGCTCTATCCATGTACAAAGAATTATCAAGTATTATTTAGGTATCCAAAATTGCAAGTAGAATGGGAGAAAATATTTGCAAACCAAATATCTGATAAGGGGCTGATACCCAAAATACATAAGGAGCTCCTACAACTCAGTAGTCAAAAAACCTCAAAAAACCCAATTAAAAAATGAGCAAAGAACTTGAATAGACATTTCTCCAAAGATAAAATACAGATGGCCAACAGTTACATGAAAAGATGCTCAACATCACTAATGACCAGCGAAATGAAACTCAAAACCACTGTGCGATATTGCCTCACACCTGTTACAATGGCTACTATCAAAAAGATAAGAAATAATAAGTGTTGGCGAGGATGTGGAGAAAAGGGAACCCTGGTGCACTGTTGGTGGGAATGTAAATTAGTACAGTCACTATGGAAAACGACAGTATGGAGGTTCCTCAAAATATTAAAAATAGAACTATCATATGATCCAGCAATCCCATTCTGGGTATATATCAAAATATTTGAAACCAGTATCTCAAAGAGATATTTGGATTCTCACTGCAGCATTATTCATAATAGCCAAGACATGGAAACAACCTAAATGTCCACTGGCAGATGAAGAGATTATTAAAAAATGATGTATATGTATACAATGAAGTAATATGCAGCCATAAAAAAGGAGGTCTTGCAATATGCAAAGAAACATGGTTGAATCTGGAGGACATTATGCTAAGTGTTAAGAAGGAGAAATACTTCATGACTTCACTTGTCTGAGTTATCTAAAATAGCAAAACTCACAGAAACAGAAGAACTGCAGCGGCCAGCACCAGGAGTCGGGGCAGTAGGGTGGGGTAGGTGTGGGTTGCTATTCAATGGGTACAAAGCTCACACAGATGAGTAAATTTTAGAGATTATACAACATTGTGCTTAGAGCTAACAATAATGTATTAAGCGGGTAAGTCTCATGTTAAATATTCTTACCACAATTTACAAAAAACAAAAACAAAACTATGAGTGGGCAGTTGAGAAGCACCAGACATGTGAACAAAATATTTCATAAGAAACACTCACTAAGACCAAAACAACAGAGAAAAGCAATTTGAAGAAAATTAAGCAAAACTGCAAGGGGGGGAAAAAAAAACCCTCATCGATAATATCCTCAAGAGATAATAGATAACTCTTCTGAAATAAAAACAGAAGGATATTAAAAAAAGAAGCACCCACAAAATAAAACGGAATGCCTGGGAATCAAAAAATAATACTAGTAGAAGTAAAGTTGCAAAAGAACAAATAGTAAACAATTAGTTGAAATCTTCCTAGAAAGTACAATGAAGTCAAAAAGGGGGGCAGGTGGGGAGGAGACAACAGAAGTTTAAAAAGAATGAAGTACTAAATCTTTGAAGAAATAATTCAAGATAATTCCCAAGAAGAGTTCACAAAAGGACACATTAAATTCCTTACACAATCAGTGGGTAAAAATGGAACTAATTCAAGGGACATCCTTCTGTTAAGTCAGAACACTAGAAGCAAAAAGATTCTAATGAGATTCCAGAAAGAAGAAATAGGTCAAAAAGCAAAGATCAAGGAGAACTTCAAGAGCAACTTTGGGAGCCAGGAAGTCCACAATGGAGAAATGTCTTCAAAACTATCAAAATGGACTTCCAGCCAAGGTGGAGGCATAGGTAGATACACTTTGCCTTCTTGCACAACCAAAAGGAGGACAACAAATTTAAAAACAAAGTAACACCTAAAACTGCTAGGAAACGGAATAGCATGGAAGTCCAACAACCAAGGAGCTAAAGATGAAATTCATCCAAACTGGTAGCAGGGGTGGAGAGGAGGCCCAACAAGGCGGGGGCTGCAGGAGAGGGCGATGCAGTGGCTGGTGGACCGAGTGGTCTCACATTTGAGTGCAGATAAACCAGGAGGCACGACTGGGGAGCAAGAGAGACCACACAACACTGGGTTCCAGCTCCAGGAAACAAAGCCTCAAAGCCCCTAGCTGCAAAAACCTGTGGGGGGTTGTGGCGGCAGGAGAAACAGCCCGCCTCACAGGAAAGTCCATTGGAGAGACCAACAGGGTCCCAGAAGACACAAAAGCCCACCCACCTGGGAATCAGCACCAGAAGCACCCTATTTGCTTGTGAGTAGCAGGGGAAGTGACTGAAATCCAGCAGAGAGCAAGCGGCATTGTTCCCTCTCTGACCTCTCCCCCATACTCAGTGCCGCAATGCAGCAACGTGGGTTGCCCTGCCTTTGTGAATACCTAAGGCTCTGCCCATTACAACACTAACAGGAGCCCAGAGACAAAGAAATATGGCCCAAATGAAAGACCAGATCAAAACTCCAGAAAAAATACAACTAAGTGATGAAGATAGCCAACCTATCAGATGCAGAGTTCAAAACACTGGTAATCAAGATGCTCACAGAAACAGTTGAGTACAGTTGCAAAATGGAGGAAAAAGTGCAGGTTATGCCAAGTGAAATAAAGAAAAATATACTAGGAACCAACAGTGAAGGGAAGGAAGCCGGGACTCAAATCAACGATTTGGAAAAGGAAGAAATAAACATTCAACCTGAACACAATGAAGAAACAAGAATTCAAAAAAAATGAGGAGAGACTGAGGAATCTCTGGGACAACTTTAAATGCTCCAACATCCAAACCACAGGAGTGCCAGAACGAGAAGGGGAAAATCAAGACACTGAAAACCTATTTGAAAAAATCTTGAAGGAGAACTTCCCCAATCTGGCAAAGGAAATAGACTTCCAGGAAGTCCAGGAAGCTCAGAGAGTCCCAAGGAAGTTGGGCCCAAGGACGAACACACCATGACACATCATCATTATATTACCCGAGATTAAAGATAAAGAGAGAATCTTCCAAGCAACAAGAAAAAAGGCGAGAGTTACCTACAAAGCAGTTCCCATAAGACTATCAGTTGATTTCTCAAAAGAAACCTTACAGGCAAGAAGGGACTGGCAAGAAGTATTCAAAGTCATGAAAAGCAAGGACCTACGTCCAAGATTATCCAGCAATGCCATCATTTAGCATGGAAGGGCAGATAAAGTGCTTCCCAGATAAGGGAAAGTTAAGAGTTCATCATCACCAAGCCCTTATTATAATGAAATGTTAAAGGAACTTATCTAAAAAAAAGGAAAAGATCAAAACTATAACCAGTAAAATGAGAACGAACTCACAGCTATCAACCACTGAACCTAAAAACAAAAACAAACTAAGCAAACAACTAGAACAGGAACAGAGTCACAGAAATGGAGATCACATGGAGGATTATGGGAGTGGGGGGAGAAGGGGGGAAAGGTATAGGGAGAAAGAAGCATAAATGGTAGGGACAAAATAGGGGGAAGTTAAGAATAGTATAGGAAAGGGAGAAACCAAAGAACTTACATGTAGGACCCATTGACATAAACTAAGGAGGGCGGGCAGGAATGCTGGTGGGAAGGGTGGTGCTGGGTGGTGGGGAAAAAAGGTGAGGAAAAAATGGGACAACTGTAATAGCATAATCAATAAAATATATACTTAAAAATTATCAAAATGATTTCCAATCTAAATATATAGTCAACCAAAATCTTACCAAACATGGGGCAAAAAAAGATCCTTCTGGAAATGTGAGGTCTCAAAATATTCTTCCCTAAGTCCTCAAGAAATCACTGGAAGGTTTGCTCTATCAAAACAAAGAAGTAAGAGGGAAGAAGACATGACACCCAGGAAACAGCTGCCATTGAGAGGAAGATAAAGGGAATCTCCAAGTTAATTGGTAAAATGGATGCCCAAGACCCCAGTTAAACAGCAAGCCTCTATAGAAAGTCCGGTGGGAGGAGCAGTTTAGAAAATTCTGTGAGAAACTTCCTTCAGATACTGAAAAATAGCCAATGTATTAGAAGATATTGAGAAGACATCTATGCAAATGGGAGAAAAGTTGGTTATAACTAATGATAAGTACAGAGAAAATGTTAACAAAGAGGGAATTACTAATGCCAGAGAAAACAAAATTTTGTGTAGGGAAAAAGTCACAGTATACCACACAGCATTTGTATACTCAGAATGCTAATCTAAATATACAGTGCCACTGTGTTAGGATTGAGGGAAATCTTACCTGTGTGAAAGAGAGCTAAACTCTCCAATTTCATGTTGTGAGAAAAAATAATCAATAAATCCCAATTAAAATGGTTACCATAAGTTACAAATTTTGCTGCATGTACTAACTAATAACAAGGGACTAATACTGTGAATATATAAAGAACTCTTACAAATCAACTAAGTAAAAACAACTCAACTGAATAGAAAAATGGTCTCAAAAACTTACAAAAAGAATTCACAAAAAATAAAATCACACAGATCTAAATATAAGAACTTTCATATACAATGCTGGGAGGATATGAATTGGCACAATCCAAGAGGAAAGCTTTGTATTATCAACTAAAGTATAAGATATGCACACATTCTTTAATGTGGTAATTTCTCTCCCAGGTACATACACTGTAGAAATAGATACATATGAGTCCCAAGGTACATATACAAGAATGTGTAGAGCTGAATTGACGAGCTAAAAACAACTCAAACATTCACCAACAGTATAGAGAAAAGCTGTGGTATATTCGTTTACTCTACAGCAATGAAAAAACAAATTATATGCAGTAACACGGGTGAACCTTACAAATAAGATAGAGTGAAAGGAGCAAAAAGCAAATGACTAACGACAGTAAGACTCCACTTATGTACTTAAAAATCAGGCAAAAACTATTTTCTAGAGATGTATCTATCAGTAGATAACTTTAAACAAAACCCAAGAAAATTACCCTAAAAGCCAAAACACCATTAAAACAATGAAAGAAGAGTGAAATGTGCTCTAAAAAGAACACAGACAGGGCTCCTGGGATGTGGTTATACAAGAATTTGTTTCAACATTATACTACAGTCCATTTATATTTCATGCTTTCCCCACATGAGGTTATATTTCACAATTAGAAAAATATACACAGTGCAATTTTGAGAAAATATATCATTAATTACAGGGTGGGGCAAAAGCACGTTTACAGTTGTGAATACATGAAACAGTTTATTTTTATATTATTACTTAATTACTGTATTTTTTTATACAAACAACTTATATTTTCCATGTAAACCTACTTTTGCCCCACCCTGCGAAATACCATGTGATTAATCATATTTTTTTTAAAAACACAAATATCTGTTTAAATATGCAAGGCAAGTGAAAAGGCTTGTATCATCAAATGGCAAGTATCATGAGACAATTCGGCTGGAGTGCCACAGGAAAGAGTGCTAGAGCTGGCGTGTAACTTTCTGAAGTAAATTCAATCCCAAAGATTAGAAAACACTACAGTTGAAATCTAGGCCAGAATGCTCCAAAATTCAGATAGGGAAAAGTGGGATAGAATGAATTCAATACCTAAATCAAAGAGTTAAGAAATAACTACATTTTAATCAAATGCTTTAATTCCTTAAAGCACCAATTTTCAACCAGTGTGCCATGAGAATTTTTGAAACATGTAATACCTGACTATTTAGTCAGGGGCACTGACATCATTTCCCTTACACTGTCAAATAGAAAAATGACAATAGCCAACACAATAGTAGTTTGGTGTGAATGAATCAAAATCACACCTATTTTTTTTTTATCAGATTGGCAAAAAAATATATTTTGTTGTGCCCCAGAATCGTAATAATTAGTTTATGTGTGTTATGAGGTAAAAACGGTTGAAAATCATTGCCTTAAAGCTTTAATACATTAAAAATGTATAATGTATCAAAGCTGAGAATGTGGTTTATAGGTAAGACTAAACATATACCTCTCTGTTCTGCTGAGTGTACAAGAGATGATAATGAAAAGAAAAAGACATGTACGTTTTAAAGCTCAAAGAAAAAAATTACATTTAAGACATACAGAACCTGAGTACAGATACAAACTACTTCACTACTACAAACACTCACTGGAATTTGGAGCCGTTCCAGAGCCAAATGCAGACTGACCGGGCTGTTGTCCAAACACAGGAGGCTGGGTACTGCTTGACACTGTCCCAAAAGTAGGTGGTGCAGGCTGAGAACCAGTAGAAAATAATGTTGCTGATGATGATATAGATCCAAAGCCTGGAGGATTAGGCTGGCTGGCACCTTGACTCTGTCCAAATGTTGGGGTCTGGTTAGAACCAAATGCTGGGCTGGCAGATGGTGCTGAAGGTCCAGTGCCAAACACAAAGGAGCATCCTATAGGGCCAAAAAATTAAATCATCAAGATAGCTACAGATAATCCTCAAGAAATCTCTATAAAGTCAAAGCAAAATTCAAGCTTTTCAAACTCTTAGCTTGCTGAAAAAATCCCACCAGATTTTGAATAATGATTGTAAAAATACATTATTTAGGAAAACTATATAGAATCCATAAAAACAAAAACTTCTATTAAGAAGACTACCCACCTTCATAGTCAGAAGGGTTCTAGGAGAAGGGAATATATCTAAGAAGACAACTGACCTCACCAGAAATTTAAAACGTTGCAGAAAATCAGCTAATGCTGTAATCACATACATACTTCACAATGAGGACTAATGTCTAATAAAATAATCCCCAGTGTCTGATTACTTAATGAAATGATTGCATTTCAAAAAAAACACGTGGAAAAACAAAAGATAACACTCAAGCTGAGATCAGAAAAACTGATTCCAAGAGTTAATTATGGTAAAACTTAAACACAAGATGTACATTATACCACCGAGTGAATAACTACAAAATCCCAAGTATAGGTGATGGAAAGGCATCCACGCCATTTTCTGATGAGCTGCTGTATTAGTTCCTAAGACTTGATATACGCATAACTAAAGGCCAATGCAAGTACAAGCTCTTTTCTTTTTTAAAAGTACCTGAAGAGCTAGATGTGGTTGTAGCTCCAAAGTTAAAACCAGAAATTGCAGTATTATTATTGCTGGCTCCTGGACCAAAGACAAATGGGGTAACAGCTGTACCAGTGCTGGATGTGGTCGCTGGTTTGCTCTCTTGAGAAAATAGCAAAGGCTGAGATGTACTGGATTCAGCAGGGTTACCGAAGGCAGAGCTGCTCACAGGATTGCTGGCCTGTCCAAACACGAAGGGACCCACCGGTGCACTGGAGGAGGAGGTGGAACTACCAAATATGCTGCCAGCAGCTGAAGTGGCTGGGGTGCTTGAATTAGAGGAACTGTTGTTCAAGAAACTAAAAATTGGCTTTGTTCCACCTTGATCTGTATGACAGAAATTAAGAAACAAAGAAAAATCATTAATAAGTAATCACAGGAAGCATTTTTCCTATCCTTCAATCTCAGAAGTCATCAGAAAACAGAATTTTTAACATAAATTTATTCATTCATCAAATGGGCATATGTGTTATATTAAATTTTGATGCAGTCAAATATATTCATCTTTTCTTTTGTGGATCTTCTGTCTTACACAGGAATACCTTCAGCTCAGATTAGTAAAACTAAAAATGTACCTTAAACCCAAATCTAACTGTATACTGTGCTTGGATAACAAATTCAGATAGAGGAAGATAAAGGAAGATAACTGCTTCCTTCCTCCCTCCCTCCCTCCCTCTCTCTTTCTCTCTATTTAATTTTTAGAGAGGGGAAGGGAGGGAGAGAGAGAAACATCAATGTGAGGTTGCTTCTTGCACACCCCCTGCTGGGGACCTGGCCTGCAACCCAGGTACGTGCCCCAGACTGGGAATCAAACCAGCAACCCTTTGGTTCGCAGGCTGGCACTCAGTCCACTGAGGCACACCAGCCAGAGCAGATAACTACTTTTATAAATCTGATTTTGCAGATTATGTTGGCAGGATTAGAACTTCAATTTATCAAAATGACTGCCAATTTTCTCTGCAGCATTTATTGACTAGTGTATCCTTTGCTCTCTAATTTATAACTCTTTATGACATATTGAATTCCAAATATATGTGCATTTGTTTCCTCTACAGTTATTGTTAGTAGGCTGTTCTAGTTATTGTAGCTTTATGTTCTGGTATGATATTTGCTAAGGCAAAACTGCCTGTAGGCCTGCCCTACACTCCAAAATTTTTGTGCATTTTCCTTCCATATGAATTTTAGAAAAAGCTTGTTTGTCAAGTCCCACAAAAATTCCTCTAAAAACTTAAATTTTATTTGGCGAGGAGGCTGGAAGGGAAGGAAATATTATCACTCAGGAACAAGTATTAAATATGTCTTTATTATGTTACCATGTTAGGTACTTTAGCTATTATAAAATACAAATTAGAAATGTTAGAAAATACAAATAAGATATGTTGTCCAACTCTTTACTGCTGCTTTTGGAGTAAAGCTACTGATTTTTATATGACGACTGTGAATCCAACCATCTTATTTAAGACTTTTTTTGAAGATGCTCCAATAATGTCTCAGTTCCAATATTGTTTATTAACAGGGCTGGTCACAGTATGGTATGGGCATTAGTATGATTTACAGAAATGGAGCATTTTAGCTCACTTTCAAGTCAGTATATAAGAAGTTATGAGTGTGTCCATTTCAATGGAAACAGTATAAAGACACCGTGATAAAATTTGATTAGAACCTATCTCACTTTTATTCCTTTACCAAGAGTATATGATTTAGCTTTTATTTTCTTTGAAGGGTGTTTTTATATTTCCAAGTAAAAATTTAATACACAAAAACCATTCACATCTATTTGTTGCAGTCATAACTTTGTGTTTCCAACTTATTTTTCAAAAATGCTCATGGGCGTTCAATTTTTAATTCTCTGCTTATCTGAAAACATCTGTATTTTGCCTTTATGTTTGATGGAATTTGGCTGGTTATAGAATTCTACGTTCAAAGACCGTTTTCACTTTGAGGACACCGCTGTTTTTAGCATCTGATGTTACAAACTAGAAGTCTAATGCTAACCTGTTACTGTTTATTTGTGGCAAAAAGCTTTTCTCTTTCTGGAAGCATTCAGGATTTTGACTTGGTGTTCTAAAATTTCACTGATCTTTGTCAATGAGTGGGCCACTTCCATTTTTAAGAGCAATGTCTTTCTTTACATCTAGGAAATTTTCTTCTGTCACTTCTTTGGTAGTTCCTCCATACCGCTCTCTCTCATTTCTAAGCACTCTTACTCCAATGGAACTTGTGAATCTAGCTTGGGTCGATCTCTCTGTACTTTTGCACTGTGTTCTGAAAAATTCCAGTTCACTAATCTGATTATCAGCTATGTTTTTTCTGCTACTCGGACAGTAGAATGATTTTGTTTCACCAACCAGATTTTTAACTTTTAAAAATGCTATTTAATTGTTTTTTTCCTTCAGAATTTCAGTTTTCATAATCATCTCTATTTCTCAGGGATCTATTACATTTGTCTATGTTCCTGACATAGCTGATGATGACTGGTTATCTCTATTTGTCCTAAAGGCCTATAAATAAAGATTTCATTAGTTAATTAGAAAATATTCATGAGTTTAAGAAAGAATGCCTGTTTTCTTGAATAGTGTATGTCAATTCTGATTATAAAGCCTAAACAGAAGGGAGAAAGACATGAACAATTGCCTAACCTTGTGGGCTTTCCATCAGAGCTCTATGTCTCAAAATTAGATCCGTAGATAACTTCATCAGAATCACGGGGATTTGGAGCACTTAAAACTGAAAATCCTAGGCTCCTTTCTAGAACGTTCTGTCACTGGCCTCTCACATATATTCAGTGTAAACTATTCCTTGGTTTTCTGTATTTGTCAAGATATCAAAGGTCCTTGTAAAAGAAAATGTTTAATACTTACCGGCTGTAGTACTGGTTTGAGCTCCAAAAGCAAAAGTGGCCTTTGTTGGCTGCTCAGGCTCCTTCTCAGATGGTTTTGCCATACCAAAACTAAAGGTTGACTTTGAAGAACTTTCTTCTTTGGTTTGCTCTGAATTCCCAAAGGAAAACACTGGTTGACACTTTGGCTCTTCATTGTCAGCCTTCTTGCCAAACACTAGGGAAGTAGAGGTGACAGGCTCTTGTTTCTCATCTGTCCTTCCCAAAGCAAACAATGAGGCAGACGGCAGGGGCGCAGGTTCCACGGTGCCAAAAGTGAATCCTCCTTTGGTGGTGGGCATTTCTTCTTTCTTTGCTTCAGATGTCTTACATGTAAAAGGAGCCACTGAGACACTCTTGGTTTCTGTAGTCCCAAAGCTGAAGCTGCTCTTGCTCTCAGAGGTCGCCGCGGTGTTAGCAGCAGCAGGAGCAGGGTTAATAACACCCGTACCAAAACTAAAGCCTGCAGATGAAGACTTAGGCAGTTCCTCTTTCGTTTCTTGCTGACCAAGACTAGACATCCCGAACTGAAACGGAGCCAACGAAGCTGGATTGCTTAAACCAGAAGGAAGTCCAATCTTAAAATTATTATCATCTTTACTGTCCTTTTTAACTTCTTCAGGTTTAGAATCAGGTGAAACTCCAAATTTGAAATCCCCTACTGGTTTAGGAAATTTAAAGCCTTCATTCATGGGGTTTAAAGACCCAGAATCTGATGACACACCTATTTTAAAGCCTCCTTGATCTCCAAATTTAAAATTTCCAGTGCTTGTTAAAGTCTGAGAAGGCTCAGAGGAGGAGGATGATGGGATACCAAATTTGAATGATGAGGCTCCTGGATTCGAAGATGAGGAAGATGTGCCAAAGCCTTCAAAATATAAGACACCAAAAGAGACACTGAAGTAATGTTATTCTCTCAAACAAAGGTAAACGTTGAAAACCAAAGGCACAAACTTGGAAAAAGGCCTACTCTAAAGAGTATTAGCAATGGCAGTAAACATACACCAAACTGCCCCAATTCAGCATGAGAACTGTATCCCAATCCTCACAGCTATACAGACACACTACTGTTATCAGGCTGGCGGAGCTCAAACAAGGAGGAACAAAATTTGCATTATAGTTACTAGGAGGAGCAAATACTTTATCCATTATAGGTGGGTGTGTAAAGTAGCACAAAACTATAAAAGGCCTTTTGTCACTATTTACCAAAAAATTACAAACACATATATCCTTTGACTCAGCAATTCTACAGCTGTGTCTTCATTTTAAAGATAAACTCCAAGACACACAAAATGGGCAGCTGTGAATGAAGAACGAATGCATATCCAAGCTAATTTGTGATAAGATCAAGGAAGCAGAAAGGTATATAATCTAACAAGGTAAAGGCAGGAAGGATGGAAAATGAGCCAGTGGGGACAAAGGGGAGACTTTTCACTGTAAATCTTGTCAAAATTTGACTTTTTAAGCTTTGTGATTTACTGCAAATCTTTCCATAATTTGATTTTTAAGTCTTGTGAATGTGTTATTTACCCAAGACTTTTTTAAAATTGAGCATCAAAGAACCAAAAGAATACATCAGTGGAAACAATATTTAAAAAATAAACAATACTATATTGACAAGATCAAAGCCTTGGTTTCATAATGCTTTTCTATAGTGAATAAATTGGAAATGAAGCGCTTGGTTGACAGTCTCAAAACAGTAATCAGTACAGGGTTCAAGTCATTCAACCATTACTCTGCTTACCCATACGTAAACAAAGGCAAATGACAGCCAAGCTGACAAGTCCTCATCTTCAGAGTTCTCCTTTTTATTTTTTTAAAGATTTTATTTATTTATTTTTAGAGAGAGGGGAAAGAGAGAGAGGGAGAGAAACATCGATGTCTGGCTGCCTCTCATGCGCCCTACACTGGGGACCTGGCCTGCAATCCAGGCATGTGCCCTGACCAGGAATCAAACCAATGACTCTCTGGTTCACAGGCCGGAACTCAATCCACTAAGCCACACCAGCCAGGGCCAGGTTTCCCCTTTTTTATGATGACCTACCCTTCTTTCTTTCCCTAAGAAATGTAATTGAAATATATTAGAATCTCAAAAGTAAATGGTTATCCATATGGTCTCTAAGACCCTTAAGTGATATTACACAGAAAGCTAAAAATAAAGGTGCCAGAAACAGCAATTATTTATCCCCTTTGCTTCAAAGGGACACATTTTAAAGGTTGGCAATAACCGTCCTACGGGTACATCCTACATGGAAAAGGTATCACGAGGTAAGAGCCACAGAAAGAACTGCAGTGGACTGCAAAGTAGTGGTCTTCTAAAAGCTTTTATCAAAATTTTGACTAGAATGTGTCTCATATGAAATATGAAATAATTCATACAGAAATATTTAGACTTGAAAAATCTGGCCTCCACATAGTTTAGCATGAATTACTTTGAAATGTTCTTCCTTTATACAAAATATTAAGTTATTTTTCTAGGACATACTTTGGGAAATCAAAGCCCAAGTCTAGATTACTTCTGGTTAAGTTTCTAGGGGTATAAATTTCCAGTCAAATAAATAAAAGTCAGGAAATTCAGCTAGATGCCAAAGGGTTGTTAACAGTTAGAAACAAAAAGCTAAACTGTCTCAGGGTCAGTATTACAAGACAGAATTGTTCCTTACCCAGGTGCAGTGAAGACACCTCACTGCTGATCAGCAAATAATCCAACTAATTCAGACACAGATGGGAACTAAAAATCTAGGATCATACCTCATTTTACATGAATTTTCAAGAGAATGAACAATTTTAAAAACTAAAGTTGTTTGCAGTATTTCACTTTAAAATGGTGACACAAGGTGACACTTTACCAATAGCTTACCTTTAAACTCAGATTTTGTGCCTGGCTTGGCACTTTCACATGCCACACATTTGGTAGAATCAGCTTTATTTTGCACTAGGCATACTTCACAGTCCCAGCTTCCCTCGGGCTTCTTGAACTTGTCCAATCCTAGGCAGCCTCCAGAAGACAGAGAGATAGGGTTGGTGCTGCTGCTTGAAGCAGGTACTGAGCTTCCTAAGAACAATGCGGAAACACATGGAAATTCTAATTTATATGATGCCATTATCTTTAATGAAGCCACTATGTCTAACTGTCCGATTTTTCTTAAGTGTTTCCTATTAAGACAGAAAAAGTGCCAGAAATATAAATCTTCATTGTTGAAAACCGGATAGACATTTTAGGTTTCTCTTAATTTTATAAATGAGCAGTTCACTCACCTTGCTCAGCAATAAGCACCCCTTAACCCGAAGTTTGAATAGCCAGGGTTTAAAAAGAAATCACGCTCATAACAGGGCCTAAAACACTAAATTTTCCTTAAAAATCTTTGTCCAATTTCTTAAAACAGGACAGCATTATAAAACATAAGATATAAATTATAGGCAGTATCCTAACAAATAAATTACATAGCCACAGATTATATTAAATTCACGATTTCAAAGCACAGGTACTCTGCCTTTGAAATGATCGTTTTTTCATAGAGGGGCTCTACCGTTCACTTTACAATGCTATTTGACACCACCTACTGTGTTTGCGGCATTTCTAAGCTAGCCTGCTGACAGACATTTATTAAATACCGTAATGTTCTTAGACTCTGGGTACATAAAGATGAATAACATGTTGCTTAACTTCTAAAGGTGCTCATCGCCTTGAAAGGGAAAAGTGAAACAAATGCATAGTAGCACCACCACCAAGATGAAAAGTGATAAATGATCTAATACAAGAGTACAAGGAAGGAAGAAATGACTAAGGGAGCAGGAGAAGGATCCTCAGACGTGAAATTTAAATTCTTTAGCAGAACTAGCAAGTTCTGTGGGGAGAGGAGGTGGCACAGGAAGAATGGCTCACCAAAGCAGTGTATGAAGAAATACAGGGCAGGGCAAAAGTGGGTTTACAGTTGTTCATATGGAAAATGCAATAATAAAAGAATAAACTGTGTTTCGTGTACTCAAAACTAAAACCTACTTTTTTGCCTCACCCTGTAGAGTGTTAAGAGTGAAGCCATTCACTCTGGTACCCCTACTTCTCTAAATATTCTCCATTTGTCATCACTTCTCCCAGTTACCTTCATGTCTGTGTTTTACTGGTATGTTCTCTTCCATCTTGCCAATAAAACTGCACCCTGAGGTTCCACCTTTGGTCCGCTGCCCTGCTCACAAGTTCTCATCTACTCTGATAGTTTTACTCACCAACAAAACAGCTTCCTTCTCTGTGTACCTGCAATCCACGCTTCTGAGGTTCATCCCTGTGGTCTCTTTCTTAGCTGGTAGTTCCACTACCCACCTGATTAGCTTGAATAGATGGCTCCTCCTCCCTTACATATTTCTCAAATCTTTTTCATTTTCTTTTCTGACCCTTCTGCTGCTTGAACAACACAGTTTTCTTATTGAGACTTATTCCCTTAAATCCATCCTTCCAAGAAGCAACCAGTGCCATGTTCTTCCTCTCTGGGTATTCCTTTAAAAAATTAACTTCCAAAGTTTTATTCCTGCCACTCCCTTAAGTTAGCAGAGTTCATTTTTTGACCATCTTCTCTATTCACTCCACTCAACTTTCCATCACCTCCACTCCTATGACTTAATAGAAAACTATGGGCTAATGACTCCAAAACTGTATCTTTATCCCAGAGAGTCCATTATCAGCACACCCAAAGGCCTCACATATCTCTGAAAGTCAACTTCAGTAGCTTGAAATCATCATGTCTTCAACAATATTATTCTACATCCTTCCCATCCTTACTTGATTTCATTAGTTCACATCACCATTATGTTTACCTCTATTATTGATACAACTTCCCTAACCTGTCCTGTGATCTCTAAATTTTGTCACCTTCAAATCTATCCTTCAAAAAGCCACCAAGTGATTTATCAAAACACAAATTTGACTGTAACACTCCTCTGCTTAAAATAATGGCTCATTTACAAGATGCGGTCAAAAGTTAATACATATGTGAGCTTCCTTTGTTTATCTGTAACAATCCACTGTTCGACTCAAAGTTTTATTCTCCCATTAACTCAGAAGTAACTTCAGTTTCCTGCATCAAGATCTTGCTTCCTTTTTTTTTTTTAGGGGAGGAGTAGTGTCAGGTGGGAAGGGAAAGAAATGAAGATTTTGAAATCTTATTCTCATGGAGATTTCCAGTAGGGATTAGAAATATGGCTCACTTGTGTTCAGAGAGGGGTTTAGGCTAATTAAGTTTTTCATTGCAGACATAAAACTACACATGTAATTCCCAAGATATTCACATGTTTTATTTAGTATTCATGTCACCATATTATCTGTACCAAATAATTATTATAACAGTATTACAAAAACAGCAGAGTCATTTCCAGATGTGAATCTTTATTAACTCTTTAAAATTTGAACAGAGAAAGAGGAAAAACTCAAACCTAACTCCATTTTTCTAGCTGCCGAAGTCAGAATGTTCACTGATGATTTAGTAATTTGCTACCATTGCAGTATCTCTGGCAGAGAGCACACAGGTACAGGTATCGCCATAAACATTCGGCGACAGCCTTTCCAATAAAGCAATATTGCCCACCCCTTAATGAAACTTTCCCTGGAAATGACCACTAGCCATCCTCACTTCTACTCAGAGAAAAAGAGACAAAGCAATATTTTATTCTGAATAGAGATCTGAGAAAGACTGCCCCTTCTAAGACCTTTCAGCATCTGTAACAGTAAACTTGAAAATGATCCTAAAGAGCAAGAAGTTTCTGATAAAAATGAATACAAAGAGGTCAAAGTATTAACTCAGAGCCTATCCTAAGAAAACATACAAATCCGGCCCCAAGCAAGTCATTTTAACCTCAATATAGCTTTAAAAAGTTAAGCTGTATTGAGTAAATGCTCATCCTGAAACATTTAAAACATTCACGTTGTTCTTAGAGGTTTTACAAAGAAGAAATTAAAATGTTCTACTAACATAATGAGCAAAATTATTCCAAACAGCCATAAACGTACCTGGTTTCTCAGACATACAGGACACACATTTATTGTCTTCTGGATTATTAGGAACACAGCATACTGGACACTCCCAAGATCCCTTGGGCTTTTTGAATTTATCTGCAAATCCTAAGGTACCAGTGGTCACAGTGCAGCTGGAAGATGAAGCAGCCACGGTGACAGCACTTTCTGAAGTCACTGGCAATGTAAGGACTCGCTTAATACCAGTTCCAGGTTTCGGTGTTTCACAAGCTATACATTTTATCGCTTCTGGTTTATTTTGCACTAAACAGGTATCACAATCCCAAGTTCCTACTGCTGGTTTAAATTTGTCTCCAAAACCTGTCCCTGATGCAGAAAGAGTTGTTTTGCCACTTTTACTTGGTGTCCCAATTCCAGTCTGTTTAGCAGTATCTCTCGGTGGCAATTTTGTCACTTGACAGGCTGCACACTTGCTGTCTGTTACTTTGTTCTCGAGTAGACAACTATCACACTGCCATGATGATCCAGCTTTTAAACTTTCCCCCAACCCGATTCCACTAGAAGAAAAGCTACTTATTGCTGGTCTCGTATAAACTACTGGGCTTGTGGTGGTAGGATCAGCAGCAAGAGAATCTGACTTCGGTGATGTGAAACCTATGGGGTATGGGGTGGGGGGGAGGGGATTGAAAAAAAAAGTTAGGGAAGGTTTTCTAATCAAAACACTAACTGAAATATTATTACTGGGAGAAAACATTTACCTTATTGCTGAGTTACTACAATCCCAGATGGAACACTTCAGAGGTGATTTTCACCAAAGCACTATTTATCGATTGCATAAATAAGTGACAACTAGTTAAAATTCTACAAAAGATGTTTTATTTATATCACCTTCTTCAAGAATTTCTGTTATTATAATTCAACCAATACCTAACTTTAATTATAGTCATCCACTGATCTATACTATTGTCGTCAGTGTCTTGCTACACTCTACATTCCTGCAATAATGACCTACAGTATATCTTTATAGCCTTCTTCCCCCCATCTTGCTCTCTTTTCGGGTGTTCCCTTGGCTATATCAAATCACTTCAATATCTAGAACTCCTAAATTCTGCCCAGTCATAATCCACTACTGTGATATCCTCTACTTTTGGTAAAAAACCAGCTGAGCTGTTTAGGTATGGTCACTGGACAGATATCCCTCCAAAGTACAACAGAATGGTAAGAATTATGTTTAATTATACTAAGCTCATACAGAGCTTTAAAATAGCAACAGTTCGATGACAAATATGATAAACTACAACAAAGATACAATGAAACATCTGGTAAGGCCTAGAAGTACAAAAATTATTAACTCAGTCAATCCTAATGGAGTACAAGCTCATGCTACACAAATACGGAACCATGCAAAGTTACCAAACACAAATTCAAACAAAACTGCTTTATGTTATCGCTCCAATATAATCTCAGATCCTTTCACATTGTAAGTATACCTTTTGTAACCACTGAAGGTATATTTAGACAACTAAGGTACTCAAGTAGAACCACGGAATAGGAAGAAAAAGTCCTTGTGCTACCCAAACTGCTACCACTGAATTGATTCACTGAAACTACACTTTATTTGTGGAAATGTTGTTTCAGTCCTTTACGTTGGACCAATTAATTTTTATTTAACTCACACCAACAAACTCAGTGACCTGTTTCTCCAGCCTTAAGCACCAACGGAAAAGAAAATCGGAGGGGAAGAAGGTAATAGAAAGTTGTTAAGAGATTTTCTAGTGCTGCCAAGAAATAACTCAGCTTAGAGTTATTTTTAGCATAATAGCAAAACAATCCCACATAGCTGAGTTATTCCCAGTGGTCAACATGTTGTTAATGATTAATTTAAGTCACTACAAATGACCAAAGTACTACAGATTTCTTTTCCTTCCATTTTTTCATATTTTTCTAATTTCTCCCTCAAAAGAACATATGATCTCCTCCAAATTTTTGCTATTAAAAAGAAGTTAAAAGGGAGGAGGTGGGGGTATTATGAATGCAAAGTGTAACTTATCTGAAGATTATAACTTTGATGTTTACCTACTACTTGGTTAATTCCAGTACAGGAATTCCTGGAGTTCTGCCATAACTGAATAAACTCATCTAAATTACTGAGAGAGCTCAACCAAAAAAACCTAATCCTCCTAAATCTTGTAGAAGCCAACCTTATTTTGAAATTTCTATTTAATTATACGTGAACACTTCTGCTGGGTCTAAATTTGTTCTGAGCTACTAGATTATCTTATAAACACCTTTACATTCTTATAGTACACATCACAATTGAACCTGTGACTTCCTTCTTTGATTTCCAAACTGAAAACTTATCCTATTTGAAGATTTCTAGTCACTGCCTTCATATTATTACCTGCTAGCTTTCACATCTTATTTCAAGTAAGCACTGTCTCTCATAGGTGTTTGAATTAGCAAATGTCTGTTGGCCTTGTTATATATATACCACAACTGGGGAATAATGTGGGAACAAGGCAGTTTCAAAACTCTGGTGAGACAGACACGCTCAAGTATATTATGAAGTTTATTTACTTTTATTCAATATTGGCCTATCTCTATTAACAAGGAATTCATTTTCTCCATCTATAGTTGCCTTTTAGAAATTTCATTTTAGTATAAAGTCCTTGAGTTCTAAAAAAATAAGCAGAGTTTCTAAGATCTTTTCCCTAAAGAATTAGATCTGATTACATCTACATTCAGAAGTCAATCCCCTGTCAAATGAGCCATAATTTTCTTCAAGCCTAAAGTATACCACAAATGATATTAAAATAAGATCATGAGTTTGTAATTAAAATTTTAGACCATCTCAAGGGCAGCCATTATCTTACCGGGGTTTTTCAGAACATCTAGGACACTTCCTTCTTTCAGGGTTTTTGCAGGTCTAAAAGGGCCCTCATAATCTTCATCTGGCTTCTTACAGCTTGTACTGTTCATTGCAGTGATATCTTGAGCTGTAATTTTTTTTAATTATAAAAGATATTATGCCAAGAAAAAGCAATGGAGTCGAGTTAAATATATTGAAAAGGTCTTTCGGAGACTATTTAGATCCAAATTCTAAAATATCCTTTAAAAAGTCTGAAATTCAAAAATAATGAACAAATTATTTAACAGTACAGAGTTAAACTGCCATTACAAGGAAAAATACTATTTCCCACACTGTACATCTCTCTCCTCCAAAAGGACAAAAAATATAAACTATAACTATTACCCAAAGAGTTCACTGGTAATTAAGAAAATCAAGCTGAAGCACTGAAGAGGATATGACAAATGAGGCAAGTTGACTCCCTTCATGAAATATATAATCAATTACACAGCAATTTATATTACTGATTTTAAAAAAGCCTTAAAAAATATTCAGCTGAGCCAGTTATTTCATTTCTAGAAATTCATCCTATGACTGAAACCATCCTTCCGTTGTAACACTGAAAACCTGGATGATGAATGCTCCGTAACGGGCTTATTACATAAATTACAGAACACTAATATGATAAAATGTTATACAGTCAACACCCTCCTCCCCCCCAAAAATCATTCTTAAAAGCACAGTTACAGGTAAAAACAGGTAAGAAAGTCCAAAAGATTCTGAATGTTTACATCTAAAGAGTAATGGGTGGCTGCTTGTGATGAGTTTTATTTATTGCTTAAACTTTCCAAAACAAACATATCCTTTTACTTAAAATGAGAGATCTGTATTTTGAGTATGATAATGGTTTTGTGGTTATATTTTTAAGGGGGGAGTTAATAGACGAAATGCGTGTGGAATTATTTCAAAATAAGCCGATAAATGTGTTTGTATGTGTGCAAAGGGAAGAAGGGAAGGAAGGATAGCCAAGACTGGTCATAAAATGGCAAATGTTGAAGCTGGGTAAAAAGTATATGGGGATTTAGTCTACCATTCAACTTAAGAGGATATTTGAAATTTTTAATAATAAAATAATCAGGTTTTTCTACTTGAGTGTTTGCCAACTAAAAAGGAGTTTCAAAAAATCCTGCCTATTCCTATACCTTACACCATAAACAGAACTTAATTCAAAATGGATCAATGATCTAAATATAAAAAAACTATAATGCTCTTAGGAGAAAACCTAGGAAGTATATCTTCATGACCATGAATTTGGCAATGTATTCTTTGATATGACACCAAAAGCACAAGCAGGAAAAAATTTGAACTTCACCAAATTTAACTACCTTTGTACATCTAAAGGAATTATCAAAATATTGTGAAAACACAATCCATTGAATTGGAGAAATTATTTACAAATCATATGTCTAATAAGAATACAGTGTCCAGACTTTATAAAAATACTTATACTTCAGCAAAGAGACAAACCCATTTTAAAATGGGCAAAGACTTGATTAGACAGTTCTCCCAAGAAGTTATACAAAGGGCCAACAAGCACACTAAAAGGGTCAACACCATTAATCACTAGGGAAATGCCAGCCGATGGCTATTTAAAAAAAAAGAAAGAAAAAAAGAAAAAGGAGTCAGTGTAGAGAAGATGTGAAGAAATTTAAACTCTCACGTATTGCTAGTGAGAAAATGAAATGAGTCAGCTGCTGAGAAAAACAACTTTATGGTTCCTTAAAAGACCATCTGAGCCGTCAATTCCATTCCTAGGTACATACCCCCAAACACTGAAACCAGTATTCAAACAAACACATATGAATGCATATTCACAGCAACACCATCCACAACAGCCAAAAGGCTGGAAGAGCCCTAATGTCCACCAAGAGACAGAAAAACAAATGAATAAAACAAAAACAAATTCATAGATAAGAGAAAATTTTGAGGGTTGCCAGATGGGTGAAAAAGGGGAAGGGATTAAATACAAACTGGTAGAAACAAAACAGTCACAGGGATGCAATGTACAGCCTAGGGAACATAGACAATCATATTATAGTAACTACATATGGTGTCAAATAGTAACAGATTTATGAAGGTGACCACCTCATAAGTTATATAAATGTCTAATCACTATGTTGTACACCTTAAACTAATATAATATTGCATGTCATGTCAACTGCAATTGAAAAAAATATATGTATTTTTGCCCTGGTTGGTGTGGCCCAGTGGGTTGAACGCTGGTCTGACAACCAAAAGGTCACTGGTTCGATTCCCAGTCAGGGCACATGCCTGGGTTTGGGCCAGGTCCCCAGTTGGGGTGTGGGAGGCAACCGATTGGTGTTTCTCTCATACACTGATGTTTCTCTCCCTCTCTTCTCTCTCTCTAAAAAATAAAATCTTAAAAAGAAAAAATAAAGTATTTGTTTAAAAATAAATAATTACTTGAATATTCATCTCTTCCTCACTTATGCTGATTTCTTAAGTTTGGAAATTATGTATTACTACTTGCAGAGGCCAGCATAACCCTGACACATAAAAATGCTTGTGAACTGAAAAGTAAACTTGAGATGGAATCCACCGCAATTATAATATAGACAACTCTTGATTTCTTACAAGACTTCTCTGATAACATACTGAACAAATACAATGCATAAATTTGCTGTTGTGACTATCCCGCTCACAATCAAACTGTAATATTTACATTTAGGAAGCTAAATATCTCTGAGGGATGATTACTAAAAAGCATTCATTGTCAAAAGGTTGATATTAGCTCATGTTTGCTTTTCAGAGCTAATTTCATTCAAATGAAAGCATTTATAAGAATTTCTAAAGGTAAAAGAATTTGAAATATTAATCTAATGTATGCAACTATTTTTATGTAAGAATTTGTGAGAAATTTTTACTTACCAGAACTACTTGTAATTGGTTCTGAAATACTACTAGAACCAGAAACTTCTGCTGTTTTTGCAACAGGCACACTAAATGTAAAACCAATCTGTAAAGAGAAAAGTTATATTTTAAGTGTCAAATTAGTTTTAAACAAATATCAACATAGAGGGTTTTTTTAATTCCAAGTGGAAAATATACATTGAATTTCATTTATTCCAAGATTCACAGTTTTTCGTATTTTATAATCGCTAAAACTGGGATGCTTCTTAAAACAAATGGAGTGTCATAGTTTAACAGCAGAGTTTTTAATTTCTAAGCCACCTTTTTCTTTCAAAGCAGTACATAATGAGTTCCTAATACCTACGTATGGGTTGCTACATGTTATTTTTTAATAGAAAGTTTGAGATTTTTGGACAACAAACAGATTTCAAGCATGCATCAGGGAAACCACAAATTATCTGGAGCATCAAGTTGACAGAAAACAGAGACACAGAAAAAACACAAAAAGCTACATGTTAAAATGATACACATACCAAATATGAATGAGGCAACTTAAACACTGAACTTACAATTCTTACCCAAAATATTTATTTCTATTACAAAGATATCAACAAATACATACTGGGGAACATAAATATCTAAAAGTTATCTAGGTTAGAGATAATTCAAGAAATATTAATTAAATGCACTGTGACTTAACTGATTACGTCTAATCTTAATTGGATCTAGGACCAAGAGAAAACAAAACAGCAATTAAAGGACTGTCTGGGACTGATGGGGAAATCTGAATATGGATGATGTTATTATTATAGCACATTAAATTTTGTGGGTACGAAAATTGTATTGTGGATACAGAAAGGAATATTCTTTTACTTAGGGGAAACATGGACAGTATTAAGGTTATTAAGATGTCTACACCTTAACTTGCAAATGGTATATGAGAAAATGAATATGTTTGTGTGTGTATGTGCACATGTAGAGTCAAAAATACAGAGGAATTCACTCGCTCATGTTTTCTGTACATTGTAATTTTTTTTTTTAAGCCAGAAGAAAAATAATTTCTTATCATCAATGGCATCTTGGATTTGATAAAAATATGGTATGTCTTTGAAATCAATTAATATGAAATATTTCTTGGTTGCTACTTACAGATGGTGGAGGTAGTACATCTGCCTCAGTAGATTTTACAATTGGAGATGAAAATCTGAACATCGGACTGTTTGTGTTGTTTGGAGAGATCATTGGTACCTGGTTTTTCAAATTATTAAACAAAATACAAAAAAGAGCTCTTTAGAAAAAGAAACTGACAATAAAATAGACCTCAAGCAAAGTAACTATTCCAAAGAAGCCAAAAGCAAAATTTCCCCCTTCTGGGTTTAAAAATCACTTTTTAACTTCTAAAAAATACTTAATAGTAACTGCTGTAAAATCTGCCTTCCTCTTAGAAGAGGAACATACACTGTTTTAAACATGGATATTTATCTAAAGAAGAAAAATGACATCCACACGCATATGTTTAGAAATTTTAAAAAGTTCAAAAAGAAGTAAAAGCCAAAACAAAAGCATAAAAATTTCAAGAGCAAATTAAAGATATTAATACTACTTGAAAAATAACAACATAAATCTATTCTTACAGGAAAAAAAAGCATCCCAATTGAAAACACTGTTTGGAAACAAACATGATCATCTCTTTCTTTAATGCATTTTTGCATATGAATTAAAGAGCGCTCCAATTATTACATATCCCATAACATTATAATGTACATTTTTTTAAAAAAGGAAAACACTATTTCCATTTTTCTTTTCTTACTGAGTTGATTTCCATAGTGAAAATTAATCACTGCTTTAAACTGATTACTATATTTTGCCATGTATAACGAGCACTCTTTTGCCCAAATTTTTGAGGGGAAAATAAGGGTGCACATTATACATGGGAGCACACTGTGCATAGTGAAATACAGTACATTTTTTAAAATAAACAACAAGAAAGATAAAAAATCACCTCTATTTGTACAATGGTTTTGTACCTTGTTTGTTGATGACTGTGCAGGACTAACTGGTGATGAAGAAGCTGTGATCACAGAGGAACTAAAATTGAAGGTAGGCAGTGAAGAACTGGTGATGGGTAGAGAGATTTTCGGCAATACTGGCACTTCCATTTCCTTAAACACAGTAAGTTTTATAATGATATAGTTCATCTTTCATGTCAACCTTTTATCTGTTCTTATTTTCAGGTATATTTTATATAGTTACAGGTAAATTTAGAATAGAAAGATGGCAGCACCATGCAGTGTTAACAATGTGAGCTCTTGAATGAAAAAACAAAACTAAACAAGATTTGAATCACAGCCACCAGCCAGTCATATGACTTTGTGAACCTAACTACCCTGAATACCAATTCCCTAACTGGTGAAAATGAGGGAAAAAATAATATACTGTAGTTGTGATGTTAATATGAAACAAAGTTATATATCATTTAATAAACATCAGTATTAATGAGCTTGGTGAACTGCCTTGGTTTTTAACCCAATATAGCAAAGGTCACCCCAAGTCTCAAATACTTGCATTTAAAACAAAGAGTTCCACTTCTGCTAATGGTGGGGTAGTTCCTATTTCACCAATACTCTGACAGATAACAATTATGAACACCACACGAAATATTAAAAACAACTATCTGAGCCTTGGCCAGTGTGCCTTAATTGGTTGGAGCATACTCCCATGAACCCGAAAGGTCGCGGGTGTGATTCCAGTCAGGGCACATACCTAGGCTGTGGGTTCGATCCCTGGTTGGAGTGTGTATGAAAAGGCAACCGAAATATGTTGTTGGGTGAGGATTAAACAAAAAACAAAAAACACTATCTGAAAACACTGGAAAACAAACAAAAACAAGCAGAAACTGAAGGGAATAAAACACTTGGAAGAAGAGAAGAACACGGAGTGAACTTCTAGTTCTCTTTTTGATGTGGTGTCACTGGATAATTGAAATTCAGAGAAAACTGCAAATGTGTTGGAGGAGGAATCAGAAGACAGACGAGGTGACCAAAGCAGCTAGAAAATAAGACACGATGCAGGACGGAAGAGCTACAGAAGGGGAGCTGTAAGTCTGTATATAAACTGTTCAAATCTCTGGCAGACCTTTAAATGACATGTGTGTAATGCGGACATCAAACAGCAAATTAAGACTGAAGAGTTTCAGCAGCTCCCCACCAGAGGAGAGAAGAGTTTGAGTTCAGTAAGTTCACTGCCAGCTAAAACAATCTGAATACTTCAAATGGATGAGGTTTATTATACATAAATCACACGTTTTAGAGTCAAGCCCCCCGACCAAAGGAGAAATAATGACACTTTCAGGTAAAAGGAAACTAAGAGAATCTGTTGCTGTAAAACCTGCTCTACAAGTTCTTCAGGGTGAACGAAAATGATACTATACGGAAACTCAGATTTCCGGAAGAAATGGAGAATTTGGGAGCAAACAAATTTTTTTCTCTTGATTTCTTCATCTGTGTAAAGCAAAAATTATATGTGGTAAGTTTATAGCCTATCTAAATGTAATACAAATGACAACGTAAATGTAATACAAATGACAACGACAGCATAAAATACCAAGGAAGAGAAGGGATAAATCAAACTATAAAGATGCGAGATTCTTAAATTTTTAAAGGAAGTGGTACAATATTAACACAAAGTAGAATATAAGGACATACATCATAAACCCAAGAGGAACCACTAAGTAATATGAAGGAAGAGATATAAAGCCAATGAGTAACAAAAATGGAATTCAAACAAATATTCGATTAACCCCAAAAAAGGCAGCTTTCTAAAAGAACAAGAAAAAAATAATGGGAAAATTAGAAAACCAGTAGGTCTCAATCCAGCCCTATCAATAATTACATTATAAATAAGCATTCTAATTAAAAGGCAAGAATCAACTACATGCTATCTACAAGAGACTTAAATATAAAGACACAGGTTGAAAGTAAATAGCTGAAAAAAGATATAACCTGCAATAAGCCTAAGAAAGCTTATTCTAACAACAGAGTGGCTGGCTATATTTATACCAGATAAAGTAGATTTTAAGACAAAGAATGTTTCAAAAAATATTTTAATGGCATTTAGTAATATTAAAAGAGGCACATCACTGAAAAACCATAATAGATGTAAGGTGTATGCTCTAATGAGGGTCTCAAAATACAATTTGAAGCAAAAATTGACATAATTAAGGGAAAAATACACCAAATGCAAGTTGACAATTCTAACTACTATTTCTCAACAATTTTAGTAGACTAACCAGGCACACCCCCCCAAAAAAGCCAAAATTCAGTATTTCCTAGATCTTCTTTGTTCTTGCTGTCAGTTATCTCATCTGATTTCTATAGAACACTATACCCAACAACTGCAGAATATACATTCTTTAAGATTCATCAAGCAGACTACACACTGGGATATAAAACAAATCTTGATGCATTTCAAAACATTAAAATCATGACTACACACACTTCTAAATAATCATGGGTTACACAAGAAATAAAAAAGGAAATCAGAAAAAGAAAACATAAAAGTACTACTAATTATCTTCAAAAGATAACATAGGAGAACTCTGCAGCCAGGGGAATGCAAAAGTTTCTTAGGTACAAAAAACAGTAGAAATAATGGGGAAAAAAAATTCAGATCTCTTGTAAGTTATATATCATTCAAAGTACTATATTTTGCCGTGCATGATGTGCACTTTTTTGCCCAAATTTTTGAGGGAAAAATATGGATGTGCATTATGCATGGATAGTATCTGAAATACCTTTTATCTGTTTTTGTGTTTTGTAATTATTTGTTACATAAAATTTCTTGTACTATAATATGTTCAAAATAAATACTAAAATTCCTTTATAATACAAAAAGCAAGTATCTAGACATAAATGAATACAAAATTGAATTAAAAAATTAAAATTAAAGATTTTTTTCCCTGAAAGTTTGGGCCAAAAATGAGGGCACACATTATACACAGAAACACATTATACATGGCAAAATATAGTATCTGGGTCCAGAATCCATAGAGTTCCTACAACTCAATAAGACAACCCAATCTTAAAAGGGCAAAAGATCTGAACAGAGACCTCACAAAGGAAGATAATACTAACAACTAATAAGGACACAAACAATACAATATTACTAGTCATCAAGAAAATGCAAATTAAAATTACAATGATATATATCATCACACACAGAGTAGAATGGCTACAATTTAAAAAATGACAATCAGCTACTGGTAAGGGTGCAGAGTAACAGAAATGCCCACACACTGCTGGTGGGAGTATAAAATGTTACTCCTGCCTCCACTGCTAGGTATTATATTTACCCCAAGAGAAATAAGTATGTCCACAACTAAGGTACAAGAATGTTCATAGCAGTTTTATTTGTAACAGCCAGACCCTCGAAAAAAACCACACACTGAACTGTATTAAGTTTTAGAACAAGCAAACCCAATATACGGGGGGGGGCGGGGAATGAAAATAGTGATTACTCCAGGGGTAGGATGCAATGAGTATTAACTGGGAAGGAGCGGAAGTGAAAGGACTGGAAATGTTCAATACCTGGGACAGGAGTTTGGGTTACAGAGATGTAAACATCTTTCAAAGTCATTAAGTGACACACCTAGAATTTTACATTTCACTACCTGTGAATTCTTGCAAAATTAAAAAACAACAAATATTTAACTCCAGTTCATGCAATGCATGCTGAAGTATCTGGGCTGAAGTATACTGAGTTAAGTCTTAAATTTACTCTGAAATGCACCCCACAATAAAATGAATATTTATTTAGTAAAGCAAATATGACAAAATATTAGAATCTACATGCTAGTATTATGTATGTTCACTGCCCAATCTTTCAAAATTTCTTTCTGAAACTTATAATCAAATGTGGGGGACACAAAAGATACTTTTGGGTATTTCTGTAGGGATTTTTTTTTCTAATGCCAACCTGAGCCTGATTTTCTTCCATTTAAATCCTCTACAACACCTGGACACATCACCTGAATAACCCTATATCTCATGCAAACTCATGCTTGCCCTTACTGGTTCTTTATATTATTGACCTTAAACCAATTTTAAATTTGATTCTTAGTCACCAAAATTCTGACTTGATTGATCAGAAGTGGGTCCCACAAATCTAGCTGAAACTAAGTTAAGAACTGTAACTGGATGCTTACAGATGCCTCAGGTTAAACACAGCCACCATCAAATCTGTGACTTACTATATATTACCTTTGTAATACCTTTACATGGGTTACCTCATATGAGATAGACAGATGACAAAACTGACTCAGAGAGACATGTAGCCTAATATCAAACAGGTATTAAATGACAGACATCCCACAGACACAAGCTAAATATGTTTTTCTTAAAGTCATTAAAAAAAAAAGATTTTATTTATTTTTAGAGAGAGGCAAAGGAAGGGAGAAGGGGGGGTAGAGATACGTCGATGTGTGAGAGAAACATGGATCGGTTGTCTCTCACATGCCCCAACCAGGGACTTGGCCCAGACTCAGGCATGTGCCCTGACCTGGGAAACAAACTGGTGACATTTAGCTTCGCAAGATGACACCCAACCCATTGAGCCACACTGGTCAGGGCTTATTCCCATTTTAAAGAGAAAAAAGCTGAAGTGTATCAAGGAGGTGAAGTTAATCAAAGTCATGCATACCAGTGAGTGGCAGAACTGTACCTGACATGACAACATCAAGCACTTAAATCTCCCCAAACTCAAGCTAAGTATAAATTACTTATCTATTCTATAGCAATGAACTTTTTCATTATAGAAAACAGAGTATCGCAATAAAGGCAAAACACCAATGTTTAGGGACTAACACAATCTTTACAAATTTTGTAATCTAAAATAAAGTAAAAGTTAAAACACACTTTTACTACTTCACATTGCAAACTGGGTTATTTCTAATATAAAATTCCATTAAACTGAATGTTTAGTAAATTAAATACATCACTCTCCACTAAGTAGAAACGCATGTGAAATTAGCATAATTTGTTTACATTCCATTAAAAATAAAATTTTTTCCATTTGACCTTTCCTGAAAGCCCATTAAAAAAATCCCACAAAAATTAATCTTCGATCTTTTACCAAAAATTTCCATAAAGTATAACTAATTTAAGAAACAACATGGTGTAAACATATTTGCCATCTGAAACAAAGAAAAAACAGCACTGGACACATTTAGTAAGGAAGCATCTATCCAAAACTATTATATATCAATTTAAAAAAAACACAGGGTAGGCAGAAAATTTGGGGCACCCACCCATTAGTACCTCTTTCCTTAGAAATGCAAAGACTGTAACTCCAGTACAGAACAGAGTTAGAGGCAGGAGTTCGGTGAAGCATCCTGGGATGTGAAATTGGCAGTTGGCAGTTGCCCGGAATGGAGAGAGGGGGCTCACATATGGGAGGAGGTGATAAAGAGGTCTGGGGAGTTAGGGTCTCATAAATCTCCTTATAGTTAATATACCAAGTAGTAAGAGACAAAGTAAATAAGTTAATTTTAACCCCCCAAAAAGTCTCAATACAGCAAAGTCAAACTAAACACAAATCCACAAGACAGCTAAAATTAAGCTGTCAAGTATCAACCTAAGATTGAAACCAAAGGGAAATAAGCAAAATTTATAAATCTGTCATTTGGCAAACACCAAACCGAGTTAATAATTGTTCTCATACACAGATAAACTTTAAAAAGGTAGGGCCACACATTTTACTGAGAAATATAAAAACCTATCTAAAGAACAAGTGCATGCTATATCAATCAGATATTAATTTCCCTATGTATATAAGGCAAGACAACCCATTTCTTTACTGTAATTAAATCTACATAAAGCGTTTTAATCACAAAAGAAAACTGGTTTGCTAAGAAAACTACAAAATTTTATACACTATATAATTAATGACATTCAAGATTTTTTCTTTCAATATCATAGAATATATTAATACATTCCCTCCTGCCACAATACTCCAGCACAGCAACAAGCAGAATCTAAGGGAAAAAAACACAGCCTCAAGACCAGTAACTGAGCCAAAGCCCCTAGCATAACTATCACAAAACGGTCTATACGGCAAAAAGTCCCAAATGCCAAAGTAGTCATAATTCTGGTGAGTTGTGCCTCTGGAGAGAGGTACAACTAAACTGTTAAACACGAAAACGGGAGATAGATAAGGAAAAAATGAGAAAGATTTCCCATTCTAAATAAACCTGCGAAGGAGGTTTTGCAACAGACATGAAAAACATACTAATACATATAATAATTTCAATCAAAACATAATTTCACAGTCAATAGAAACTGTTAAAAAAGATCTCCTATTTAAAAACCGAAATACATACTCCTGAAAAATAACGAGTCAATGAGAAAGTCACAAATAAAATTTTAATTATAAACAAATGACAAATGAAAACTTAAATAATCCAGCTAGGCTAAAATTCATTTACAAAAAAGCCTGAAATGAGACCTGCCTTCAACTCAAAGCAGACAGGAAACAAATAGAGCAATGTAGGGGAAAAAAAGAAAGTAAATTTAACCAATCTCCAATTATTCCCTATCTTCTTCAAACTTTTATACTCAGAATATATAATGAACTCTTCCTAATAAAAGAAATAACCCGACAGAAAAAAGCTGATAAAGGGAAATGTCAAATGGCCAACAAACTCACAAAAAGATGTCTCCCCTCTAGTAAAGAACAAAATGCAAAATAAAACTCCTATGACATGCCGTTTCACAGCCATCACATTGGTAAAAATTGTTTAATCAACAAAATCAAGTACTGATGAGAATTAAAGAAAAAGCATATCTACCAACTGTCATGTGGAAGTGTCAAATGGTAAAACTACACTGAAGAGTAATGAGGCAACATTTAGTACATCTGAATTGGTGTATCATCCCCTATAATCCAACAATTCCATTCCTAGATAAACAGCCTAGAGCAAATACTGCATGTGTGTTGAGGGAGAAGTGCATAAAAATATTCACCTTAGCGTTTATTAGGATCAACCCATATATACCCTGAAGAATGGATTGTGGTAAATCTTCATATTAAAACTAACCTAGTGTTACTTTTCACAACACTAATAAAGTTAGCAAATAATATGAAGAAAATGGCAAGTGAGATGAATACAAACAACATTCATCCATTTTTGTAAGTTTCAGATATTTGTGAAACCTAATTATATAATAATATTCTAAGGATCAAATAATTTCAAATGCAGTTCTTTTATTAACACAATTATGGCTTTCCAATGACATCCATGAAATTTTTCAGTACTAAGTTAGGTTTGCTGAGTTGTCACACTGAAGGTGGTTTAAAAGCCTGGTAGTTTAAAACACACACACACACACACACACACACTCTCTCTCTCTCTCTCTCTCTCACACACACACACACTCTCTCTCTCTCTCTCTCTCTCTCTCTCACACACACACACACACACACACACACACACACACACACACATTTTGAAGGAACCATTTCCATGACAGGTCATTATTGCATTGGGTCTTCCTAAACCCCACCCCTCCAAGATCTCCCCTCACCACCACAACACAACAAAGCTTATAATAAACATCAGGAGTATTAAGTATGTAACCCTACCTCTTCCTCTGGAGGTTTAGTTGCCACAAAGCGTGTTCTCTCTCGTCTCATCTTGCCGCCGCCACTACCTACTCCAGAAGATACACCATTGGCTGCAGACATACTGAAATTTGGGTAAGAGAAACCACTAAGAAAAAAAAAAAATTAAATGATATATTACTCTGGTCCATAAATTGTTAACTAACTGAATACCTAAAAATCAGAACTGCTACATAAGAAAATAAACGTATAGCTGAATGTGATTTAAAAGCTGACATAATTTTTGCGCATAAAGTTTCTATTTTTAACCTTCTTAATCTTCAAAAAGGTACAAGTAAATTACATACAGAACTTAAAATGTACATATAAAGAAGTTTAGCTATAATGATGGCATTACCTTTCTCGTTGTTCTCTATTTTGTCCTGGTGTAATGTTTTCATATCCAGTCTAGAAAAAAATGAAACCATAATTAAATGCTTATTTAATTTTCTTAATATCACCCTTCTGTCTGCGAATTTTAATATTTGGAATCAGGAATTTAATGGTTTTTAGTTAATGAATGCTAAAATTTGCAACTTAGAGCCAACTTATTGAATGGTAACCAAGCATCACTGTGATTATATATACACATAAAATGTCACTGAGCACAACTGTGCTTTAAACAAAATGGTACTACAGAAAGTGAATATACTTACCACTGTTATTTATCTCTTGTTTTGGCATGTTAAATATGCAAGCAAATTTACCAGAATATTTCTTTTGAAAGGATTCTCTGAAACTTACCTCTTCCCAGGACCACATCAAAATTAAAAGTAAATTATAGATGAACCTAGATAACCATCTGAAGACTAGAATAAGACAGGTATGTCCATTTCACTACTCTTATTCAAAATTGTACTTTAAGTCCTAGCCACAGCAATCGGATAAAAAATAAAAGACATCTAAACTAGAAAGGAAGAAGTAAAACTGTCCTCTGCAGATGACATGAAACTATATACAGAGAACCCTAAAGAGTTCACCAAAAAACCACTAGAACTGGAGGACTTCTAGTCAAGATGGCAGCATCAGTAAACTTGGCTCACTTCCTCGCACAACCACACCATAATTACAACTAAAATATAGAACAACCATCACTCAGAAACGCCAGAAATCAAGTTGAAGGTAAGTCTGATAAGAAACCACATCCATCTAGATTGGTAGGAGTGGTGGAGAGGTAGAATGGGCTGGTTCCTCACCCATGTGTGGTAGATAAAAACTCAAGAGGGCTATCTCAGGAGCAAGGAGTCCCAGCCCCAAACTAGGCCCTCTAGCCCAGGGTTCCAGTGTGAGAAAGGTAAGTCCTAACTTCTGGCTGCAAAAACCAGCGTGGATTGAGTAGGTAGGAGAAACTGCTGGCAGTCTCAAGCAGCTCCTCTTAAAGAACCCACACACAGGCTTACTCAGATGCACGCCCTCTGAGCTCCTGCATACAGGGAGAAACTGAAGTATCTGGAATCAAGGCAAGGCCTGGGGGACAGCTTTCTCCCACACGAAAGGTAGGCAGAGGCTATTGTCCCTTTTGTGACCCCCCCCACACAGAACCACAGAACCACAGAACCACAGAACCAGCGGGCAGATGCTGTATCTGAGATTCCATCCACCTGGCTAACACTGTTTGCCCTGCCCTGGAGATCCCCTGAGACTCCATTCCACTCAACTTACAGACCCACCCAAGTTGTTAACAGAGACTTTTCCATATGAATGGCTGGTCTTGTCTCATGCTTGACAACTTCCTAAATCCTCTTAAACAAGCAGCGACTGGCCATAGTGAGTCCTCAGCCCCCATGCCTTTTGCTAAGTGGCCCTAGGCCCAGCACTAGCAGCAGCCAGCCTAGATTCACAGCTTGGCTTTGTCTGAGAATCTCTGAACCCAGCACAAGTAGCAGGGTGGCCCCAGGGGAAACAAAGGTCGGGGCTGACCTTGGCCTGCACCACCTGGGAAACCTCAGAGACTGCGCATCCAGTGGACAGCTACAGACCACATCAGAATAGCACCACCCTGCCCCTGATCAGCTGATCCATCACAGAGGGCAGAGGTAGGTGGTCAGTGGTCACAGCCAGTCCTTGAAGCTGACTGGTCTGGGTAAATCCCTCCCATTGATCTGTCAACAGCAATCAAGACTCAAATACAAGAGAAGGGTGTATGAAGCACACATGAAGGGCACACCTAAAGTGCCTAGTTTAGGTGATAAGGGAGGCTGTGCCACTGAACCTGACAGGACACCCATTACATTAGGCCATGCTACCAAGACAAGGAGTCACAGCAGCTCTACCAAGTACATAAAAACAAACACAGGGGGGCTGCCAAAGTGAAGAGACAAAGAAACATAGCCCAACTGAAAGAACAGATCTAAACTGCTGAAAAAGAACTAAACAAAATGGAGATAAGCAATCCATCAGACACAGAGTTCAAAACACTGTTTATAAGGAATGTCAAGGAACCTAGTGAGGGCTTCAACAGCATAAAAAAGACTCAGTCAGAAGCTAAGGACATACTAATTGAAAAAGAAAATAATTTACAGGGAAACGACAGTAGAGTGGATGAAGCCAAGAACCAAATCAATGGTTTGGAACATAAGCAAAAAAAAAAAAAAAAAAAAAAAAAAAAAAACAAAAAAAAAAAAAAAAAAAAAAAAAAAAAAAAAAAAAAAAAAAAAAAAAAAAAAAAAAAAAAAAAAAAAAAAAAAAAAAAAAAAAAAAAAAAAAAAAAAAAAAAAAAAAAAAAAAAAAAAAAAAAAATCGACCAATTAGAACAACAAGAAGAAAAAAGAAACCAAAAAAATGAGGATAGTGTAAGCAACCTAGGGGACAACATCAAGCATTCCAACATTCACATCACAGAGGTGCCAAAAGGAGAAGGGCAAGAGCAAGAAATTGGAAATCTATTTGAAAAAATAATGAAAGAAAACTTTCCTAAGTTGGTTAAAGTTTGGTGAAGGAAATAGATAAAGCAAGTCGAGGAACGACAGGCAGTCTCAAACAAGATGGATGCAAAGAGGTCCACTCCAAGACACATCATCATTAAAATGCCGAAGGTTAAAAGCAAAGATAAAATCTTAAAAGCAGAAAGAGAAAAGAAGTTAGTTACCTACATGGGAGTTCCCATAAAACTGTCAGCTGATTTCTCAAAAGAAAGTTTGCAGGCTAGAAAGGATTGGCAAGAAATATTCAAAGTCATGAAAATCAGGGACCTACAGCCAAGACTGCTCTACCCAGCAAAGCTATCATTTGGAATGGAAGGGCAGATAAAGAGCTTCCCAGAGAAGAAAAAACTAAATGAGTTTATCATCACCAAACCATTATTATATGAAATGTTAAGTGGACTTATTTAAGAAAAAGATGATCAAAACTATGAACAGTAAAATGGCAATAAATACGTATCTGTTTACAACTGAATCTAAAAAACAAACTAAGCGAAGAAGAAGAACAGAGACAGAATCATGGATTTGGAGAGGTTTTTCATGGCTGTCAGATGGGAGGCGGTTGCACTGAAATAGGCAAAGAAATAAGGAGATTAAGAAGTACAAATAGGTAGTTACAGAATAGCCCTGGGATGTAAAGTACAGTACAGGAAATGGAGTAGCCAAAGAACTTATGGGTATGAGCCACGGACCTGAAAATGGTGGGGGGATTGCTTGAAAGTATGGGAGGTACTGTGTTGAGGGTGGGCCAAAGGCGTAAAGTTGGCACAACTGTAATAGCATAATCAATAATTTTTTTTTAACTATTAGAACTCATAAATGAATTCAGTTAAGTAGCAGAACACAAATAAATATTCAGAAGTAGGCTGCATTTTTATACGATAATGATCTTTCAGAAAAAGAAACTAAGTAAACAATCTCATTTATAATTGCATCAAAAACAGTATCTATGATTAAATTTAACCAAGGAGGTAAAAGATGTACACTAGAAAAATTCTAAGACACTGAAGAAGATATAAATAAATAGATGCATATACCTACACTCATGGATAGGAAGAATTAACATTGTAAAATGTCCATACTATCCAAAGCAATCTACAGATTCAATGAAATAGCTATAAAAATACCAATGGTGTTTTTCACAGAACTAGAACAAATAATCAAAAAACTTACATGGAACCACCAAAGACCCCGAGTAGCCACAGCAATCTTGAGAAAAAAAGGACAAAGTTGAAGGTATATCACACTACCTGATATCATATTATATAACAAGACTACTGTAATCAAAACACGGTATCAACATTAGAAGACATATAGATCAATGTACAGAACAGAGAGCCCAGAAATAAACCTATACCTATATAGTCAATTAACATATGAAAAAAAGCAAGAACATACAGTGGGGTAAAGACAGTCTATTCATGTGTGATGATTGCAGGGAGAAGGGAATGGGTGGAGGTAGAAGAGGGGATGAAGGGATAAACAGTAATAGAAAAAAAAAAACACACACACAATAAAAAATGTAAAAAGAGAAACCCTAGTCTATTCATTAAATGCTGCTGGAAAATTGAACAGATACATGCAAATAATAAAAAGAAAAAAGATACTAGACCACCTTCTTATACCATATACAAGAATAAAATCAAAATGAAGTAAAACTTAAATGTAAGACTCAAAACAATGAAAATCCTAGAAGAATACATAGGCAGTAACATCTAACATTTCTCTTGGAAATATCTTTTCTGATCTCCTCAGGCATGAGAAACAAAATAAATAAATAAATAAATAAATAAATAAATAGCACTACATCAAACTAAAAAGTTTTTGCACAGAAAAGGAAGCCATCAACAAAATGAAAGGAACCCATGGAACTTAAGATATTCATCATTACATCCCACTGTGGTTAATATCCAAAATTAATAAAGAAATCATACAACTCAACACCAAAATAACAGATAATTCAATTAAAAAATGGGCAGGGGACCTGAATAGACACTTCTCCAAAAAAGACATATAGACACATAAAAAGATGCTCAAGGTCACTCGTCATCAGAGAAATACAAATTAAAACCACAATGAGACACACCATCTCACACCTGTCAGAATGGTTACCATCAACTCAACAAACAAGTGTTGGCAAGGATGTGGAGAAAACGGAACCCTTGTGCCCTGTTGGTGCAAATGCAGACTGGTACAGCCACCGCGGAAAGCAGGACAGAGGTATCGCAAAAATTAAAAATGGAACTGCCTTATGACCCAGTGATTCTACTTCTTTACATATCTAAAGAAACCCAAAACACTAATCTGAAAAGATACATGCACCCCTTGACTACTGCAGCATTATTTACAATAGCAAAGATAGGGAAGCAACCCAAGTCCCCATCAAAAGACAAGTTTAATTGTGATACATATATACAATGGAATATTAATCGGCCATTAAAGAAAAAGGAGGTAATCTTAGTACTTGCAACAGCATGAACTTAGAGGGTATTATGCTAAGTGAAATAAGTCAGACAAAGATAAATAACCATATAATTTCACTTATATCTGGAATCTAAAGAACAGAATAAACAAACAAAATAGAAACAGAATCATAAATACAGAGAACAGACAGAGAACAGTTGCCAGAGAGGAAGGTGGTTGGGGAGCTGGATGAAAAAGGTGAAAGGATTACAAGTACAAATTGGTAGTTACAAAATAGCCACGGGGATGTAAAGCACAGCATAGGGAATATAGTCAATAATACTGAAATAACTATGTGTGGTGCCAGAGAGGTACTTGAAATAGCAAAAGGGTCACTTTGTAAAGTATGTGACTGTCTAACAACTATACTGTATACCTAAAAACTAAAATAAAATAATATTGAATTGTAAACTGTAATTGTAAAGTAAAACAAAAAAAAAAAGCACTTAGAAAATGCATGCCAAAGTACTTAGAGATGAACAGATGCGATGTCTGCAATTTATTTTTAGATAGTCCAACAACACAAACAAAACACATAGATAAAGCAAATCTGGCAAAATTATTTAATCTAAAACCATTAGTACATACTAGTACTTACGAGTAAACACTAATTTGGGATTTGATTAAGATTCCTTGCCATTTTAAAGCATTCTATTTCATAATCATCACTAATTCACAATCTGTAAACATCATCTTAGATAGTAAAGTACTTCTATGTTACATTACATATTCTTATTCATTTTAATCAATATTCAAAGACTAGTGAAAATAAACACATACTCACACTGTGTTTTTTATCTATTCTTTGATTAGTCTTCCTTAATTCACCAGATGGGGTCAGAGATGGTTTAAAATAAGCAGTTCGATTTGTTGCTATGGATACTGGCTTTGGGGTCATGAGTCTCTGAACAGGGGGATACTGACAGACCACCTTATAGTTAAAAAAAAAAAATCAAGGACAAACTTTCATTTTCATATATTATCAGTGATGCATAGTTAAAAATTATTTGGCAATAGCTAATATGACCTAGAGACTATGAGTCCTTCCCAGAGAAATACCCAGTAAATGTAAATACATACTAAAAGAAAACTAATAGTAACAGAACCAAGTGTGCATGTGTGTTTATTTACACACACACAAATAAAATTCCAAGATGGTTTCATAGACGATTTTATTCCAGACTTAATGACTTTTCACACAGATGTGTACACACACAAAATGGGAACTATATTTAAAACTGTTCCACAGCCCTGGCCAGGTAGCTGAGTTGGTTAGAGCATCGTCCCAATACACAAAGTTTTGCAGGTTAGATCTCTGGTGAGGGCACACACAAGCAGCAACCAATGAATGCATAAATAAGTGGAACAAAAAATCAGTATTTTTCTCTCTTTCTCTCTGCCTAGAAAAAATTGGGGGGAAAAAAAACTTTCACAAATCTAAGTTTTTAACCAGATGAATTTCAAATATATAAGCTAAAATTGATTTTGCTACAATTGCCCCCAATTACTATCTAAATTTTCTGCAGCTATAGGTATTTTTAAACTAGCAATGAAAACATTTTAATTGCTAAAAATGTGAGCAAATTTCTCTCCAATTTTTCTCTATTGTTATTTAAACGCCAAACCAAAATTCTTACAATGTTAGTCTAATTAGTAAAGCTCTGTTAAAAATTCCAAATCTTAAAATGAACTGGCTTTATTATCTAAGTACAACAAGTGTTTTATCAACAATCTTTTGCTACACTTTTGAAACACAGTAAGAGTCCTGTTGATTTAAACTTCTATGCTGTCCAAGGATTGTAATACTATGAATATAATCTATTCACTCAGCAGCAGCTGTGAACAGCACTGGTTTTTCTAGGCAAAGCCTCAGTATGGCTACTTGCTCTTCCCTAAATCCTCATCACAAGTGTGATCCTATAACTCAATGAAACAGTCTATTTTGTAGACTGTTCTGATTACATCCATGAAACATGAACTACAATATTGTTACCTGGCCTTTACAATTCTTAACAGTCACTTACGGGTATTATACACAACCATTAATGAAAACTTTTATTGATGAGAACTTTTATTATGGCATAATTTTAAAAACTTCTTTTTATGCAATCTGATATAAAATGGGAATCTGAGAAAAGCAGCTAATAGATTAATCCCATCACAGCAGCTAATAAAGGAGCCCCTCTTGCCTGATTAAAAATGTCTAGACAATTCTAAAAATTGAGAAGCAACACCATCCCAAGGAAAAAACTCAATTTCAGCTTTCTTCTCTACATTAGAATTTCAGGCTGAGTGGAGGGGAGCAAAAGGGAAAAAAAAAAAGGGACAATTGTAATAGAACAATTTAAAAAAAAAAAGAATTTCAGTATAAATATATTTTACCAGTATCTCAAATATAGTCCCCAAATTAATTCAGAGAATTATGATAATTTTAATCAATTACTTCTGAGGGAACTTGGTGTTGTAATAAATACTTCCACAAATAAGGATCTGGGAATCTGCTTCCCCTGAAGGACACTTAACTAGCCACAAAAAGAACTAACAACAAATATGTTTTTAACCCTATCAGGTCATTTTATTTTTTCCCACAGTAATCTGCAAAGCTAATTTTTAACGAAATAGAATACAATAAAAAGGGCGGTCAACATATAATCTATATTATACTGTTTTAATAGCTCTGATATCTTGGAAGAGCACTTTTGGCTACCTGATGAAAGATATGCCAATTTGAAATTCTATTACACACTATAAGCTTGACATAATGTTTGCTAATGAGGAAAGTTTTCAAAGATAATTATGTTCAGTGAGTGTTTCAGTTAACTGAATTTATAACTACTAAACACTTCTAGCTCTGTTCACTCCTAATTTTATTTATCAAAGGGTATGAGTTACTCATAAATGACTGCCAACATGCTGAAGCTGAAAATGTCAAATAACCAAAAAATAATGACTGAGCTCTTACTACATATAGGACATTGTGCTAAGGTCCTCCCTCATAGGAGGCGACAATGTGCAATTTTTAAAAATCTTAATTTTCAAGCATGTTCCCTATGACTATCAACTAAATTCAATTTGTGTATTTGCCAAGTTAAAAAATAAATAAAACAAAATTGCTCATACTTTACAAAAATAAATGCTAAAAAAGTACTACCTTTTCCCTTTTAGGTCGAAAATCTGTGGTAGAATCTATCCCACTCCTATCAAAAGGCTGAAAAAATAAAATATCATTAGAATTGATGGCAAACTTTGAAAAATAAGACTTTTATCACCAATACATAAAAATACATCTCTTTTAAAAGGTTAAAAAGTCAGCTTACAGAATTCAGTGGAGAAGAAATAACAGATGGAATTCTTTTTGCATCCTGTTAATGTTGAAATAGTAACAAAATTAAGATTTTTACTAAACTCAAATTTTGTTAGACTTCTGCTTTGAATTGTGATTTAAAAAATTTACCGCTAGAGGGCTCGACATCTTCTCTAAAGACTGCAGTATTCGCCGAGCTGTTGAACTAGTCACACCATAGCATTCTGTGTTGAGTTGCTTAGCTTTCATCTGTCTTCTGAGTGGTACCTACAAAGTAAAATTTGTATTATATGTTGGAATAGTTAAGTGTTAAAGTACATATTTCAGAAAATAAAAATATTTACAAAATAGAATGGCTAGTCAAAGCAAAACAGTTTTAATCTAACAACTTGTCTCTGGGTAGTGTCATTAGCTGTATACTTAACTTTTTTCTTTATGCCTTTTGAAAATCCAATTCTCTGCCTGATAAGTTACTTTTCCAATGGAAAAAAAAATGGTATGATACAGCATGCACCACTCTAAAGCTCTCCTAGCTATGTTAAACAGAAAAAATAAGGTATGGTAAAACATTCCAGCATTACCTTAATCTATTTATCCCTAATATTTAAATCAAAGAACACTTAATTAATGACAATTTAATTAGCCCTGCCTGGGTAACTCGGTTAGAGTAACATCCCAATACACCAAGGTTGCATGTTAGATCTCCAGTCAGGGCACATACTAGAAGCAACCAAAGAATACATAAAGAAGTGGAACAACAAATCAGTGTTTCTCACTCTCTCTCTCAAATCAATTTTTTAAATAATTTAATTACAGTAAATTCCAAGATAAATAAAAACTGACTCTAGACTCTACAGAGACAAAAATTTAAAATTTAAAACTGAATTGTTTCTCAAACTTAAATACAAGAAGAATTTTAAATAAACAGGCTATTTCCCAATAAATGACTTTTTAACCATCTTAAAATTAGTAAGGAAATAAGCTTCTAAGTAGTAATAGCAAGTAATGTTTGATACAAAAGCAATGTTTACAAATTCCAATAAAATTACTTCCTTTTCTCAAGAATGCATTACCACATTCCAATAACCAAGTGACTACCACAAATCGAAGTAGTCTGGCAATGCTTAATATAAAAAAAGATACATTACCACAATCAAAATATAACGCAATTTATACAAATGGCTCATAATAACTAAAAAACTGAATCAAAGGAACTACTTTAAATAAGGTTTTTCTATCTGACACCATTCATTGTATTTTTGGAGTAGCTACAATATTCTACAATAGTTTTATTAACAACTTGGTGCCCATTAAGACTGCTGTTCAGGCCAGAGGCTTTGGAAAACATGAGGCAACATTAAAATCCTCTAGGAAATTACAATAATCTGTCCTGTCACTGGATTCTACTGGCCACTGGTTTCTTGGGGGCCTTTGTTCACTAATCAATTAAATGGAAATCAATTAGAGATCTTCATTATACTTTCCAATTCTTAACGCTCTTGGAAAGAAAAAGCAAATAGATTCATCCAAAATGTCAATGAGAAGTATTTAGAAGACTGTGTTGAGAAGGATTCAAATTATATGTCAGGATTCAGCATTAAAAAGTATAAGGTTCAGCCCTGGCTGGTGTGGATCAGTGCATTGAACACCGGCCTGTGAACCAAAAAGGTAGCAGTTCGATTCCCAATCAGGGCACATGCCTAGGTTGCAAGCCAGGTCCCCAGTAGGGGGGCGCTTGAGAGGCAACCACACATTGATGTTTCTTTCCCTCTCTTTCTCCTTCCCCTCCCTCTAAAAATTAATAAAATCTTTAAAAAAAAAGACAGTAATCTTCAAATATACTTGTTTCTGTGCAATTTCTATGTCTGTCATAGGTTGCCTACATGCCTAAAAGTATTACTCCATTTTTAAAATGTCCAAATCTGTAATGTATGTACCATAACAACACATATATGAAAAATAATTTTTAAGAGCCTCAAGAAACTCCTAGGACAAAACACAGAATAGTACAATTTGCCTTAAATTGACATATTTTAAAAAGTTATCAACCTCCCACTGTTCTCTGCTAATGTATATATTTGAATACAACTGATTTTGTATATTCACTATATAATCTATGATTCTGCTAAATTCATTTATAAGGTCTGACACGTCTGGGATTTTCTATGTATATAAGCATAATGTCTATGAATAAAAATAATTTTATTTCTTCCTTCTCAATATGCTGTTATGTCTCCTTTTTCTGGTGTTGAATAGGACCTGTGGTACATTTAACAGTACCAGTAACAGCAGACATCCTTGCTCTCCTTATAATCTTAGGAGGAAAATATTGCCTTTCACCATTAGTATGATGCTAGCTGAAGATTTTCTGTAAACATGATTTATCAGGCTAAGAAGAGTCCCATACATTCCTAGGTCTGCTGAAAATTTTTGTCATGAATTGATGCTGAATTTTGTCAAATGTGTTTTATGCATCTGTGGAGATGTTCATACAATTTTTATTCCTTATTTACATGGTAAATAACACTGATTTTCAAATGTTGAACCAGCCTTGCATTTCCAGGGTATACCTCACTTCATCGTGATGTAATGCTGTTTTTATATATGCTGGATTCAATTTGCAGTATTTGTTGAGAAGGCTTGTGTCTGTAATTCATAAGAAATACTGGTCTCTAAGCTTTCTTATAATGTCTTCGGTACGTTTTATCAGGGTTATGTCGGTTTCATAAATGTGGTGGGAAGTGTTTGAAAAGGTTTGTGGAAAACTGGTATTATTTTTTTCCTAAATGTTTGGTAGAATTCTCCAGGGAATTTATTTGGGCCTGAAGTCTTCTTTGCTGGGAGGTGTTTTAACTATGAATTCAACTTATTAAGTATACTACTTAGGCAATTTATTCTTGGCTAATACCAAATAACATGAAATATTTAGATGTAAATCTACCAAAATATGTGCAAGGTCTGTGTGAATACTACAAAACACTGATGAAAGAAAATTTAAAAGATCTAAATAAATGGTGAGACACTGTTCATGAACTGGAAGACTCAATTTTGTTGAGATGTATATTCTCCCCAAGTTCATCTTTACACAGAATATAACACGAAACAAAATCACTGTAGACTCTGTAGAAACTGATAGGGTGATTCTAAAATTATGAAAAAGCAAAGGAACTAGGAAAGCCAAAACAAACATGAAAAAGACCAAAGCTGGAAGGCTCATATTACCTGATTTCAAGACTTACTGTAAAGCTATAGTAATCAAGACAGTTTAGTGTTGGCAAAAGGATCAATATATAGATCAGTGGAAAACATAAAGTCCAGAAATAGAGACACAATACAGTCAATTGTTTTTGACAAAGATGCAAAGGCAATTCAATGGAGAAAGTATAGTCTTTTCAACAAATGGTACATATTAAAGAAACCGCACATTTGTAAGTTAAAAAAAAATGAATGTTGATATATAACTCATGTCACATACAAAAATTAACTCAAATGATTCATGGACCTAAAATGAAAGCTAAAAATATAAAGCTTATACAAGAAAACATAAGAGAAAATTTCCATGACTTTGGGGCAGGCAAGAATGTCTTCAATACCACACCAAGAGCATGAACCATAAAGGCAAAAAAGAACCCCAATATATCAAATATCACCAAAAGAAAATTCTCTTCAAAATATACTGTTAAGACAAGCCACAGAAAAGGATAAAAATATTTGTAAAACACATACCTAATAAAGGACTTATACCCTGAATAATGAACTCTTAAAACTCATTAATAAGAAAACCATATTTTAAAAAAGACAAAAGATCTGAGCAGATATTTCACCAAAGAAGGTATACTGACGACAAATAAGCACATGAAAAGATTCTCAATGTCACATTAGGAAAATGCATATAAAAACCACAGTTGGAGTTGCCACTACTGCCTATTAGACCAGCTAAAATAAAAAACAGAAAACAAAAAACTGATGACCAACAAGTGCTGGTCTGAATGCTCTTAAATCATTGGGAAAAATATGAAGTGGCACCAGCCACTTTGGAAAACAGTTTAGCAGTTTATTATAAAGTTTAATGTTTACTTATCATATAAGCCAGCAATCAAACCTCTAGGTATTTACCCAAGAGAAATGGTAGTTAATGTTCACACAAAATGCCCATAGCAGCTTTATTCACAACTGCCAAAAATTAGAAATAACCCAGGTATCCACCCTTTCACTGGTGAATGGATAAACAGGCTATATTATAAGTAAGCCAAAAAAAAAGGGAACTATTGATATATGTAAAAATATAGACTGATCTCATGCATCATGCTAAATACAGTAAGTACAAAAAGACTATATACTACATAATTAAATTTATAAGACATTCTGGAAAAACCAAAACTACAGGGAAATAAAACAGATCACTGGTTGCCAGAGTGTGGAAGTAGGAAGAACGGTTGACTATAGAGATGTACAAGGTAAAATTTGGGGGTGATAAAAACGTTTGCTCAATATTTTGATTATAGAGCCTTATACAACTGCATGTATTGTGTTAAAATTCAAATACTCTAATGAAGGTAAATTTTACTACCAATAATTTATACCTCAATTTTTTTAAAAAAAGGAATTAATCATCACACTTTCTACACACACACAAAGCTAACATAAAATGTTTGCTTAGGTCTAAAATAATATTTGTATCATCCCTAATGAAAAGACTATAATACACACATCTATCATTTTATCAAAGAATAACTGAACCAAAATCCTATATGAGTACTAAGTTATTTAACAACAACAAAAAATTTGTTAAAAAAACTTTTTATTAAAACCAACCTGATATGGTGTGTTTTGTAGTTTAGGCTGTCTCACAGCACCTGCTGCCCCACCATACGTTGTTTTTCCAGGATAAAAAGGAGAATCTCCAAGCTGACTCGTTTTAAGGACTGAAGAACTCCCAAGTGACTATGTAGAAATACAATGATAGATTGTAAGCAATAAACATTCAAACCTAATGTGATTAAATCAACTCCAATTAGCACTCACAGGGGAAAGTGTTCCAAAGGCAGACAAGTTGAATGCTGGTTTCTTTGAGCTGGTGGCAGTGTGCTGTGAGAGTGAATGAGAACGTTCAGCCTCTGGGGACCACAGAGGGGGCACCGAAGTATTCTTTGAAACAGTTATATCTGAAACAAAAATACGTAATGGATAATAATGGCATTAATTACAAGACCCTAGATTTTTATAAAAGTAAATAAAAATTAAAACTAAATCAGAAAAAAAACCATCCCTTGAAATTTAATTTTACTACCAAATGCCAAGAACACCTTTATCTGAAGCTCTTGAAGAAAATCCACTGGTAGTTGAGATGTTATCATCGTCATGCTGAGAGGTAGAATCTTTAATTTCCTTTACAAGGGAAAATCCAGAACTGCTAATTGGGAATGCCGAGGATGTGGAAGGCTGACAGTGTAAAGCAGGAGATTCCAACGTGGAGAAATTCAGATGGCTCCGATGAAGAGAAGGCCTTGTTAATACATCTGGATAATTTGAAGCAGTACTAGTTGTTGAGGGTTCTTAAAAGAAAAGTAGTAATATTATTGAATATATAACTTAAAAAAAGCAAAACACCATCACAACAAAACGTTGTTTTTACTTTGAGAAAACATACTGTATAATAAATATAGTTCAATTCAAATCACTGGGGCCTCCTAAGATAAACCCCATTAAAATATTCTTTAGCCAAACGAGGTTTCAACATTTACCTAACAGTGTCAAAATATATTTCACTGTTCACATACCAATTCCAAAAATTCATGGTTCTTGATTTTCCTTGAAGTGGCATCAGTATAAAAACACTCATAAAATAAAATCAAAGCTACATAAGAAAATCACAAAGCAAGAAGGATAAAAAGGATAAGCCTGTCTCTCTCGATACAACCACTATTAAATTTGCATATCCTCCCAGATAATTTACAGTAGTCCCCCTTTATCCAAGTCCCACTGTGGATAACTAAAACAGCAAGTAGCACTGAACCCTATATATACTATATATTGTTTACACGTATACCTTTAATAAAGTTTATTTCATAAATTTGGCACAGTAAAACACTGACAACAATTAATAAAATAGAACAATTATAACAACGTATTTAATGAAAATCTGTGAATGCAGTCATTCGTTTCAGAGAACCCCTTGCTGAAGTCTTCGTATAGGCTCAGTGCTTTCTGGCACAACATGCTGTCATTACTCAGAACACGTATTCTGTTCATGTCCTCCATCCATAGCTTCCATCTTAACTAAGCACTGTGGCTGTCACTTTTGAAGCCACAAAAGTTACACAAAAGATGTGACAGCAAAAATAGCAAAAAATTTTTTTCCTTCTTCACAATTTCATAGATAAAAGATTCATTCTTACCATATACCTCAGCAACCTCACCATGGTATTTTTCTTTCCCTATTAAGCTGAAATCTTTCTCTTTTTCACTTAAAGGAAGCACTTTCCAACTTCTCTTTGGCATTATAAAAACTGCTGTGGTTTGGAGCCATTTATTCAGTAAAAAAAAGGTTACTTGAACACAAGCCCTGCTGTACTATCAATCTGAAAACCAGTGACTAACAGGTGGAGAGCATGTAGCCACTGGACAAAAGGATGATTCACATCCCTGGGAGGCCATAGCAAGACAGCATGAAATTTTACCATGCCATGCAGAACGGCGCACAATTTAAAACTTAGGAATTGTTTATGTCTGGAATTTTCCAATTAGTACTTTCAGACTGCACCTGACTACAGGTAACTGAAACCATGGAAAGTAAAACACTTGATAAGGAAAGACAGGACTACTGTACATGAATACACAAATAAGTTTTACCTAAATACATGCTCAGGCTTATGCATTCCTTCCGTGACTTATTTCATTTACCAGTATAATTTTGTCTCTATATACAGAGCATTCCCTTTAAAGGTCACACTGTATTGTATCACAGTTCTCATTATTTGTGATTATTTTCCCAATACTCCATCAAACATGTATGCATTTATATCTGCATACTTTTAAGAGTATTCTTCTGGATAAATCTATGATTCTTTATGTAAGAAAGGCATGAAAAGAAATTATTAAACAAATATTCCTAAGTGATCCATAAAAGAGTGTGCTTCCGTAAGTCTAAAATCAGGCTCATAAAACACCCCAAGTAGTTGGACGTATCCTGTAGGATACACAATTATGTGCAAAACTGCTGTCATACTCGATCAGAGTGCATACTCATTTTTGCTTATGATACTGTGATCCACAGATTTCCTGTCAAATTATACTCCCACCAAAAGCAAATAATGTACATTTTCCCCGTATTGTCACTAGATATTAACCGTTTCTGATTTCTGTCAACTTAATGCACCAAATAACATTAGTATTTGATTTGCATTTATTTAAGTAAGAGATACTGGCCATCCTCCCCTATATTCATTGGTAATTTATATTTCTTCTTTTAATTTCTTATTGATAGTCTTACTAATAAGATTAATTTCTTTTTGATCAATAAGATCAGTGTAATATGATCAGAAATATTATAAATAATTTTCACTTTGGTGGAACACATTCACATTTTTTAAAATTCTGTTTTCCAATTACGACTAACATACAATATATTAGTTTCAAGTATATACACCAGTGACTGAACATTGCATGATGTACCAAGTGATCATCCTGATAAACCTCATACCTGTCTGACACCATACAGTTCTTAGAATATTATTGGCTATATTACCCATAATGTATTTTACATCCCTATGACTATTCTGAAACACCAATTTGTACTTCTTATTAAGCCTTCACCTTTTTCACCTGACCCCCTTCACATCTGGTAACTCTCAAAATGTTCTCAGTATCTATGAGCCTGTTTCTGTTCTGCTTGTCCGTTTACATTTTTTAGATTCAGTTGTTCATAGATATGTATTTATTGTCATTTCTGTGTTCATATTTTTTATCTTTTTTTTTTTCTTCTGCTTCTTCTTAAAAAGGACCCTTTAACATTTCATGTAATACCGGCTTGGTGGTGATGAACTCCCTTAGCTTTTTCTTGTCTGGGAAGCTCTTTATCTGTCCTTTGATTCTAAATGATAGCTTTGCAGGGTAGAGTAATCTTGGTTGTAGGTCCTTGCTTTCCATCACTTTGAATATTTCTCGCCAATCCCTTCTGGTCTACAAAGTTTTGCCGAGAAATCAGCTAACAGTCTTATTTATGGGAGCTCCCTTATAGGTGATACAGAGAGATCTGATCAGTTCACTGGGGAGAAAAGGGGAAGGGTCTTAGGAGGAGGTTGCCCGAGGCAATGATAAACAGTCTAGGATGGGACTGGCTAAGAAGCTGAATGCCTCCAGTGAGCACGGAATTATTGGTCAGAAGATTTAAACAGAAGGGCAGAGACTGGGGCCCTCTCTTCTCTTCCTCAAGGATGCTTGGATGATAGTGCTGGAACCATCTCCTTTTCTCAAAGGACAGTATTTTAAATGGGAGAAGGAACTCGAGCACATCCTAGGACTGGACTGACCTGGCAGAGGGTGTCAGTGTTACTTTGGTTGCTCTTAGGGGACGGTCTCTGAGACAGGAGCCTCTCATTCTTCCAAAATTGTGTAGCTTTTATATCTCATGTAGTTTTTGTCTGTAAACTAAACTTAGGGAAATAAGGTAATTAAAAACTAACAAGGAGAATACACCAGAACTCATGAGTTAAACACTTCATCCTTAATTGACAGGCTTAAGTCATTAAAGCTGGAACTGAAGAGTTCAAGATTTTACCCTTAGTTGATAGTTCAAGTGACTAATGCATATAGAGAGTTGTCATTCCAAAACTGTGCAGCTTCTGAATAAAGACTCCTTTCCTTTATCACCAAACCACAGCCTCCAGAATTTTGCCTAGAAGGTGGCAGCAGGCAGCAGGATCCGACTTGCTCACAGGTAGCTAAATGCTTTCTTCTGCTTTCAAGATTCTCTCTGTCTTTAACCTTATACATTTTAATTATGATGTGTCCTGGTGTGGGCCTCTTTGGATTCATCTTGTTTGGGACTATCTGTGCCTCTGGGCTTCTATTTCCTTCACCAAGTTAGGGAAGTTTTCTGTCATTATTTTTTCAACTCAGTTTTTATTTTCTTGCTCTCTTCCTCTGGATGAGTGAGATGGAGGGCTTCTGGAGTCCCAGACAGTTCCTCTTAAAGGACATGTACACAGAGGCTTTACGCTTGAAGTTATCCTAGAGGCTCCTTACACTAACTTCACTGGTTTTGGATTCTTTTTTCTTTATTGCAGTTGATTGGGTGTTTATTTGCTTCCTTATGTTCCAAATTGCTGATGTGATTTTCGACTTCATCTACTCTACTGTTGATTCCCTGTGAATTATTCTTCATTTCAGTTAGTGTATCCTTCATTTCTGACTAGTTCTTCTTTTATTTTTGTTTGGTTTCCATATCCCTTTTGATGCTATTGAAATTCTAAATTCATTGGGCATCCTTATAACCAGTGTTTTGAATTCTGCATCTACTACATTGCTTGTCTCTGTTTTGTTTACTTATCTGGAGTTTCCTTCTGTTCTTTCATTTGGTACATGTTTCTTTACCTCCTCATTTTGGAGGCCACCTTGTGTTTGTTTCTATGTGTTAGGTTGAGCTGCTATGTCTCCCAGGCTTGGTAAAGTGGCCTTCCATAGTAGGTGTCCGGTAGGGTCCAGTGGCACAGGTTCCCTGATCACCTAACCTGGACACCCCAGTTTCTGCCTCCCTGCCATGTACAGGATGCATATACCCTTCTGTTGTTGAGCCTTGACTGATATTAGCACGTCATATGAGGTATACCCTTAGGTCTATTGGCTGTAAGGACTGGCTGCAACCACCAACCACCTTGGAGGATCAGCTGTGCAGGGGCCCACCCCACAGAGCAGGACTTACTTCAGTGGGGCTCTGGTGTTCGCTGAGTTCACCCCTTGAGTGTGTCCCTTGTGGAGGTGGTTAGGTGGTGCTTCGATGTTGTCTGAAGCTGTTCACTGGTTGCACTGGCTGTGGGGCCTCGTGGGAGATACAGGCCAAGGTCAGCTGCCACCTCTGTGTGCTCTGCCCAGGGCCACCAAGCATCAGCTACAAAGCAATCTGCAGATGGCTGCTACTTATGTTGAACTTGGAGGTGCCCAGGAGAGGTCACATTGCAAACCAAGGCTGGCTGCTCCAAGTGTCGGGGATCTGGCAACTTAGCAAAAGGTACAGCATATGCTGAGGCCAGATGCTGTTCTCTTAAAGAGATTTTAGGAAAGTCTGAGGCAAGAACCAAGGCGTGCCATTTCTACGGAAAAGCCACTAGAAATGGCTAGAGTGTGCGCTCAAAAGTTGGGCGGTGTGGGGTTCTCAGGGAATCACCAGGGTGGAGCACAGTGATATACCCAGGTTGATACTCAGATATGACACCCATCTGCAACTCTGTGGATAGAAGGCTCAGAAAAAAAACAATGGCCTCTGCTAGCACTTTGTCTGGCAGAAAACTGCCATCTCAGCTATGCCATCATGCCAGGCAATTCAGTTTCTACCCCTATGTCCCTGGTTGTTTTTTAAGCTGCTGCCTCAGAGCTGGAGCTTACGGGGAGTGGAGTCTGAATAAGTCCATACACAGTAGCTTTAAGAGGAACTGCCTGGGACTCCATAAGCCCTCCATCTTACTCAGCCACAATCCCCAACTGGTTTTTACAGCCAGAAGTTATTGAGACTTCCTGGTACTAGAACCCTGACCTGAGGGGACTGGTGTGGGGCTGGGACCCCTTCTCCTCAGGGTGGACCTCCACAGCCAAGAAATCCCTCCCAGTACTTATCAGCCACATGTGGGTGTGAGACCAGCCCATTCCACCTCTCCACCCCTCCTACCAGTCTCGATGTAGCTTCTTCTTTAAATTCCTAGTTGCAGAACTTCCATTCAGTTAGATTTCAGGTGGTTCTGAATGATGGCTGTTCTGTAGTTTAGTTGTAATTTTGATGTGGTTGTGGGAGAATTCAAGTACCGCATTTACCTACGCTGCCATCTTGACGGGAGGTGGCCCATTCATTTTTTTGATGGTGTCTTTTGTAATTCAGAAAATAACTTGCATCTTGTTTACAGAGACTTTTAGCATTCTGAGACTATGAAAAATGAAAAATTTTACTTCAGATACAGGACTCCTCAACATACGATGGGGTTACGTCAAGAGAACCCATCATAAGTTGAAAATGCCGTTAATTCGAAAAAGCATTTTAAGACACTTAACCTACCAAATATTATAGCTTAGCCAAGCCTACCTTACAGAGTCTCTGAACACAATACCCAAAAAGGTTGGCTACACAGTACACTGTGGAGTTCAGTATTAGCTGCTTACCCTCATGATCTCATGCCTGACTGGGAGTCACATCACAAGAGTGTATTACCAATTTGCTAGCTCATAAAAGGATCTAATTAATGTGTACTGCTTGCTCACCATTATAGGGTCAAAAACTGTAAGTTGAATGGTTTTTAGTTAAGTAGGGGACTATCTGCACTAAATTCCAAGAGACTTGCCCACTTTCCCCAAAGACATATCTGTATATTTCTGTTCAGTGCTGCTGTTTTTTAAATACTATAGCTTTAGCACACATTCAATGGCTGTAAAAGCTACTAAAACCTACTCCACATTCCCATTCTTTTTTAGAATTTCTCTATTCATCGTCAGGTGTATTTTCAAGAATTTTAGAATCCTTTGTCAAGTTTCCAAAAGATTCTTCCAGTTAGTCTGAAGTAACAGGACTTCTGGGTTATCCCCCCTACTGTAAATAACTAGAAATCTGGATAAACAAATAAATAAATAAATGGACAAAATATATCAAACAGCAGCTTTCAGGCAACAGAAAATAGTATGTGCACACTCACAAAAAAAAACCTCACAAACTGAACCCTATTACTACCTAGCACTCTATCTGGGAAAATGTTCAGACCTGGCACAGAGAGCTAAGTCCAAGCAAAATAGGGTACTGGTTAATACAAAACTAGGCAGACCTCTAGAAGACCACATGGGAGTAACCAGAGAGTGGATGACCCGTAGATACACTGAGTGATACCACCTAAAACTTACCGAATAGCAGCTGATACAGAGTTGAGAAAACAGATACTAAGAAGGTGAGCAGTGCCTGGGAACAAAGCAGTGCTGAGAACAATGAAGTTTCCGGGCTGCCAGGATTTAGAGATCCCTCCATAAATCCCTGGTACTCAACTGAGATACCAGAAAAGCTTTCCCTTGGGACAGTGGATCAAGTCCTAGAATAAGACCTACTGTACAGTCATCCTAAAAAGCCACAGGAGAGACAGAGTTGGGAAGCTAAGTCCCACCACTTTATGGGGCTTAGAAACACCTTGGACTTTCAACAGATCTACATTACCAAAGCATAAAACTAAGACTATAAAGTTCAAAATGATGATTCCGTAACAACTGCCTGCTAAAACAAAAATCAATACTCTTCAGAAGAAGACAGTAGAATACAGAATCTCTACATATATTATTCAAAATGACAATATTTGGTAAAAAATCTGTTGATACACATAAAAAAACAAAAATTGTGATCCATACTGGGAAAAAGTAGTCAAAAGAAATTGAATCCAAGATAGCCATGGTCTTGTACTTAACAAAGGATTCAAAATAGATTATGTAAATATGTCCAAAGTTCCTGACAGGCCTGTTAAAATTATTTGACTAGATTCGCTCTCACTGGGGAGAGTTAACTGAGGGATGCAAGAAATCATTCATCATTCAGGATTGGTTATATAATTTAGCATATTAATACAGTAAATTGAATATAAAGCCCAAAACTAAGCCCTCACATACAGGGACAAATGATTTTCAACAGGGGTACCGAGACCACCACTCAATGGGGGAAGTGCAGTCTCTTCAACAAATGGTATTGGGAAAAATGAATATTCACATGCAAAAGAATAAAACTGGACCCTTATACAATATACAAAACAACTCAAAATGGATTAAAAACCTAAACATAACATCCAAAACTTTCCTAAAGCTCCTAAAACAAAAACAGAGGAGAAAAGCTTCATGACATTGGTCCTGATAATGATTTCTTGGACATGACAGGCAATCAAGGGAAAAAAATATATGGGAGCATTTCAAACTCAAAAACTTTTATGCACTAAAAAACACAAGCAAAAGAGTGAAAAGGCAACTCAAAGAATGGTAGAAAATATTCGCAAATCATGTATCTGATAAGGTGTTAATATCCAGAATATATAAAGAACTATAAAACAAAAAATAATCTGATGAAAAATTCGGCAAAAAATTTGAAAAGATAAGTCCATAAATGATAGACAACTGGCCACCAAACATGTGAAAAGATGCTCAACATCACTAATCATCAGAGAAATGCAAATCAAAAACAAAAAAGATACCACTTCATACCCATTAGGACAGCTACCATCAGAAAAGCCAAAAATAAATTTTGGCAAGGATGTGAAGAAACTAGAACCTTTGTGCACTGTTGGTAGGAAAGGTGAAATGGTGCAGACCCTGTTTGAAACATTACGGCAGTTCTCAAAATGTAAGAACAGAATTACCATAGGACCGAGCAATTCCACTTCCAGGTATGCACCCAAAGAACTGACAACAGAACCTCAAAGGTATTTGTTCAACCATGTTCCTAACAGCATTATTCAGAATAGCCAAAAGATAGAAATAACCTAAGTGTCAGTGACAGATAAACAAATGTGGTACAGGCATACAATGGACTATTAACCAGCCTTTAAAAAGAAATAAATTCTGATACATACAACAACATGGAAGAACCTTAAAGACAAACATTAAGCTAAGTGAAATAATCCAGTCACAAAAGGACAAACACAGTATGACTTCTCATCGACCCATCCCCTCACCTAGCAAAAAAAAAATCTAGACACCTAATGGCTCACCATCATAAATGTTCTGATTACAGTGGTGACTGAACAACTCTATGGATATATAAAATACACTGAACTGTACAGTTTAAATGGTTTAGTTCTATATGTGACATATATCTCAATAAGTGTGTAAAAAATATCTGAAAAGAAATGACAGCATATTATTTCCAAATATGCCATATTCATGGGTTATTTTTAAACTATTTTAATATTTAATATCTGTAACTCCAACATAATGCTATTAAGTGGATGCAAAAAAGTTTAAGACTTTAAAATGCAGTCAATTGAGGGACTCCTGGTCAAGACGGAGGTGCACGTAGACACATTTCATCTCCTAGTGCAAACATATAAAGAATTATGACCAGGTCTTAAAACAAATTAACACCGACAACCATCAGAAAACAGAGCTGTATGGAAGTCCAACAACCAAGGATTTAAAGAAACTACATTCATCCAGATGGGTAGGAGGGGAAGAGTCACAAAGAAGGGCAGAGAGGAAGTGTGGCTCAGAGAGGCAGCAGAGCAGGCAGCAGTAGCGGGACTGATGGTCCCATATTCATGTATGGTGGATAAAAATCAAGAGGGATACCTTAGGAGCAAGAGATCCCAGCCCCTGGCCAGACTGCACAGCCCAGGATTCCAGCACCAGGAAGACAAATCCCCATGAGGGGTTGAAGTGGTGGAAAAATCTGCCAGATTTCCACATCTTAAAGGGCCCACACAGACTTAGAACGCAGGCAAACCCACCCACTCTGGGTTTCACTACGAGGGCAGGAACTGGAAGGGCACCAGTTGCATACAGGAAGTGGGCGAAGTCACTGGAAACGAGAGAGGGCTGGACAAACCTCCAGAAGACAGGCAGTGGCATTCTCCCCTCTAGGAGCCCCTGCCCCACATAGAACCACAAAGCATTGAGTGGGCAGCCCCACCCTGGCACTTACCTAAGGCTCTGCCCCACACTATTTATAGGTGTCTTTTCTAGATAGGTCACGCTTCTAAGACAGGGAGTGAAAGCCGCTCTACCTAATACACAGAATCAAATGCAGGGAGGCTGCCAAATTGAAGAGATTAAAAAATATGGCTCAAATGAAAGAACAGAACCAAACTCCCGAGAAAGAACTAAATGAAACAGAGATAGCCAACCTATCAGATGTAGAGTTCAAAACACTGCTGATCAGGATGCTCAAAGAACTCACTGAGTACGGCAAAAAAATAAGGGAAGAAATGAAGACTACACTAGGTAAAATAAAGAAAACTCTAAAAGGAACCAACAGTGGGGAGAATGAAGCCGAGAATCAAATCAACGATTTGGAACACAAGAAACAAAAAAGCATTCAATCAGAACAGAAGGAAGAAAAAAGAATAAAAAAAAACAAGGATAGGCTTAGAAACCTCTGGGACAACTTTAAACATACCAACATCTAAATCATAGGGGTGCCACAAGAAGAGGAAGAGCAAGAAATTAAAAAACTTGAAAAAAAGAAGGAAAGAAAACTTCCCTAATTTGGCGAGGGAAATAGATATTCAAGTTCAGGAAACAGAGTCTCAAACAAGGTGGACCCAAAGAGGACCACACCAAGACACATCATAATTAAAATGCTGAAAGTTAAAGATAAAGAGAGAATTTTAAAAGCAGTAAGAGAAAAGGAGAGTTACTTACAAAGGAGTTCCCATGACTGTCAGTTGATTTCTCAAAAGAAACTCTGCAGGCAAGAAGGGACTGGCAAGAAGTATTCAAAGCGATGAAAAGCAAGGACCTACAACCTAGATTACTCTATCCAGCAAAGCTATCATTTAGAATGGAAGGGCAGATAAAGTGCTTCCCAGGCAAAGTAAAGCTAAAGGATTTCATCATCACCAAGCCATTATTCCATGCAATGTTAACAGGGCTTATTTAAAAGAAAGATCAAAACCATAAACATTAAAAACGCTACAAATTCACAACTATCAAAAACTGACTGTAAAAAAAAAACCAAAAAGTAAGCAAACAACCAGAACAGGAACAGAATTAACAGGCATGGAGATCATTTGGAGGGCTATCAGCTGGGAGGGGGAAGGGGAAGAAATGAGGGGAAAGGTGCAGGGATTACGAAGCACAAATAGGTATGTACAAAATTATCAGGAGATTAAGAATAGTACAGGAAATGGAGAAGCCAAAGAACTTACATGCATGACCCATGGACATGAACTAAGGGAGGGACTGCTGGAGGGAAGGGGGGTACTGAGCCAAGGGGTGCAAAGGGGGAAAAAATGGGACAACTATAATAGCATAATCAATAAAATACGTATTTTTTTAAACGCAGTCATTTGAGACTTCCAGTCAAGATGACAGCCTAGGTAAACACAACTCACCTCCTCACATAACCGCATCAAAATTACAACTAAGCTATAGAACAACCATCGTTCAGAACCATCAGACATAGAGGTGAATGGAAGTCCTACACTACAGAACTAAAGAAGAAACCCACTATGAAATTAAAAGAGAAGCCATGTCGAGACTGGTAGGAGGGGCAGAGACGTGGAACAGGCTGGTCCCACACCCACACTGGCAGAAAAAATCAGGAGGGTATCACAGGAGCAAGGGGTCCTAGCCCCATACCAGGTCCCCCAGACCAAGGCTCCAGTGCCAGGAAGATAAATTCCCATAACTTCTGGCTGTAAAAATCAATGGGATTGAGGCTGTAGAAGACAGAAACTCCTGGAATCTCATGCAGTTCTTCTTAAAGAGCCTGCAAACAGACTTAATCTCCCTCTGAGCTCCAGCATGGGAACAGGAGCTTGAAAAGCATTAGAGACATATGGGGAGGAACTGAACTGTCCAACATCAGAGCAAGAACAGGGCTCGGCGTTTTTCCAGACAGAAGTGCTGGCATAGGTCTTCGTTCCTTTTCTGAGTCCTTCTCCCACAAAACCATAGAGCCAGGAGGTAGGTGCCCATATCTGAGATTCCATCTACCTGGCTCACTTGTTTCCCCCACCCTGGTGATTCCCTGAGATCCTTCCCCAGCCAACTTTCAGACCCACCCAACCTGTTTCCAGTGACTTTTCTGTAGAAATGGCTTGTCTTGGCCCATGCCTCAGATTTTCCTAAATTCTCTCAAATAAGCAGCATCTGGCCTTCACTGAACCCTGTACCTTTCGCTAAGTTGCCCCAGGCCTAGCCCTAGCAATCAGCCATCCGCAGATTGCTTTGTAGCTTATGCTATGTGACCCTGGTCAGAACACAGTCAGTGGCTGACCTTGAACATGCCAATAGCAACCAAGCCTGAACTACAACAGGAGTGTGTACACGGCCCACACAGTGGGTGCACCTTGAATACCGAGTTTGGGTAATAAGGGAGGCTGTGTTATGGGACCCCACAGGATACCTACTACACTAAGCCACTTTACCAAGCCTGGGAGACACAGCAGCTCTACTTAATACATAGAAACAAAAACACAGAGGCTGACAAAATGAGGAGACAAAGAAACGTGGGTCAGATGGAAGAATATAATAAAACTTTAGAAAAAGAACTAAACAAAATGGAAACAAACAATCTACTAGATGCAGAGTTCAAAACCCTGGGTATAAGGATGCTCAAGGAACTTAGTGAGGACCTCAACAGCATTTAAAAAAAGATGTAGTCAGAAACAAAGGATATACAAATTGAAATAAAGAAAAACTTACAGGGAATCAAAAGTTGGGTGGGTGAAGCCAAGAATCAAATCAGCGATTTGGAATATAAGGAAGAAAAAAAGAAAAAAAAACACACAACCAAAACAGCAAGAAGAAAAAAGAATTCAAAACCTATGAAGATAGCGTAAGGAGCCTCTGGAAGAAATTCAAGCGTATCAACATTTGCATCATGAGGGTGCCCTGGAAGGAGAAGAGGAAGAGCAAGAAATTGGAAACATATTTGTAGAAATGACAGAAGACTTCCCTAACTTGGTGAAGGAAATAGATGGGTAAGTCCAGGAAGCACAGAGAGTCTAGTCTCAAATAAGATGAACCCAAACAGGCCCACACCAAGATACATCATAATTAAAATGCCAAAGGTTAGAGACAAAGAGAAAATCTTAAAAGCAGCAAGAGAAAAGCAGTTAGGTACCTACAAAGGTACTCCCATAAGACTGTCAGTTGATTTCTCAGCAGAAACTTTGTAGACTAGAAGGAACTGGTAAGAAGTATTCAAAGTAATGACCTGGAAGGACCTACAACCAAATTTACTCTATGCAGCAAAGCTATGATTTATAATCAAAGGACTAGATAAAGAGCTTGCTTCCCAGATAAGAAAAAGCTAATGTAGTTCATCAACAGCAAACCAGTATTATATGAAATGTTAAAAGGGTCTTCTCTACGAAGACCAAAAATATGAACAATAAAATGGCAACAAATACATACCAACAATTAATTCTAAAAAAACAAAATAAACAACCAAGCAAAACAAAAATAGATGTATAGATACAGACAACTTTTTGATGGTTGCCAGATGGCAGGGAGGTCGGGGGATGGGTGAAAAGGGTGAAGGGATTAAGTACAAATAGGTAATTACAAAACAGTCATCAGGATGTGAAGTACAGCACAGGGAATAGAATAGCCAAAGAATATGTATGCATGACCCATGGATATGGACAAGTGTGGGGATTTCCTGAGGGAGTAGTGGGTTGCTGGGGATAGAGGGGCAAAGGGGGAAAAACTGGGACAACTGTAATAGCATAAACAATAAAATATAATTTAAAAAAAATTTTTTAAATAAAATGCAGAGTCATTTAATTATAAAATTAATGAAATGGCACAGCTGAGCTGCTGCAGAAAGTACAGGGGCCAACTGCAGTTATACCATACCCAAACACATGGCATTATCAGTTTCATTGTAACAGTTAAGTTATATAATTCTCCTGTAGTGCCAGGACCTGTTCTAAGCGCTTCACATTTATTTTCAAAAGAATTTATGAGGATATAGAGGAGAAAATAGATTATCTTGCCCAAAGTCACATGTCTAACAAATGATGACTTAAAATTTCTGAACCAAGTCTAAAATCGGAGTTTGCACTCTTAGCTGATATAGTGTATCAGGCACCCTTAATAAATAAAAAGTTTAAAAATAAGTAAGGTACCTAATTTGAACCTGATCATCACCCTTCTCCTACATGTTTTTATGTGCTGCCCAGTTAGATTTACCACAGCCAGATAATATTAAAATATTTCAAATTAAGGCATGAAAACCTGTATTTCATAACAAAATATTCACATTCCATTTACCTTCTGTATTTCTGACTGTTGGCTCAGGAGTGATTCTCCCATCATGAATATCAGGGCTCTCCTCATCAGCATAAATCAAATGATCATCTTCTCTATTTTCTGGCCACTGTGGTATCTCTCTTGTGTCTGTCGAGCAGCTGCATACTTCTTCATTCTTGTTGAAGTATCTCTGGAGCCATCCTGGCACAATATTCTTAACTGATTCTGTAACCCTGCTAAGAATGCCCTGTTGGGGGAAAAAAATCACATAGGCAATCTTAGAAATGTATCTTTTTAAGTAACAACTTACAGAAAGCCATACCAAGAAAAAAACAACCGTTTCCAACAACATTTCCTAAAATTCAGTGACTTGAGTTAATGCTGACATAATGGTATTTTACGAATGCTATAAACAAATTCTTACTTTTTCTTTCATCCATATGCCCATGAATCAATAATTACCCCAAACAGCCATTATTCTAATCTTTAAAAAAATCCCAACAGGTCATCAAATAAGACATATTAATTTTAAATTTAGTAATAAGGTATGCACTAAAATGTTATAATCTGAGAAAGGCATCCATTTTGATCTCAGGGTATTAAAAGCAGTAATATAACTTCAACAGTTTCCTCAAGCAATTATATTGCACATTCTTTTAAAAAGAAAAATATGGACATATAAAACTAAAATATTTTTTTAAGACAGGCAATAAGACAACTAATCTAACGTAATAAACTCAAGAAATAATCTAAGTTTTTTTTATGGTAAATTGTCATTATACCAAATATTACCTTAAAATCTGAGGAATTCACTTTTATTACAGCAACTTTTAAAGGGAGAAAAATGTAGTATAACAACTATCAGTATTAACATGTGTTGTAGCTTTGCTATGTGCCCAGCACTATTCTAAGCAGTTTATACGTGTTATTAAATTTAATCCTCCTCACAGTACTATTATTAAGTTGGTATTAATAGTGGCACTTTGTGGATGGAGACACCAGGAAGTTAAATAACTCGCCCCAGATACAAACACAAATATTAGGACAGAGTAAAAGCATAGATGGGATTGGTAGGACCTATGAAGTTTGTGTACAACCTTCCTGTACTTTGAGTAACTCTAGGTAAAATCAGAATTACACCCCCACGTACTATTACCTGATAATAATTTTAATGAAGAGCCAATGAAATATGTGAATACACTTTGCAATTTAAAAAATATAACAAAAATATGCTGATAATATTATTACTAATTAGGGGGAAAAAAGACAGCAGAAACAAAATGCGGTGAGGCGACCAATTTTAGGCAACAATAGCCTTCCTAAGGTAGCATTAGTTGAACTTCAGAGAAAAAGTCATGGAAGGAAAAAAATGAATTGGTAGATACAGAAAAACAATAAAGTTAAGACAGAATACATAAATCAACCATGAAAGCAAACCTAAGACAGAGACCTTGATAAATCCTGTCAACAGGAAAGACGGAAGGCACCTCCGATAGAGGCACCCGAATAGTATTTTCCTTAATGTTTAAAAAGGCGTAGGTAACAACTGCGAAATATGTAATTATTTTTTCATGTATTCTCCAAACAGATATTTTAAACAGAGCTACAATGTAAGCTCTCTTGCAACACAGGAAGCCAACAACCCTAGAACACTCACTACTGAAAAACACAACTTCACTATTTCCCTTTTCTATGCTAATGTTACAGAGTATTAGTTACTTTGGAAACAAAGCTTATAAACCTACATCCAAACTTAATATTTATAAAAACAAACACCAAATTTAAAATGTATGAAAATAATATTTATTTTTACTTATTAATTATACTCAGTATTTATTTACCCCCGCCATATTTCAAGAAAGTGCTTACTATAAGTGTTACAACTGTTACACAGCTTAAAAAAGACTCAAAAAATATAAGACTCATACTTGGTATGAAATGATAAATTAGCTAAAGAGCTAGAGCAAGAATTTAGTGCAAATTAAGCTTTTTGTGCACTTCCTCCAAGGTGTTTAGCTACTAAAAGTATCAGAGATTCCTGTGTTCCCTACTCACCTGTGGGAAGTACAGAACTTAAATTAATACCATATTGAACCAAAAGTTACTTCTGTGGCAGCATTTGATATTGTGGAAAATAATGAATAATCAAAATTAAACTGTCAAAATGGATATAATAAAGCTCCTTCGCTAAAGCTTATAAACTTTGCTTGAAATCTTCTCTTTTCTGAACCAAAATCTAACTAATTTATCTACCTCAGCCCACAGCAGCTACTACAAGAAAATTACGGTGGGGGTGGGGTGGGCAGAGGCATTACCAATGGCCCAGTGAATGACAACACAAAGACCCTGACAGTAAATAAAACTCATCTGGAATTGTTTTAAGGAAACAAACATGCCTATACTTCAGTATACCTCTGTAGTGGGGTAAGTGAACCTAAGTAATCAAGAAAAGTTAAATCAGCCCTAGCAGATTCTCAGTTGGTTAGATCATTCGTTCTGTACACCAAAAGACTGAGAGTTCGATTCCAGAATTCCAGGTTAGGGTACATACCTAGGTTGCGGGTTTGATCCCCAGCTGGGGCATATACAGGAGGCAACCTATTGTTTCTCTCTCTCATCATGTTTCTCTCTTTTCTTCTCTCTTCTCTCTCTCTCCCCACAACCCCGCATTGCTCTCTCTTAAAAAAGAATTTCAATAAACATATTCTTGGGTGAAGATTTTTTTTAAAAGTTAAATGAAACTCAGTATACTCTAATACTAGTGGTCCCTTCACCAGTAATATCAGCATCACCACAGGCCCTGTCCCAGTCCCATAAAACTCAGGAAGTAGGGCTCACCTGTTTTAACAAATGTTCAAGTGATTCTGATATATGCTAAAGTTTGTAAGTTTGTGAACCACCATTCGAGTTGAAGAGATTAGGAAATTAGATATTACAGTACATTTTAAAGGAAACGTCCCTCTACAAGAGGTTAATTAAATTATGTGTACTTAAAAGTCTTAAGATTCAGTTATCTGGAAAACATATAATGTGCACACTGGTCAGACAACAATTAAAATACAGGATGGGGAAAAGGTAGGTTTACAGTTATTCATGTGGAAAATAGTACAATAATAAATGATAATGAGAATAAACTCTTGTGTTTTGTGTACTCACAACTGTAAATCTACTTTTGCTCCACCCTGTGTATCACAATAAAATACTCTAAAATAAGAAAAACCGGTTGCACAGAGTAGAATACAATGTAGCTTATAGAACTAGTTCCCCAGTATTTCCAAAACTGTGGCCATGATTTTTACTTGTACTATTTAATGATTTTCTTTCTATCCATTCGTTTCTCTTAATAAATCTAGCTTTGCCTACATAATAAAATCTATCAGTTTGCAGATTTCATGTTATACTAGTCTTCACTTACCCTTCCCCTCACTTTTTTTTTTGAATTTTTATTTTTTGATTTTAGAGAGAAGGGAGAGGAGAGAGGAAGGGAGAATGGAAGGAGGGGCGAGGGAGCAAAGAAATGCAGGAGGGAGGGAGGGAAGAAACACTGATTTGTTGTTCCACTTATTTATGCATTCATTGTTTGACTCTTACGTGTGTCCTGCCAGGGGATCGAACCTGCAACCTTGAGGACGATGCTTTAACCAACTGAACTACTGGCCCAGGGCCCTCACTCCATTCTTGATAGGCTTTCCCACAATGCTGGCTTCTGAAGAATTGGCCTACAAGCTACACTAGGGAATACTAGATATCAGAGGATGGGAGGAAAGTCTTTTTTCCTGTGCTCCCTCTCTGTTTAAGTGTCCCCTCTCTGCAACTACAGTTTCCAGCCAGGTGACTCTATCTCTAGTCCAGGTACACCTTTATCCTTTCCAGTCCTAGGGATGGTAGCAGCTTCTGCTACTGCTAGTCTCTGGGCCTCTGGCTCTTCTGTATGTACATCCCTTTAATCACCAGCATATCTGTAAATAGGCTCTTTTAAAGATACTCAATACTTCAGTTGAACCATCCAGAGTGAACTGTTTCTTGCTGGGTCCCTAAGATATTGATATAGCAGTGTTACTTGTTAATTTTTTTTTAACCTAATTAACATGAAAACTAAAGTCAGTCCATATTTTCAGTTAAGATTTATCTTCTCTACGAACACGGGACACATGTATCACACTTGGGGAACTACTCTTATTACCCAAAAGTTACATCATCCAACCTTTATCTCTGTAAAAAGTATACAAATAAGCCAGAAAAGAAGCTTTATTTTGGTGAATATTTTAGAATCTTATCTAACTCACAGATGTAAAAGCAGACACTGCTTTTCTTCATTCAATTTACTGTCAATACTTATTGGTCACATACTGCATGTCAGGCACGGAACACCAGGAAATAGCAAGGAACAAGTTCCTGCCTTCTTAGAACTTATATTCTAAGTTAGGGAGACAAACAAAAAAAAAACAGTAAACATAATATGTAACACATAATATGATGCTATCAGTGCTATGAACAAAAATAAAGCAGGGAAGCAAAATGGGATATTTTATATAAGCAAAGATCTAAAAAAAAAAAAAAAAGTGAGGAATGAGCCATGCAAATTTATAGTAGAGAAGTATTATAAACTGAGGGAACGAGAAGTGCAAACAAAGACTCAAATATAGGAGTGTCCTTGGTATATGCTGACCAAGCTTCTGGTAACCTTTTTAACAAATGCAAAATATAATAAATCTTAAATAACTGTCTGTCAAAATTCCCCTTTAGCCCTGGTCAAGGGGTTCTGTTGGAGCATCACCAGGAGCACCAGAAGGTTGCTGTTCAATCTGCAGTCATGGAACATGCCTAGGTTGCGGGTTCGATGCCCCACAGGGGTATGTGTGAGAGGCAACCATTCAATGTTTTTCTCTCACATGGGTGTTTCTCTCCTCCCACCCTCAAAATTAATGAATATATCCCTGAGTTAGTTTTTTCTTTTAAATCCCCCTTTAATCCTGTGTGTATGTGAGAATCTATGTGTAATCTTTTGTTCTGTAGGTTATATATGTAGTCACTATGAGAGGACTAAAACTGGTCTTCATATTGAAGTCTTCAGACCAGCAGCTTTGGTGTCACCCTTGAGCATGTTGAAAAGGAAAACTGTTTAAAGCTCCTGAAGCAATTCATCTACCAATTAAAGTCTGAGAACCACTGCACTAAAATCCTCTAAAAACTTGTCTTGTTAACCTAATTAAAGCCATAGTAAACATAACCCTGAGTATAAGCTTAACTATACCGGAGTTTTTTATATAAGAGATCACCCTATTTCCATGATTATCTTATTATCTATCAAATTACATTACACCAATTTTTATAAATATCTACTTCATAATATCGACTCTGAAAATCAAATCAGACATAAACATAAGTCTGTCTTTGAAACTATAACTTCCAGTGTTAAAGACTTGGCACTTACAGTAAATAACAAACTACCAGATATTAGAATTTTTTAAAGCTGCTAAGTAAAAGAAATCTGATCACACACAGAACTGGGTAGGAGAGTATAAAGAGGTAAGAAATCCTGTGTCTTAACTAAATTTGGAGAACTGCTTCCCTGCCTGGCAATTTTTTAAAGAGTTTTGAAGTACTAAAGATAGACTTCAGCCACTAATGGAAAACTGAGGAAAGAGTTGAAGGGAGCTAGAAAATGGGAAAAATAGTTTTCTTATGGAAGAAAAGGTTCCTTTGATTCTATTACCAAAAAAGGTCTCTCTTTTCAGAAGTTCTTGAGAGAAGACGTTTCAGGTCTTTAACAGAAATGGGGTAAATCAGTTTCCTATGTGAATCTGAACAAAGAATGCTTTATGATATTTAAAACAAACAAAAACATGAGGGGAAAACAGAGGTACACTGAGCAAAGGTCTACTATAGAGTGAACACTCAAGTCCTATCTTACCAGATTAGCTTCCTCCCTACTTTTTCAGAGGCTTCAGCAGTAAGCCTAACTGCCACCCTTATAACTTGATGTACATTTTCCTATAGAAAACCTTCTCTGAACCTGCAAGTCTGGGGCAATTGCCCCCTTATATGTGCCAACAGTGCCATGTACTTTCTACATGATGGCAATGTTTGTCAAACAGGATGGTCACTGCAGTCTGTACAGTACACATATTAGGTAGTGCATGGTTTTAATTTATCTACAACTGCACTGCTCAACCAAACTCTCATTCCCACATATTAACATTCCATGAGAAGTTTCTAAAAAGAACATCAGTAATTCTAGAATTTAAAAATAAATAATACATTTGCTTAATAATTTCACCTTACGCAAATATTATTTTTATTGCTACACTAATAACCCTACCTCCAAAAACAAAAAACAAAAACATGTGAAGCTATCCAAGAGCACAGGAAAATTGAGCCATCCTCTGGAATGACAAATAGCACAAAGCCAACTAAATAAAGAGAAGCAGAAAAGTAGCTAGAGAAAGCAAAATTAATGGTCTTAAAAAAATCAACAAAACAAATGGTGCATTTAAATCTTGCCCTGGCCAGGTTAGCTCAGTTGGTCGCAGCGTCATCTCGAACAACAGGCTGTGGGTTTGATCCCAGGTTAGGACACAGACCTAGGTTGTGTGTTTGATCTCCAGTTGGGGCACATATAGGAGGCAATTAACGGATGTTTCACTTTCACACTGAGGTTTCTTTCTCTTTCTCCCCGCCCTATCACTGGTCTTCTTCTCTCTCTAAAAAAAAATCAATAAACAAACCCTCAGGTGATTATTAAAAAAAAAAAAATCTTAAAAATACTCCTTGTAACCCTAAGGCACAGTCTATTCTAGAAAAATCATAAGTAATGAAGTTGAATTCAAGGTTAAAGGAGTGAATCTTTAAAGTTGGACTGGCTAAACTGACTCTTTTCTCTCCAAGGACTAAGGATTCTGCATTTGGCAAAACGTCAAAAATTCCACTGAGATTTATAATAAATACTCAATTTGGGAGCCAGAAGTGAATTTAATTCAATACCACCCATCAATGTATAAGGCACCGTGAATATATTAGCTTTCCAAACTACATTTAACCTGAGTTTAAGGGTTAATGAAAGTAGGCAGAGGTGGGGGTGCAAGGCTTTTCTACAATCCTAACTCAGAACTCATTTGTAATGAAAAAGATATTTTTTTCCTATATAGTTTTTCACCAATTGGTAATTTCAGAATAACCAGAGACATGTTTTCTATGTGGACAACTCCTTATCATTACCATACAGCAGCAACTGTCACCCAGTGTGCTGCAACACACTGGTACGTCGCAAGAATTTTTAAAACATGCGATACCTGACTGCTTAGTCAGAGACACTGACCTCTTTTCCCTTAGACTGTCAAATAAAGAAATGACAACAGCCAACACATGCCATCTGATATGAATGAATCAAAATTACACCTATTTTTTGTCAGATCAGCAAAAAAATATATTTTTGGTGTGCTACAGACTTTTAGTAATTAGTTTGTGTGTGCTATGAGATGGAAAAGGTGGAAAAATCACTGCTATACTGCCCTCCTTATACAGAGCTCTCTATTCCTATTAATTTTCTTGACTTCATTTCTGTTCAGCTTTTTCCTTCATATCATCCTCTATTAAATAGCAGTATTCAGATTATAAAAATCTCCTTTATCAAGTAACTTCACTGGACCTCTGACTATAAATATCAGACATAATTCATCTTCCGTTTTAAAGCTCTGGAGCCTAATTCCACCAGAAAACACACTGTTTTGACTTCTATCTGCTCTTTCAAGTGCCTTTATTTCACTGAGGCCTGTCACTGACCCTTAGTTCTCTTCCAGGGTTATGTGCACACTCTCCTTACCTACTCAACTCCCATGTCACGAAGCTCTCCTTTCCAAACTTTTTCCAAGTCTTACTTCATATAGTCTAAGTAGTGTTCCCCCTTGCTCCCTCCAAGCCCAAGTGAAAAGAAGAGCTTACAACGCAAGACTTCACATGAGACTTAAAGAATGCAATTATAAAAACACAAGTAAAAACATAGATGCCATTCTAATCTGTCAGTTATTTCTAGTACTTTTCTTAACAATGCACCTCTAGTCTAACTTTAACACTCAGTTATCTCCATGAGGGAAAAAAGTAATGAAGTATTCAAATTCTAATACAGTTATAATGAATCTAGTTTCAGTAATCTCAAATTACCTACAAATCTAAACTATTAGTTGTCATATTTTACAACCAACAGACAGGCAGCAGTCAAGCTTTCCCTATCCACTTAGTCCAAATTCTTCTGGCCACTTAAAATCCAAGCTTTTCATTTCTCTTCTCATCTTCAAGATATCAAGCCAGAAAACGAGCATAAAAATTATTCTGGCTAAAAAAATTAAAAACTATAATTGGCCACACATTTCCAACTCCTTCAAAACTCTCTGTCACCACTGCAGTAGGGAGAAACATGACCTGGTTTGGTCTTATTTTTAGTTATCCATAGTACAGAGGTGGTATTGAAAATTAACAGTAATCAAACAAGGACAAGAAAAAGGATCCCTAAAAGGAACTTCAAGCTAGCAATAGGAGACCCAATAAAAAACTAAAGCAGTATAACCCAAAGTTACCTACAAAATACTGCTCACTTTTGTTATACAATAATCACACTATGAAAAAGATAGTGAAATCAAACAAACTGACAAGCAAAATGAAGTATCTCTAGACAGAAAAGGCATTGTACTATCCTGTTTCTGATAGCAAACACAGTAAATTGTATTATATCTGGTGGTGAGACTTTAAGTGTATTTGCACTTCACAAAACGGAAGAATCTTTTAAAAGTATATTACAATCATGTATCTATTTACTTTTAGCTAAGTAGTTACAAATAAAACATTTTTTAAAATACATAGTTAATACATCTTTTCAATAATATGTTGTGCCTAATAAAAATGTTTTAATTAGTGACATCAGACCAAAGGCTTCATTTTACTTCAAACTAATAGATAACTAACTGCCTCATCAGGGGATTTTCCAGGAAATGGAGATGACATGCAGACATTTTTATCATTTATCTTATTAGAAAAATTAATAAGTAAACTGATCAACTATCACACACAAGGGCCTCTCATCACAAACAAACAAAAAAACCCTACATTTCTTGAAATAACAATAGTTGAATTTCTTTTCCTATACACTTAAATGACTGGTATTTCTATTAGGAAAACATTTTTAAAGTATTTAAGAGTAGTAATAGTTTAAGGTTTGGCCTCATCATTAAACAAAAAAGTCCTTTAATCCAATAGGAGCCTATAAGATTCAGCTTGGGTACATAAAGGGAAAAAAAAATCTTCTACAAAGAAGCAGCAAAATTCAGAGGCAATTAAAACATTTAAATCAAAAGGTTCTATTTAATCACGACAATTGCATTTTTTTTTAATCCTCACCTGAAGATATGTTTATTGATTCTAGAGAGAGAGGAAGGGGAGAGAGACAGACAGACATCAGATGTGAGAAAGAAACATCAATTGGCTGCCTCCCACTCGCACCCAACCAGGATCGAACCCACAACCTTTTGGTGTATGGGACAACACTCCAACCAACTAAGCCACCAGGCCAGGGCTAATCACAACAGTTTCAAATGAGTCCTTCATTTCCAAGTTTATCATAAGTCCTGGCAGAACACAAACCCAAACCCAAGCCCAAATGCTCTGACTCCATTGTAGTACTTTTTCCTATCAAACTATTTTCATTTCTATTTCCATGGAAACAAATACTTAGGATAAAGATAAAAATAAAAAATATTTAGTGATTTCAGGAATAACCTCTATATATCCCTCCTTTTCAAAACTGAGAACATGCTTTAGGCTTCCTATACCAAGCCGGACATACGTATTTGGAACAAAGTATCATGTTGTACCAAAACAAACAAACAAAAAAAAACCCCACATTACATAAAGGAAGGTTTGGCAAACCATGGTCTCTAGACAGAATTCAGCCCTTGCCCTGTTTTTATACAGGCCTCAGGCTAAGAATGGTATTTACATTTTTAAAGAGTTGTAAAAACAAAACAAAGAACTTGCAGCAACAAATGTAAAATATTTACTATCTGGTCCTTTACAGAAAAAGTTTGCAAGCGCCTTCTCTAAGCTACTGACTACATAAAGGGGTTTATTCCCCCTCTTTCTGAAATAGCTAAATGCAGGAAGTGACTTGTGAGACAAACTACATCCAGCAAGATAAAATGAGTGGATTCCCTTAGCTCCAAACCAGAAGGCAAAACCTCTGAAGCACACCCCCCCCAAACAAGGGCAAAAATAAGTAGTTCCCTCTCACCAGGAGGTGGCAGTAGATTCTTCCAGAGGCAAGGTTCTGGTTTAACCATGGGCTCAAGTGTTTTGTGGTGGCTATTAAGAAAAGCAGCTTGACCTTCCAGAGCTGACTTTCTGGGCCTGACAATCTGCACAAAAAGGAAATCGGAAAGGAGACTAAACAGGTGACAAGAACTAACCACATCCTCTTTAGTGACCTGTTCACTCCCAACCAGAAAAATGACACCATTTCCTAAATGCATGTGAGCTAAGAATTAGCGGGTAGGAAAGAAGGCAAGTGAATATGATGTTCTTCACATATGCTTCTACGACTCTTAAGTTATTACCCTTCAGAACTTTAGTTAAGTAAGAATAGATTTGTCTCCACAAATTCTAGCAAGATGGTATTTTAAAGATCAGAAGTTAAAAGTAAAACTGCAAACTTCAAATGTATTTCAGCAGAGCTAAACCAGAAGTCAAAACAGAAAATTACAAGTCAGTTAAACAGATGCAAAAGTCACAGGTACTGCGTGACTGCACAAGCCAGCTGGCCTGACAGGCAATGGCAAACATCCATTAACTAACAGTGCCAGACCGCTCATTCTTATTCCAGCCCTCTACTACACAACCCAAAACGTCATTTCAAGTGTCCCAGAAACCCTTGGACACCTAATCAAATAACTTTAGTGTAAAACATGCCATGTCATGAAGTTGCCTGGTATTCATGATGACTCAGCAGCTGCTGCAAAACAGGGAGGTGACAGCAAGTCCCAAAAGTTCTAGTAAGAAGTAAAGAAGTCCTTATTTTAAGATTTTATTTTTAAAAAACCGATAATATTAAAGAGTATTCTTTTGTATATTCCTGGATACTATGGTAGTTTCTGACAATATTAAGTAATACCTACAGTGCTGATCATGAAACCCCCAAACATCTTTAATACCAATTCAAAAGCTAATTTTTTTTTTCTTTTTCAATTAAATGGCTAAGGCAAGAAGTTGAAAGCATTTTAGATGAGAGAAATTATAAGTTTTCAAACTCTAAAACAAAACTACACAGCCCAAAACTGTATCAGCTCTAAGACAGGTTAGATCATAGGTGTTATATTGTTAAGGCATCATTTACCTTAATTTAGATTTTTATTTAAGTATATTTAAAAATAAACTGTGATTATAACTTTTGCTACCTGAAATATATTAGCTCCTTTCTAAACTCTGTCCAGACAATAATCTGTTACTTAAAACATTTCATTTTTTTATGTACTTTCTTTTAAGGAGATCTAAGGAAGCGCTCAGACATTTACTCTTCAGGAGAAACGGAAAGCATGTGTCTAACTTCCATTCTACAAAAGGATTAGGTTAAATGGCCAGGCTTGTGACCTGAATTCAAATCTGCCTGCAAGCACCCCTGGTCCTCATGAAGAAATCTGAAAACCAAGCACTTCCTTTATATATCTCGGGGAAAACTGGGAGTAATAATAATAGTAATGCTAAGACATCTTCCAACCATATAGGGGTGTCCAACCTTTTAGCATCTCTGCGCCACACTGCAAAAAGAAGAGCTGTCTTGGGCCACACATTTAATACACTGCCACATGTAATCATAAAAACAAAAATCTCATACTGCTTTAAGTAAATTTACGATTTTGTGTTGGGTCACATTCACAGCCATCCTGGGCTGTATGCGACCCACAGCAGGTTGGACACCCCTGCTAGTAGAAAGCTAGTTAATACTATAAACCACAATTTTTGCTATTAAAAATCTCCCCCAAATCTTTAAAAATTATTTTTTAATGATACAATTTAACGCCACCAGCAAACATGTTAATATGTTCAATATTCATCATCACCCAGAATAAAGCAACCTAGGAAGCCTACTTTAAAAATATGCAACAAGTTATCAGACCCTTCTGATATATTTTTATTTTTTAACAAGTTTAAGACACATACTTACTTCCCACCTCATTATCGTTCAGTTTTATTAAATGACTTTTATCAAATTAACCTTCTTCCTACTCAATCCCCATAACAAACAAGTAACATTTTTAAAATGTAATTTTCTCAGAATCAAATGTCTTATTTACAATTAGGATAAATTCCTTTCCGTAATTTCAAACACTCACGAGCACACAAGGTGGTTAAATGGTAAGACCTCCAACATTCCTGGAGTGTCAAAAGTACCTAAACTTCTGGAATACGCCCCATAATGTTAAAATATTTTGTGTATGAGATCAGAAGTGGCGTCCTGGTGAACTGAGCATAATAGCCTATTCTAACCTCCAAAATAAAAGGGGGCGGGGGGCACATGGGGAGGAGGGAAGAGTCTCGCAGCAGAGAAAGGAAGCGAAGGGTTCAGAACCGAGGGACTTTCAAAATGCCCCAATGCCACGGTAACTATAGCGCGGTCGACCAAAAAAAAAAACAACCACAAAACTATACCAATGTTCTCAGATTCGGGAGGGGACATGGGCAGGGGAGAGGGGGAACTAATTACTAGGCTGAGACTAGGTTATTCCACTTTCTGAGGAACAGCGCCCTCACCAATCCCCAGTGCCCCTGAGACAGATTTCCTTAGGGCAGCCCCCTCCCCACAAGCACTGAACAGCAGGAGACTAGAAAACAACAAGCGTAAGGGCATCCCGCCACATCTTCCATTCTCCCTCCAGAGGACGTGAGTAATACCTTCTACCCCGAATCCCCGCCAAAAACGAAAGAAACGCGCGCACCGTGGGCCTAGAATTTCTGTTCCCGCGCTGCGCCGGCTGGGGGAACCCCCCAGCCCCGCAGGGTGGGAAAGAGGTGGCCCGAACCACACGTGTGTGCCGCAAGGATCGTCCTGTCTCAGCCCACTTCTCGTCGCCACCCCAGCGGCCTCAGCTCCGGTCGCCTCGCCCGGGTCTTTCCTCAGGCCCTCTCGTCTGTTCCACGTGGGGCGCCAGGGTCCCTCACCGCCTGTTTCCTCCCGCCAAGTTCCCGATCCGCAAAACCACTAATGAGTCGGGGTCCCGTACCTGCTGCTTTTGTCGCCCCTGCTGGTAAGGCTTAATTGGCCCCTGGTGGCAACGCCGCGTCCGGATCTTGCCGCCACCGCCCCCTCCTATTCCTCCGGCTCCCGAGGCCATGGCCGAGCCTCCGCTGCTTCCCGCTCCGGGGCGGGTAAGGGGGTGGGAGAGGCAGAGGCGGGCGCCTTAGAGGCCCCCCGCCCACCCCCAGCCCAAAAGTCCGTCCGCACTGCCCACACCGTAGGGTACAGGCACACCAGGAACCGCGAGGTTGCGAGCAGAGTGGAGAGAGAATGCGCGCTGGCAGCAGGGAAGGCGGCGGCGGCGACAGAGGCCGAGTAGCTGGCTCCGCTCCGGTAGCCACTCGCGGACCCCCTCCTCTGTGTATGTCACAGTCTCTATGGAGATCCCCCGCAGAGGACAGAGCGAGCGGCTCCACTCGCTGCTTAGGCCTAACTCGGCCGCCGGCTGATGGGGATCCTCCTTCCGTCGCCCTAGCCGTGGCTGCCGCAGTTGAAGCCGCCGGCGCCGCCCGCCTACCACTCCCCTCTGCGCACAGCGCCCGCCCCGGCGTCGTCGTCCCTGCAGTCCCCGCCGCCGTTGCGCCTATTGCCGGGGCTAACCACGCCGCCGCGGTCGCGAGCCAGAACGCCGTCACTCGTCAGCGCCCGACGAGCTTGCATCATCACGCTGCGACCGGATGATTGGCGAGAAAGAAGGAAGGGCTGATCGATCCCGCGCTCTCGGCCGCGCTGCACTCTGGAAAACGTAGTTCAGTGGAAAAACCGACCTCTCAAGAAAAAAATGACGCGGAAGGGGACCTACGGACCGCCTGAAAGGCACAAAGCCGCGGGCTCCCTTCCTTTCACTACTCCTGGCTGTAAGCATAGACTTTGAAAAAAGCGTTTAACAAAAGTAGTGACCTCCTTCCCACTCTGCTTCTCCCCGTTGGTGAAGCGGGCGGAAAGAAATAAGCAAGCACTCAGTAAAATCAAAGACAGCAACTAATAAAATCATATAAAAATGGTTGAAAAAACAATATCCATGATCTTTAAGCCTAATCCAGGATTAGAAAATATCTATGCAGTTTATTAATGTTCCGTTAAACATATAAGGGCTTTACTATCCGACACACAAGGACCGGAATTCTGGCTTTGCCACTCTGTAGCTTGACCTTGGATAATTCAAAACTTGAGCCTTGACCTCCTCATCCATCAAATGGAAACTTTAAAATCCACCTTGTGGAGTTGTGATCATCTGCGTAAGGCAGTTAGTATATTTCCTGGTAAACAAGAAATGCAATAAACGGTTACAATTACTACTTACGCAGTCAACTCAACATTAGAGGTAAGTGGTATATTACCAGTAATGAAAGTATACATATATTAACAACAAATATATAAAGTGAATGAGCTAGGCTCAAACCCTGAATCCACAGACTAGATTGTAGGAGTTGACCGTTTGAGAGGTCCTGGTGAACACGTGGTCCAGCCATCATTCAAGGCCAAAACTGATCTAAAGAATTCAGATTGCACGTTTGACTGACCCCAGCAGTCAAACCCAGTACTATAACCCAACTTTTCTGTAAGATCTGAGACAAATAACTAGCTAATAAGGGGCGGTGGGGGAGACTGTGGAAGAACATAAGCTTAATATTCCATTGGAGCTAATTGACTTTAAAGCTTATAAATAGCTTTGGAGTCAGGCGGTCTTCATTTCAAATCTGTGTGGCCTTGGAGAAGTTACTGATCCTCTGCCTAAGCTTCAGTTTCCTTATCTGCAAATAGAATGAATATTAACCTTAAAAGGGTGGTGATTCTGACCAAAGGATTAATGTATATATAGCTCATAATAAATGGTTAGATATCATCCAGATATCAGTTACAAATAATTAACTCCAAGACTTTTATACCATTTCCACCACTGAACTTCACAATTTAAATCACTGCATAAATCATCGTGCAGTGAAACCGCACGATGGCGGTTAAATCGTGAAACCAAACTTACATTACCTTGGTATTTGTAATATCTTTCAGCTCCTAAGGAATCATGCTGTATCAGGCATGGATTTACAGAGCAAATAGCTTTCAGTAGCACCTCTGACCATAACCATAAAGACTATAAAAAAGTAGTCAAATATGATGGACAAAATTAATCTACTTCCTTGTCTGTGTCTCTTCCTAGCTTCATGTCAACTTCCACCACTAACTCCCTTCTGGACTCTCCAGGTATACATGCTCTTCCTCCTGAAGCACCTCACCCTTCTTAAAAACAGTTGTTTCCCTTTCACAATTCTTAGCTATTTGACAAGCAGAGTAAAGTAATTCCTATTAAGTTAACTCACAAGAATGATCTGTTACCTGAATCTTTAACTGCGCTACATGTATAGGGGAAAAAACTGCAGCCGCATCCCATTTTTCCTTTCACCTTACCAGACTCAGAATTTTCAACAAAGGACAGTAGACTGGCTGGGATTCAAAAACCATCTCTTTCTTGGTGGTTGTGGGACAGCCTTCACATCGAAGCTTGGAATGGAAGGGACGTGCAAAAGAGCTGGGCCAAACGACAAAATTTCTGAATAGAAAATTGGTAGGATTTTTGGAAATGTGGAAGTATCTACATTCCCATTTAGCCTTGATCTCAGTGGTTTACTCCACTTTATGGTCATTTCTTTAAAGTAAAATAGTTTTTGAGGGAACAATAATATATTAGTCCTACATTCATGTGATTGAGTTATTGGAAACTATCAGTCTTAACAATAGAGAAGGAATAAGAAGGAATAAGAAGAAATCTGCATTCAAAACTTTCTACTACTTAACTTTACCCTTAAATAGTTCTTAGCCTCACTATAAGATGAGGTAACTTCTTGTGCATAGTTTGGGAATCTAAAATAACAATGTTTCTGTGCTGAAATTCAATTTGAAGTTAAAAACCATCAAACCTATAGTTCCTGACACATACTTTGGTACAAAACTCATTCTTCAGTGAGGAATTACTACTAGTAGAATGGGTTTTAATGAGTTGTTATGATTATAAAGCTTAAAGAATCTGCCTGCTTTCAAATACATACAGATAATTATTAAACATTTCTTTAGGAGATACTATGTATAAATTGGAAAAATATCAAATGATATGGAACAATAATAGGGATTACTGAAATCCTTCCAGCCATATTTAGAGGCAATAGTTTTTGGGAGGAAGGGCATAATTATGTACTACTTATAATTAAGCAATTTCTATAAATGATGAAATCTAATCCCCCAAAACACTGCAAGATTCTGTGGTTCACAGAATTGGAAGCTACCACTCATAAGTTTTGTATTATGGATTAGCTGTCCTTTTTTTTAAAGATCTTATTTATTTATTTTTAGAGAAGAGGGGAAAGAGAGAGAAACTTCAATGTGCGGCTGCCTCTCATATGCCCCCCCAATCAGGGACTGTCCCACAACCCAGGCATGTACCCTGACTGGGAATCCAACCAGCGACCCTTTGGTTCGCAGGCCAGCACTCAATCCACTGAGCCACACCGGCCAGGGCTGATCTAGCTAACTTCTTATTCATCCTTTCCTTTTTATTATTTACTTCTATTCCCATCAGTCCTCAGGCCTAGACAAAATTGAAAGGCCTCTGAGACGTGATCTTATGTTTTGAGTTGTTTCACTGAGTGTATTTTTATAGAAATTCATTTCTCCTCTACCAGTTTTTAAACTTGAAGATGAGGAATTTTTCTCACTGCTATATCTTGAACACATAGGAACACTGTTGACACATAGCAATCGCTCTGTGTATACTGTAGCTCATTTCTCCGATATTCAGTTGCTACCAATGTTAACTGTTTCTACTTTATTGTAATAAATAATACAATGAGGAATACAGCTAAACTGCTTTACATAAACTTTCCTAGTTTGCATGTATTTGTTTTCTGTTCGGCATAACAAACTAGTATTTCCTGAATTCATTTATTCATAATATGTTCATGAGCATAGAGAGTGTCACATAATCCTCACAATTCTGAGAGGAATTATTATCCTTGTTTTACAAATGAGGAAACTCCACATTTGAGGGCACCGAGGAAATAAAAAATAATTTTAAAAAATTATTTTAAGCCATGACCAGTGTGGCTCAGTTGGTTGGGCATCATCCCGCAAAGCAAAAAGTCACTGGTTAGTTCCTGGTCAGGGCATGTACCTGTGTTGAGGTTTGATCCCCCTGTTTGAACACATACAAGAGGCAACCAATTGATGTTTCTCTCCCTCTCTCCCTCCCATCCCCTTCTCTAATAAATAAATGAATAAATATTAAGTTATTTTTTAAATAATGGAAGATTAAATATTTGAAATGATTTTTCCTCCTCCTTACTCCAAAGCCCATGCTCTCGCCTTTGTCATCATTCTGTTATTTTTGTAGCCAATTTAGGAATCTGCCTTCCATTCAAAACATTTTTTCTTTGAAAGTATGTTTGTGGTTTTTTTTCATTTCAGTGGAGAAGTCCTTACTTTAGAAACTTCTTTCTGATGGCCTCTGCACTGACTAAAATGTTTTGATTCTGATCTGCCTTATTACATAGTGAAAATGAACATGTGCCAACAGTACGATGTAACAGCCACTGGAAATACCAGGCTCAAATAGCTGGCTTCAGATCACCTGGGAGTGCAAGGACCCCCATCGTGGCATGTGAATATGGTTACAGTGTGAGCTGAGAGTGAAGAGTAAGTACATCAGCGGGGGTATTTGGGTAGAAGGGGGTATTAGATCTTCAAGTGACATGCTAGCAGTACCAGTAGAATTCTACAGATAATCATTGAAACAAAAGAATACTGTGAAAGATAAAGAGAAAAAAAACAGCTATTCATATTCAGACCAAGTGGCAGAACATGACACAAAACACAGAAGGACAGCAATTCTTTCCTAATAGCCAACCTGAAAACAAAGATTGACCCAACTTTGCTTTTCTTCAGGACCCAGTTTTTTTCAGCCAAAACAGGTGGTGTTTTGGGAGATACTTCAATCTATGAAAAGCCTGTTACAGCTAGGGTCTCTGTCATCCATGAAACTTATGTTTCCCCCTAAAATATGGTAACCATTTGCCAATTATAAATTAGCAAATAGAGAGGCTGCTAACCCTTCTCTAAGAGTTAAGGAATAGTCACTAACAGCTTTTGTATATTCTCCAAAGATAAGACAATTCTGGCCAAAGGAGTATTTAGAGATGATAATTACAAGAAGTTAGAAAATTAGGTATCGGCCCTACCAACATAAAATGAGATGTCTGCTAGAATGTCTATTGAAGCAAATTATTATTTGATTGAGAGTAGTTTTATAATGATTTCCATGTTCTTCCACATATATCTGTCATGTGACAATTATTACCAAGCATTTAATTACATATAAAAATAAGGGGAGGCATGGCTGGTGTGGCTCAATGGATTGAGCGCTGGCCTACGAACTGAAAGGCCGCCAGTCTGGGCACATGCCTGGGTTTTGGGCCAGGTCCCCAGGTGGGGGCATGTGGGAGGCACCTGATCCATGTAGCTCTCACACGTTGATGTTTCCCTCCCTCTCTTTCTCCCTCTCTTCCCCTCTAAAAGTGAATGAATAAAATCTTTTTTAAAAAGGAGAGGAAATTAGTGGTTTTTAAAAAAATTATTATACATTTCAGTCTTAACTGGAAGAATTCAAATTGGGGTTGCCATTTCTAGAAAGTTATTGGGTTTTTTGTCTGCATTTTAGAGGAAGTGGAGCCGTAGCCTTGAGAAGATATTTAAAGATGTATATTATTATACTCTCATTAACTTACCGTGTTCTCTGTCTTTTGGGAATAGAGTAATACTTAAGGCTAAATGAATTAACTAATGTAATCAAATTTTGGTCATCTACATATATCACTTAATTCCAACATGCCATGTAAGATTTTTCCTCTTCCTGACTACATATGTCAGTGGATATTAACATCTGGCATATATATGTTTATGTACATTCCATTGTACTTCAAGCCATATTTTAAACTCATCAATTCTAAATGGCAATTCGGTTTTACTGGATGAAATAATAACCAAATTCAGGAACACCAGACTCAGCCTTGCATTACAATAGTTAATGAATCAACTAGGATTAAACATTTTGGCCTGTAGGCCAAATATGAAGTAAAATAAACATAAACAATTGAGATCAAGGCTAAAGGAAGATATGAATGTTTATAAACAATTTATAAACACATTCTAAACATTAAAAGAAATTATTGAGAACCTATTGTGTGTTGGTTTCTAATCTGAGCATTTAACACAGTGTGTAACACAATAAAACAATCCCTGTCCACATAATACATTATATTTTATCATTTTACTGAATTCACTTAAAGCTTACTATATTATGCTTTGCTCGATTAACCAGTTAACACTGATAATTCACCCCCAAAATGCTACACATGCTATTGAATTCATCCCATACAATAAATCTATTGGCTTAGGTTAGTTTTCTTAATACAGCCCATCAGTTACATTAGAAAACTGGACTCATCATTAGGGCTGCAAGATATGTAAAACTATAACATTTGAAAAATTTGATTTGCTTACACTACACTGAGTACCAAGCTTTTGTATTTTTAAAACCATTTGTAGAGAATGCTGGAATTTATCAGACCCTACCGTATTAAAACTTTTAACGATCATTCTACTAATTAATATGTTAACAACGCTAATGTACACACCACCCCACCACCAGAAAGGCACAAGCAACACAATTTAAATAGTGTGTTTTGGCCCCTTGCTACTCACAGAGTAGCAGCACAGCCTCCGGGAGTTTGTTAGAATAAAGGACCTCTTCCCCTCCCAGGCCTGTTCAATCAGAGTGTGTATTTTAACAATACCACCAGGTGCCAACTCATATGCACGTGACATTTGAGAAGCAGTGTTTTAAAAATTAACCATGCCACTGTATTTTATAAAGCATATGTAAAATGTTAAGTCTGAGACTAAACAATATTTATGAAATATATGCATAAGCAAAGATATTTAAAAAATGTTTTTAATGTTCCCAAATATCCTTTTATATTTGTATAAATTTTCTTTTAGATTAACTCATGAGAAATGAAAAATGTGGATGTAGAATAAACCATTTTATAATCCAAAAGCTATGAGTAGAGAGATTTTGAAAAGAAGTATCAGATTTCTGCCTTAGAATTGCTATGACTTTTCTCTTTCCAAAGCATTCACAAAATCATTTGTGAAGTAGAAAAGCAAGCAGAAACTCTAAAAGGGAATATTCTTAGTAGTGGGTTAGTATCTAATATCTAAAATGCTAGATGAGAAGTTAGGCAACTTGGAGTGAAATCTGTAGACTTCACTTCCCTAAACTGTAAGAATAGGTATGAGAGCAGCTTTCTATTTGGCAAATCATAAAAACAAGTAAATAGATTACCTGTGTTTAATAGCTTGATCTTTTAAATAGGTGCTATTAAGTCAGGACAATATTCAGATAGAGTATTTTATCTAAATATTACTTCTGGGGTAAAATAATAATGGATTATTTAGTCTAAAGATTCCTTAAAGTTGGTGATATTTTTTCCACAACACACTCAGAGTTAGCTTTTATTGATTCCTACAACAGAGACGGCCAAAAAAGTTGTGATATACAAGAAATCATTTTTAAAAGGCTCACATATACCTCCCTTCCTATAGGCCAACAATATACACATTTGCTCTTATGGATACATATGAATGAGGGCATTGAGATAATCAGTTAACCAAAGTTTGTATGAAGAGCAAGCTTAGGAATTCCTATTCCTCATTTACTACAATGACCAAAAATTTAAATAAGAGTTGGTAAACAAATAATTTACAGAATATGTAGGGGCTTTTTTCTCTATTATTTAGCATTTAGTACATTTCAACTTTACCAGAGACAAAATGAGCAGAAATGAAATTTCTTTTTTTATTTTTATTTGTATTAGCTTCTTTTTCCAAAGTTAGACCATTACTCAAAGTGAAATTCTGTATATACTACATTCTTATTCTCTGTTACCATAGGTAGCAAAGTTGATTTAGCAGAGCAATTAATCAAACATGATGATTAATTAACAAGATATTTTAAGCCAGTATCTACAACCCATGGCCTATGTCCTCAGTATATGTCATCTCGTTTGGGTCCACTGTAAGGACTATAGGATATTGTGAGCAATCAAAAATGTAGTCCTTCAAAACCAAATTCAAACAAACAAAAAATACTCTTCAAATATTCTCCAAAGCAAAGAAGAGTGAAGTTACACTATTCGATATTCATTACTGAATAGGCAATATTGCCAAACAAACAAAAGGCAATGCTATAAACATGGAGCAAATCCTGCTGAAATACACCACCACCCGCAATTAGGGAAAACCATGCCAGCACAGGCAGGTTTAGGTTCCACCACATTTACCATGAATAGAACTAAAACATCAAAGTAGACCATCCATCAGTCTCTACAGAGGCCCCAACCAAACAACAATCAACTTCTACCAGTCAGAGTTAAATCCAAGCCACAGCTTGGATGCTTTAAATTGGTAACAGTTAAACCAGCTCTTTTTTTTTTTAACTGCTTGGTCATAACTTGTGCCCATTGTGAGTCAGCATCGTCATAAGCACTTCCTTCAAGACGCACCTGCTTTTAGACGCATTCCTTTCAGCGGAAGTGCTGAGATCAATGATGAGTATTACCTTTATACTTGCTAACACTTGAGTGTGGTCCCTTGTCTCTCTCAGAGTAGATAGTTTGATGCAAAACTGCAGCAACTCTGCAAACAGGTAGTGATCAAGTGCTGGCTGGTGAGGTGACAAAACTACAAAAGGGCACTGGGAGTAGGCAGTTGGGAATGAAAGGCCATTTTTCTGTTTTCTCTATCAGCCATTGTGCATATGCCTGTCCCTTAGGCTCATCATATAGGGGCCTGCCCTTTACAGCTGTTCTTCAGCAGATACCGGCATCTTCCTTCTCCCACTGGGTTTACTAGCAAAAGCAGCTGACTTTTCCCTTTCATTTGCTTCATCACTAACTTTAGAACAGAATATCTTGAATAGTACTAAAAACTGAGATGGAAGATAAAAATACCATAGTTCTTAGAAGCTTTCTGCCCCCATTTCAATCTAAGGAAAAGAAAAGTACAGCAGCCGGTTCTATATCACATCTAAGCAGGACAGGTCAGATCATTTGTTAGACCTTTTTTATTTTTATTTTTTAGCATCTTTCACTGAAAACTTCCTTACCGTGCGAGCACTATAGAAAAAGAAAGAGGAAATGTTTAAGGAGTGATATAAGAGAGATGAAGGGACGGCTGAGATGAGAAAGGACAGGGAAATTTTAAATTCTGACCAATAGTCACAGCTAGCCATTTCTGAAAACTCTCAAAAGTTCCGCCAGATTCATGGCCAATCTGAACTCACCTTTGGTGTATTCGCCCTCCATAAGTCAGTCCTCTGAGTCCAGATTGACTCCTTATTGACCCAAATTCAAAAGCTGTAAAATAAAGGCAAGGACGATGGTGATACTTTGCAGGAATGGTGCTGCAGAAGTGCGGGGTATCACTTACTAACGTCATAAATAATGAAGGACTAATAAATAAAACATTAGAAAGAAAAGACCCTCCTTATTGCCACTTCATGGATTCTTAACAATTTATACCCAGAGCACGAAGCACAAATTAGGTGAATGTGTGTGGAATGGATGAGTGCATACTCAGTGAAGGTTTTGCAATTCATTATTTCCCTGGACAACTTTTATGCTGTGGATTTGGGGGGTGTGGGTGTGTTTAAAAAAATACCTTAAAATTTGTTAAAATAAAATGTTATTGTCAAAACACCTTTATTCCCCCCTTTCCTTTGAAATACAATTTACCTGAGACCATGTGCTAATTGTAGTAGCCGGGGTAAATAGGAAAAAAATCACTTTTATGTAATCAGAGGAAGATAGTGCTTTCCTTCAGGGATTATAAGACCTGAAGGGAGAAGGATCTATACTTTAAAACCAGACCGTTGCAATATTATTCAACAAACATTTACTATACTCTGAGCCATATCTTCTGCAGTAGAAACATGATGACATAGGTCTTGCCACTTGGGACATATATGTAGAAATGGTTTGTACTGTTACTTTATTTTTAAGTATTTTGAATAAATACTTATGCAGATGAATTTCCTTTTGGAAGTAAATATTGCATAAACGGCTTTAGGTTTACACTCTCCCACTTAAACTGTTGCTTGGGCAGACAATAAAAGTTTCACATAAACCAGCATTGTCCCCACTCCCCAGGCTCAGGGGAATTGTGATCAGGACACTCAGTTAGGGGACATGAATACAACTTCAGGATGTCATTCTCTTTTTTTTTCAATATGTAAATAAACTCCTCAGTATGAAAGACTAGGTTAAAAGAAGCAACTACAAAAATGTATGCTCTACCTGGCCAAGTAACTCAGTTGGGTGGAGCCTTGTCCCGACATGCTACGGTTTCAGGTTTGATCCCCTGTCAGGGCACATACAAGAATCAACCAATGAATGCATCAGTAAGTGGAACAACAAATCAATGTTTCTCTCCCTCCCTCTCTAAAATCAATAAATAAAAAAGTTTTTTTAAATATATGCTCTAGACAGAAATGCATAGACCTAAGATTACAATGGGACAAATTGTGTTCCCAAACAATTGCAATATCTAAGCGGAATCTTCCAGAGGCTAGGAAGAGACCAAGGAATATGAGTTAAAGTATCCTACACTCATACTTAGTAACCAAATACATGAAATAATAGTACAATGTAGCACCCAATGTGTGCTGCACACCTCTCTGGGTGTTTACATGTGTTCCTTATCTTTCTAAAAGAGAAAAGGTAAGTAGTTCATTTAAAATCATATACCTGGCAGTTGACAGGGATGGGTTCTGAACACAAGTCTGACTGATTTCAAAACTTGTGCTTCTTTTGTTACACCTGGAAGCATTCTAGAACTTCCCACAGCCAATGGGGAAAGGAAGTGGAGCCTGAGATGTTTACGGAAACTGCCAGAAACTGGAGAGCCCACTGACAGTCCTGCCTCTTCTCACCCAGGTATGTCCAGCCGCTTCTCGGCAAGGGCCTTGGCAGGATTTCTGGGGTAGAGAAGGGACTCTGCTAACCAGATCAGCATACACTGAGGGATGTCATATTGGACCCTAGACACCTATAAGTGAGTTCCCTTCTTTGCAAAGTTGCCAGGTAATATATGATACCCAGTTAAATTTGAATTTCAGATAAACAATAATTTTTAGTATGTCACCAATATTGCAAATATTGCATGGGATAATATTTGCTAAATCTGGCAACCCTTCTTCTTTGCCCTAGTTCAAAATGTCTTGAATTAGAATTTGAGAGAGACATGCATTCAATGGCTGTTGAATGGAATTGCAAGAAACTCATCTGCAGGCACATCACCCTCCCACCTACTCCAGGCTGGTGAATGGTTTACCATGGGATGCCACCATGATTTAATTTATGCGTTTTTTTGTGCAGCAGGCATGATTCGTGTGTCCACAACTCAGGTATACAAGAAATGTAATTTCGTATTTCTTTAACGCAACAGAATTTCTGTTTGAAAACCTTATTTTTTCAGAGGAAGCAGAAACATAAACTCAGTCATGTCAGGTTTCACCGTACTCCCTTTCCCAGAGTTATTTCTAAGGGTTCTCATAGTGCTGTGGGGGGACCATTTGTTTCTTGATGTCCTCTTTCTAGGCAAATTGTTTCCAAGGCCCCTCTTATTCAGTCCCAGCCTTCTGGCCCTTTCAATCCAGATTTTTCTGTTCCTTCATTGTTCTACTGAGGCACAGGCATCCTGCAGCTTCTATACCACTCTAAGCTTACAAACCCTTTTTGAAGTCCTTTAAAGCTCTGCCTGCCTAGACCCACAGTGGAGTCACTCCCGCTCAGGTTCTTACTGCCCAGCTGGGCGTCTGTCCTTGGAGAGCGGAGCATGATGCTCTTTGTCATTAAACAGACTGTCTCAGGCTCTTCCCCCGGGAAGGACACATAGTTCCTCCACAGGACACAAAAGCACCTGTGTCTTCTTGGTTCCCTGCACCACACCCCACCCCGCACCCCCCTCCCCCTACACTACCACCAAATGCTCTATTCCAAGACAATCTTTCTCAATCTCTTTTTTTTTTTCAATCTGTTTTCCCCATCTTTTTCTAGGGATGGCCCACCCTCCTTAATACCCCCACCCTCCAGTTCTCAAACATTTTCCTTGTGTATCTAATTCCCCTAAGGATCTTAGATTTTTGGAAGATACTGGCAGGTAATTTCCTTTTCACCCTGGCTTATCCTTTCCCTGGGCAATAAATACAAGGGTTAGCGCCTTGAAAGGGGGAGAGACGATAAAGAGAGAAAAAGAGGAAAGTATTCTAACCAACTAACTTTAAATATCCTCAGGCCTTTTTTTTTTCCTTCCAAAGGCAGAGCTAAAAATTAGATCCTGATTGTTTAAGCACAAACTGTAGTCCACAAATCTTGCATATGCATCAGATGGGAAACATTTAGAACCTGGATTGTCAGGCCTCACCCCAGACCTACTGACTCTCTGGAGTTAAACCTAGAAATAAGTATTTTAAACTCTCAACACTTAGCTAACTCTCAGTTGGGCTTGTCCTCTGACCTGCTTTTGGGAATGGCTCCCTTTTCTTCCTACGTCTTCTACCTTCTTCCTCTTCTTTTTCACTCCTGTAGTGGCAACACCCAGTTAAAGTTTCCTTGCACAGAGCCAAATCTAGTGTGGGGTCCTGTATCCATCTTAAAGAGAAGATAACCTGGAGACAAAGAGGATGTTCATGTCTTGTCTCCTCTCCCATTTTTTTTAACTTAAAAAATATGCTTATTGATTTTAGCCCTGGCTGGTGTGGCTCAGTGGACTGAGAGCTGGCCTGTGAATCGAGAGGTCACTGGTTTGATTCCCGACCACGGCACATGCCTGGGTTGCGAGCCAGGTCCCCAGCTGGGGGCATGCAAGAGGCAACCGATCGATGTTTCTCTCCCTCACTTCCTCCCTCCCTTCCCCTCTCTCTAAAATTAAATAAATAAAATCTTTAAAAAATAAAAAATATGTTTATCGATTTTAGAAAATATGTTTATTGATTGCCTCTAAACAAGAGGAATAGATAAAGGAAGGGGGGAGGGAAAGAGAGAGAGAGAGCGCTATTGGTTGCCTCCTATATGTGCCTTGATCAGAGATCGAGCCCACAACCTCGATTTGTGCCCTGACGGGGAATCAAACTCCCAACTTCTTGGCGCATGGGTGACGCTCCAACCAACGGAGCCATACGAGCAAGGGCTCTTCTCCTGTTTTTCTCATCCTTTGGAGCCCTGTCCAGTTTCTAAGAAGAAACTCTGAGTGTAACCTGCCAAACAGGACCATTCCAACACCACGTGTCCCTCCTATGTCAAATGCAAAACTACTTCCCAGAGGCCTAAATGCTGCTCAACTCTTAGGGAGAATCATCAGCATATTTAAGCATCCTGGTTTTTTTGAGGCCTAGGGATAGTTCTGCAGAGAAGGGCCTAAGCAATTAAGATATATTTCCAAAGTAAATAAATTACAATGTAAGACTTTTTAATTGCTTGCATTGATTTGTTGAATTTGTTAAACACGCTCTTAATTTATTTGGAGAGAATAGTTTACCTTTTCTTTTTCTTTTTTTTTAAGTGAATATGGCTAGGTAGGACATGTCAGGCAGGCAATATCATTGGCCTATTTTATTCCAAAATGAGGTTAGGAGTGCTGAGCTAAATTGGAGCTCTTAAAGGAATACATCCTATGGAGTGATAACAGACACACTAACTGAAAATCATTCACAAGTAATGATGGGAAAGACTTACCCCTTGAGATGGTAGTTGGTATTTATTAAAGTCAGCTATGTTTATTGACTTGACTCTACAAAGAGTCATGTTTTGTTATTATGACATCAGAATACTACTCCTTATTAAATAACAGCAAAGGGCCTGAAAAATGAGGGAGGTGGGCAAGCCGAATGAGAGATAGTGAAGTGACTATCTAAACTGTTTCCAATAATTCCTGTATTTCAGGAAAGTTAATTTATTCTGAACATCTCACTCCAGGTTTAAGTTATTGAGAAATATATTTTTCCAATAATTCCTATATTTCAGGAAAGTTAATTTATTCTGAACATCTCACTCCAGGTTTAAGTTATTGAGAAATATATTTTTCCCTTAAAGTTGATTAAGCAGCAATAGCTCTTCAAAACTGATCAACTGGGAAACATAACAGATGCCAACTGTCCGCAGAGCACTCTGCTAGGTGCTGTAAATAAAGGAAACTAGTTTTCCCTCACAGGACGTCCTTTTTTTCTGAAAGGTTGATATCGGGGTGGAATTAGGGACCAAAGAAATCGGACTTCACAGATTGGAAGGAATTATAAAGCTCTACTAGGCTAGCCCCCCAGCTAAGGGGCGAGTCCTGTAGGTGTCCCTTCTGGTGGTGCTTTACCATCTCTAGAAATGAAGACCCCACTTCCTGAGGTGGAGCGTGGTCCTGGCTGGGGACAGCTCTTTTCTCTGAGTGGGAGTTGCACGGAGGAGGGCCCCACAGGGAACAGCTTGCCTTTGGCTGCTTGCTGCTCCCTGGTGAACTCTGGGCCCTGCCCCAGGGACTCAGCCCGGATGGACTTGATCGGCAGGTCCTGCCAAGTGTCTTCTTGGCTGAAAATCTGGTTTTCCCCTCAATGCTTGTGTTTGTTTTAGGTATTTTTACTTTAGACCCAAAACCTTGCTCTTTGTGGTGGTTAGTCCAACTGGGAATCACTTTTTCCATTTTGTTATTAACTCATTTGCTTAATACGTTTTTATCGAGTTACTATTGTGTTTCATTATACGAAACTGAGGCCCAGAGACCTTAGGCTATGTACTCAAAGTCACAGTTATGTGACTTAGTGATTGGATGGATATCTCCTAACTCAAATTCCATGGTTTTACACTATCTGGGGTGTGTTTTTCTCACCCTTCCTAATGTTCATCATTTAGTTCTCGTTAGTGGTAACAAAGGATTGACAGCACCAGAATGACAGTGATGTAGAGAAGACAAAAGAGCAGTAACACACGTTGTAATTTTATAATATTAATAGACCAGGTTCACCAGTCTCACTAGTGGTATCTCATTTAATTTTCACAGCCACCCTATGAAGTATGTAGTATTGTTCCCATTTTACAGACAAGGAAATTGAGGCTTAGAGACATTAAATAACTTACCTAAGTTCACTTGACGATGTGTCAAGTATTAGAGCCAGGTTTTGAACCCAGTTCAAACTCCAAGTGCCATTAAATTATACTGCCTCCTAGGCCCCAAGCAGAATAAATTTGATGTCTAAATGGCCATTTAACTCCAATTAGCTCTGCCCAGATTTTTCATCTACTTTGTGGAAGATCCTTTATTTTGGCTCTTGATCCTGACTTTAAATGACCAGAAGTCACTGAGAATCCCATGTAAAAACGACTCATTCGAGTAACTCAGAATATCAACATGTGTTATAACCTAGCTCCAAAGATAACTGAAGGGAGTTACTTGAACAAAAGTGTTATGTTGTTTCAAGAATGAGTGATAGAGAGGAGATACTAATGTTCTCTGACCTCCTGGAATAGCCCTGATTATTTCAAAATTTATGTTGTGAAAATTTAATTTTTTCTGAAGAACTTCCATTCATTGACCTAGACACTGAGAATCACATACAATTCAAATTCCTCTTCTCTAACAATGCTTCAGATTATGTGTATTTGACTTTCAAGTTTTCCTAGGGGTTGACATGGAAGTACAGTATAGAAAGCTGAGTCAAGGGCTTAAACAAAGCAGACTAATCAGACACTTTCCCTCCCTCTCCAAACCCAACATACAATGGGCAGACCCTCCCAAAAAACAGAAGTTATTTATAAAAAAAAAATTTTTTTTACATGTTTAAACTTCAGTCGCCTTCAAAGTACTCTCCATTTGATGCAATACACCTATTGAGACATTTTTTCCCTCTGCTCTAAACAGTTTTTGAACCCATCGATTTGGATGCCTTTTAGTGCTTCTGCTGGTTTTTGTTTCACCTCTTCCACATCAGAAAAACATTTCCCTTTGAGGATTTTTTTCATCTGGGGAAACAAAAAAGGTCGCTCGGGGCTTGACTGGGTGAACAGGGAGGGTGGGGCAGGGGGTCATGCCGTTTCTGGTCACTCAGCACAGTGTGGGCAGGTGTGCCCGTAAATCACCCATCATGTAATGGGCAAATGCATTGGAACAGTCTTCAAAAAAACTCACTGAAGCCGAGTGCAGCCTCTCACAACAACGCCTGTTGGTACATTGATACAGATAGGTTCCTAGAACACTCACCTAGTAGGGAAAGCCTATACTAGAAGGGACCCACCCTCCAGAAGGTAATTCCATTTTTTGAGGGGGTCCCTCAAAAAATGTGACAGTAACACATTGATAAAGGTATTGAGCCACAAGGAAAGAGAGTGGAAAAGAAGACAACAGTGGACAGAAGAATTTAACACAATTTGGCATGAGGAAAAGCAAAAGGAAAAATTAATTCCTTTCATAAGGCAGAGAAAATTATAGCCAAATGACCAAAAGAGGGTATTTCTGAGAAAACATGAAGCGAACCTCTTGGAAGTAACAAGTACTGTTGATGGAGAGTGGGCATGGCTGAAATTAGGAGAGGGGTTCATCTGGTGTACACACAATTGATCCCCACTTCTCTTCTCCCACCCTGGGCAGCCAGGGAGCTCTCTCTAACCCCACCTCCCCAAGAGTCCAGAGGTTTATTCTCTGGAGAAATTGAACCAGTGAGGCCTCAAACATGGTGCAGTGAATATGTGTGCAGATATAAGTGAGCATCTTCTAATGGAGCACGGGATCAGACCCAGCCACTTCCTGGACTCTGCCTGGAATGCTGCAACATCTGCACTCCCTTTACGCCCAGGCTGCCAGGGATGCCTTTTCGGGGTGGGGGAAGGTGGAGTCTTGTCTCAGTTTCTATCAACTGATTTACAATTGTTTTGTAACAATGTCTGATTAATTTAAGAGTGCCAATACCCTTTTCTTAAAAAAAGAAAAAATTATTTATTTTTAGAGAGGGGAAGGGAGGGAGAAAGAGAGGGAGAAAAACATCAATGTGTGGTCACCTCTCATGTGCCCCCTACTGGGGGCCTGGCCCGCAACCCAGGCATGTGCCCTGACTGGGAATCGAACCGGTGACCCTTTGGTTTGCAGGCCAACGCTCAATTCATAGCCACGGCTATGCTGACTTTATGCTTTCATGGATTGAATAAATGGAAAGGCATTCTATTACTGCATATTTAAAACTCTTTCCTTCTATGAACATTAAAGAACATATTATTACATGAAATATAACATTATTACATGAACTATTACATGAAAAAATACCCACACGAGGTATTTTTTTAAAATTAAAATTAAAATTTAACATATATCTAAGAGCTTTTCATAAACAAAACCCTGTACTAAATTTGGAACAAAGGCAGGGTAGTAATGTGCAAGTATGCAAAAGGCACCAAAAAGAGAGAGAGAGAGATTAGCATGGATATTAGAGATGGTGGATAGATGCTAAATCTCCATCGTACATGTACACATATCTCACAATTTCTCTATCCAGCCATCTCTTAATGGACACTTAGGTTGCTTCCATGCCTTAGCTATTGTAAATAAGGGTGCAGTGAACATGGTGGTGCAAATATCTTTTCGAGATAGTGATTTCACTTTTTTCAGATATATACTTGGAAGTAAGATTGCTGAGACATATGGTAGTTCTATTTTTTATTTCAACTTTAATATTTTTTGTTTTTGCCATGTATAAAAATTATTCATTGTCACTCTACCTCAAATAGCCCAATGTGCCCCAAACTTCCAGAAACTTAATTAATTTATTCTCGTCTGCTAATTAGCTTGGAAGACTAATCCAAGCTAATTAGTCTTCAGTGTCTTAAAGTAGTTCTATCTCTAATTGTTTTAGTAACTTCCAATATACTCAAGTAAATTTTGAGCACAAATTTACCAAGTAAAATTCTGTACCAATTTACATTTCTACCGGCAGTACACCAGGGTTGCCTTTCTCCATATCCTCTCCAGCACGTGTTATTTCTTGTCTCTTTGATAACAGCCGTTCTAATAGATGTGAGGTGATATCTCATTGTGCTTTTGGTTTGGATTTCCTTGATGATTAGCAGTGTTGAGCACCTTTTCATGTGTCTGTTGGCCACTTGAATATCTTCTTTGGAAATAAAATATTGATTCAGATCTTTGCCCATTTTTAAAGAGATGGTTTGGGAGCTTTTTGCTATCGAGCTACAGGAGCTCCTTATATATTTTGGATATTAACCCCTTATCAGACATGTGCTTTGCAAACACTTCCTCTCATTCTATAGGTTGTCTTTTCATTTTGTTGGTCATTCCTTTTGCTGTGCAGAAGCTTTTTAGTTTGATGCAGTCTTACTCGTTTATTTTTGCTTTTGTTGATTGTGCTTTAGGAGTCATAGCAAAAAACCACTGCTGGCCCTGGCCAGGTAGCACACTTCATTAGAGTGTTGCCCTGATAAACCAAGGCTGCAGGTAAGATCCCCAGTCAGGGCACATACAGAAACAGCCAATGAATGTATCAATAAGTGGAACAACAAAATGTCTTTCACTCTCTCATCAAGAAATTTTTTTAAAAAAGGTTTAATTAATTAATTTTCTTCTTCTTCTTCTTTTTTTTTTTTAGACAGAGGGGAAGGGAGGGAGAAAGACAAGGGAGAGTAACATCCCTGTGTGGTTGCCTTTCACACATCCCCTCCTGGGGACCTGGCCCACAACCCAGGCATGTGCCCTAACTGGGAAATCAAACCAGTGACACTTTGGTTCACAGACTGACACTCAATCCACTGAGCTACACCAGCCAGGGCAAAAAAGAAAATGTTTTTTAAAAAAACCATATGCTAAGACCAATGTCTAGGAGTATTTTTCCTATGTTTTTTTCTAGGAGTTTCTTCTGGTTTCCAGGTCTTATTTTAATCCATTTCAAGGAAAACTGTTGTGAGTTGTGTAAACTAGGGACCTAGTTTCATTCTTGCATTTGAATATGCAATTTTACCAGCAGCACTTATTAAAGAGACTGTTTTTTCTGCATTGAGTGTTCTTGGCTCTCTAGCAAAATATTAATTGAGAGCATATGCTTCGGTTTATTTCTGGGCTCTTGATTCTGTTCTGGTTTTATTCTAGTACCATACTGTTTTGACTACTATAGTTTTGAAATGTAGTTTTATTTTTTAATTGTTTTTTTTTCTTTTTTAATTGAATTTATTGGGGTGATATTGATTAACAAAATTATGTAGGATTCAGGTGTACAATTTCATAATACATCATCTGTATATTGTATTGTGTGTTCACCATCTCAAGTAAAATCTCCTTCCATCACTATTTACCTCCCCCATACCCTTTTCTACCTCTTCTATGCCCCTCTTTCCCTCTGGTAATCAGCTTACTGTTGTCTGTGTCTATGAGGGCTTTTTTCTTAATCCCTTATCTTTTTTGCCCAGCCCTACAAACCCAACCCCCTCCCTCTGACAGCTGTCAACCTGTTCTCTATGAGTCTGTTTCTATGAAATATAGTTTTAAATCAGAATGTGTGATGCCTTCAGATTTGTTTTTCTTTCTCAGAATTGCTTAGGCTATTCAGCATCTTTTGTGGTTCCATATGAATTTTTGGATTTTAAAAAATTTCTATAAGAAATGCCACTGGTATCCTGATAGACATTGCATTGAATCTGTAGATGGCTTTGGGTAGTATGGACATTTTGACAATATTAATTATTAATTCTTCCAATCCATGAACACAGGATATTATTCTATTTATTTTTGTCTGCTTCCATTTCTTTGATCACTGTCATAGTTTTCAGTGTATACATCTTTCACCTCTTTGGGGAGATTAGCTATGAGGCTATGATAATAAAGTGGGCTATTAATGAAAATAAGTTATAAAAATATATTTAAGTGGTATGTTTTTTTAACTGCATAGTAAAAGAAGAAGGAGGAAGACATGGAGGAGGAAGAGAACAGTTAAACTGAATCAATGTAGAGGCAGAATGCGTCTCTTTGAGAAAGAAAAAGAAGTCTACCTTTACTGAGCACCTGTCTAAAACAATCTATCAGCATCTTCTCACTCAAAGATGTTCTTTCCTTTGTATTCCTCCTGTCAGTATTAAAAGCATTAGCCATGAAATCCAACCCTTTAAGCTGGTGTTCGTCCCCCATGATCTAACAGTCATTTAAAAGTATATCTCCGTCTATTCTTCCTTCAACTGAACCAAGTAAAATCCTATGATCTTCTTAGTTATTCTGAGAGTTCTAAAAGTGGTCTTGCCATTTGGAGTCTAATCCCTTTCTCTTCACCAGGCCAACTCCTAAATATACTTCAGGTCTTAGTTTAAACATAAATTATTTACAGAAAGCCTTTGATAATCCCTCCGACTAAACTGGGTTTCTCCTCTTGTTCATGAGCGTAATACACTACACTTCCCCTTTGGGCCACTTGTAAATGGTGTAATTGAATAATTGTGTGTGTGTGTGTATAAATAAATTATATATATTTGTTTGGTCCCTCTCTCACCATACTGTCTACTCAGTGCCAGCAGGGCCAGTGTCTAGATTTTTCAACACTATACCCCCATGGCTTACTTCAGTGTCCAGTATATAGTAGGCTCTCAGAAGTTATTTGCTAAATGGCATATATAAAAAAATGGAACATATACATGTTAAATGGAATATGTGTGTGTATATAATACGTATAATTTTTTTACCTAATTTCCTTTTCTGTTCCCAAATTACATCCAAGATACCACATCATGTTACATTTAATTGCCACATTTTCTTAGGTCCTCTTTGCTATGATAGTATCTGAAACTTTACTTACTTTTGATGTCTGACAGTTTTGAGGAGTATGGTAAGGTGTATCGTAGGGTGCCCCTTTACTGGAATTTGTCTGAAGTTTTTCTCGTAGTTAGACTGGGATTATGGGTTTATGGGAGGGAGACCACAGAGGTGAAGTGCCTTTTTCATCACATCATTTCAAGGGGACATACTTAATCACTTGGATGCAGTACCTGTCAGGTTTCTCCTCTATAGAGTTTCTCTTTTCTCCTCATTTTCATACTCTTAGAAAGAAGTCACTGTGCAGCTCACAGATAATGAGTGGGGACTTAGAGTATCCCTTATTCTTACCACATTTTAAACTAGAAGAGCATATTTCAAGTTCTATTTTTAAAAAGAGTGATCCAACCTCTCTCTTTACAGGATTTGGATCAGGGATGCCCCAACCTTCAATTAAGAAGTACCTTTCCTCTCCTTAAAGGCTGGTGGTCACCAAACAAGGGAGGCACCGACAGAAGAGTATCTGGACTACCGAGCAGAAAGGAGGGCTGTCTTTTCTGCTGGAAATCCGAAACACTAAGAGTCAAGTATAATCAGTGGCAACTAATGTATATTTCTTCTGAACAAGATCTGGAGACTGACAGACTCTGATTAAGGCAATCTTCCTGGATTTGAAGCTCAGCTCCATTATTTTTCTGGTCTTTGTGATCTTGACAAATCCTTAACCTCTCTAAGACTCAGTTTCCCCAGTTACAAAATGGATATAATGTCAGTATCTACCTAACAGGGTTGTTGAATTTATTTCAGGAGACAAAGAATATAAGGCCCTTTATACTTAATAAATAGTAATACATTGGAGACATTTGTTAATAATTCAGAGTATCTTTCCTGCCTACAAATCATGTAACCCTCTGGTTCTCCTCTTTGTATCACTGGCGTGCCTTTCTTCATGGGCAGGTGGGTAGTGTCTTGAACACAGCTTGGCTTTCAGACCTCATCAAATAAGAAAACTTGAGAGCCATGTTTTGTTGAATAAGACGAGTTTCCTTAATTCTAAAAGCCTTCCTTTACATGTTGACAGCAAAGCTTGAAGGTAATTTTGTTATTAGCCAAAACGTGGAGAGAATGGCTCTATGATATCAAGGTAGTTCCTGTGAGGCAGGAAGGGAAGGAAAAGGGAGCAATGAGGAAAGGGGATGAGAGAAGAGACATGGAGATTCAGAGGTTCAGACTGTGATGAGGGTGCTTCCGGTCCACAGAAAAGACCTGTCCCCATGTCTTGGTCTGAAGGTGACAAGTAGGACATTAGTTTAAAAGCTAAGACAGCTGGAGAGGGAATTGGAGAGTGGCTAGGCTGATGCCCTGCGTCTCTTGATCAGCTTTGCTTTGGTGGAATGGAGGGAATGGAGAGCTGGGCTCCAGGAAGCATTCAGCTGATCCTTCTGATGGCATGGAGTTCCTGGAAACCCCCAGCAATGATGCAGAAGAGAGCTAAGAAGAAAGCGTCACCGTGACTGTCCAGGGTTCGCCTTGCATGAGTGTGTCAGAGGAGCACCACGCCAGAGCTGAGAGTGAGGGGTGGGCAGAGCTGAGTCTCTCCTGTACCAGTGCGAGGCCAGCAGGGGTACCTGGTCAGCGGAGGGAACCTGCTAAGGTTCCTGGGAGCAATTAAGACAGACCATTACTGACATCAGTGGTGGGTGAAGCCGGGACAAAAGTCTGTGCCTAAAAATTAAATGAGAAAAGCTATCCTCAATCATGGGTCAGCAGGAGGCAGCAGAGGACAAGAGATTGCAGGTGCCTACCTTGGCTGACAGGACAACTAAAGATGCCTTCCAGACCCTTCCTGGGAGGCCAGGGGGTCAAGGGACAGACCGAGAGACTCCCATGCTGAGTTTGAGGTGACTGAGTATTTATCTGAAAGAGTCGAATTTTAAACTCTCCAGGAATCCTTTTCTATGTATCTGCATCACTTCTGTTAGCCTATCTTTAATTTTTTTGTTAACCTGTTTTCCTTTTTGAACTAGTCTTTCAAAATCTTTAGCCAAAAATAAATAAATAAGTAAATAAATCCCACATTCACGAAATCATTGGCAGTTTTATTTCTGTAGACAATCATTCATATTGCTTGCCTTAAGATGTTTGAATTTCCTGATTCAATTCTTATTTTGAGCAAAGCCATCAAATATATTCACGTGCCTGTGCCTCTAATGAAGCAAACCTGACAAGAATCAAATGTGAAACGATAACTATAAAAATAAGAAAAATTAAGTTGCTGATCGTTTGCCTCCACTAGGAATAGTAGTGCAGTTTGATTATCAGCTACAGCTCACGCATTCAGATCATCCTAGATTTTTTCCTTTTTTATTATTGTCTCCCTTTTCTTCCATGGAATTGTAGCTTTCCTTGCGACCCTACTGTTTATAAATGCGTTGGATTCCCATATTCTCTCATAGGTTCCAGTTAGCTTTGTTTTGGCCCATGGCCTCAGCTATAACTATTAACTAGTTATGGTGGTTTGAAAATGTCTACAAACTCTTAGACTTTCCTCTTTAGAATTTGTAGACACTTTAAAAGGAAGAGCTAATTCCCTTTCTTTCAGTGTGGGCTGGACTAGTGACTCATTTCTAAAGAATTGAATGTGATGGAGGTGACCAAATGTGACTACTGAGACCAGGTCATAAAAGGCATTTTGGCTTCTGTTTGTTCCTTTTGGACCCCTCACTCCAGGACCTAGACAGCCAGCATGTCATGTGGACGCTCAGCAGCACGGAGAAGTGTGCATGGTGAGGAAGCTGCAGTGTCAGGAGCAGGAAGCACCCACGAGTGGCTCCTCCCAGTTCCGGTTAAGCCTTTGGATAACTGCAGCTCAAGCTGACCTCTTGACTGCAACCTCATGAGTGACTGGAGCCCGAACTACCCACTCCTGAATCTAGACCCACAGAAATTGTGAAGAGATAAATGTTTATTGCTGTTTGAAGCTATCAAGTTTGAGGATAATTCATTTTGCAGCAATAGGTGAATAACTAGCTTTCCCACTACATACAAACGGTCTAGAAAATAATGTGGGTAAACTGTCATTTTATATCATTGAAACAGCTCTGGGTGCGAGTGGTACTGAGGTAAGATCCTATATCCTTATTTTTGGTAAATTGCTCTTTTAGGAAGTTGCTGCAACGAAGTACTTCAACGCTGGTGTTTGTAAGTTGCTTGGCTTACTTACGGTTGCCCACACACTAGGTAATTATGCTGATTCAACAAGGGTGAGTAATCAATTACAGAATGTGTGACTTCTGGCTCAGTTGTAGTTTTCTGAAATCAAAAAAACATTGATTGATTTTAGAGAGAGAAAGGAAGAGGGGGCAGAGAGGGTGGAGAAGGAGAGAGAGAGAGGGAGATCTGTTGCTCCACCTATTCATGCATTCATTGGTTGATTCTTGTATGTGCTCTGACCAGGGATTGAACCCACAACCTTGGCATATCAGGATGCTCCAACCGACTGTGCTACGGGGCCAGGGCTTTTCTGAAATTTTTAAAGAAAAATACATCTACTCTGCTTGGTATTTCTCCAAACTCATGCTAGACTGTGAAAAGACAGTAACAAAGAAACCTAACATCCTCAAATGGTTTGGTTCAGGCAGATTTTTAGGAGATGAAGGCCCAAAATAACTGTTTAAAGTTGTTACAAACATCAGTGTTTTCCCATTTTAAAATCTAAATAGTTACATGTTTTAGGTATTGAGAAAGGGTCAAGTTGGTTTGTACTGTAAAACCAATCTGGGCCTTTTTTCCCTCTTCAAGTTAATCTTTTCTTCTTCCAGAGTCTCCAATTTCAAAACTTACCTTTTTCTTTACAAGACATTCTTTGTTCTGTTAATCAGCCTGTCACTGTCTTCGTGAATAGGGTCCCATAAGGATTTAAGAGTTCCTCTCTTAGGGACAATCTGGTGCTGAGAAAAACTACAGTGAGCTCCAAGATGGTGGTTGCTGCCAATTAGGCTCCGATTACAGTATCTGAGGCACCCCAAGCTGCAATCTTCTAAGAACTCGATGCAAAAATAGAGGAACGCAGGGAACCTCAGAGAGGTGAAAAATTCCTTGTTGTTCCAAGAATACAGAGGTGAGTGTGCGCCCTGGATCATCTGAAAAATAGTGACTAAGTTTTATTTCAACCTAAATTAACTCATGGCACTGAAATCTACCATTATCTTTCCCTATACCTTGAGGGATTAGAAACAAATGACAAACTGGTTAAATTTAGACTTTGGGACTTACTTTTTACTACTGTGAGCTCCAGTTCATAACGAGTTAAAGAGCAGAGTTGGTATCCCAGCATTCTCCTGGAGTCGTCTCCATTTGAGGTTCCCCACCAACTGGATTTTGTAGTAGCCCCCCAGGATGTCTGGTGGGACGCTGCTGGTCATAGGGACAGACTGCCTTTCTTCTAGGTTAGGAGAAAGTCTGAAATGAACTGCTATGTATTACAGATGAACTTTTTGTTGTTTTTAATTTAGGAGGTAGGCTTCACATTACAGAGACTTGTGCTAGTGTTACTGTAGTAAGTTCAAACCCGAATACAAAAAGCTCTCTATGTGATTACATACCAGTAGCATCCTTTTCTGTTTTTAGCTCTTGGTCCAGAAAAGAAGACGGCAAGAACTTATTCAATTACATCTTCTTTTAAAACTTTTTAATTACATGAACAAAAAGCTTTACTTTTTAAAATAAAGCTTAATCATGTAACTAAGTTTTCTTTTTTCCCAATGTAGTTCTAAAGCTTGAATACTGTAATTTTCAAAGTAAGTGGTGGCTAGTGCAGGATTTAATAGAAGATAGCAACTTGTCCTTACCAAACCTTAAAGGTATTTTTATAGAGTTATTCTTCCCATGAGGGGGTGCCCTAGAAACATAAGGCTATACTTTTGCTATGATAAAATGTGTCCAAATAAGTATTAACAAATGTGATAATACTGGTAATAATGTACTTTGGAAATTACCTGTTAAACACATGCCTATACTTAACTATCCAATAAAATATGTCCTAAAACCAGTTTGCTTTCTCATAATCATAAGGACAAAGGGCAATGTCAGTGACTGAACACCACTGATCTCATACTAGTGAAGGGAATGATAATTAGTTCATTTTGTGTTGAACTGTATTTGTATTTGTCACAGTTTGTTTAAATATTACAAAGCTACTGTCCACCCAACCCCTATTTTGTAAAATTCAAAGTTTTGGGCTTTTTCCCCCTCCACTTTTTCCTGGCAGTTCACATAAGACACTCTTCTCTCCAGAGTACTTAGATCTAATTCTTGATTACTTCAGAAAGGCTATTGTAAACAACTGAGACTTTCCTAAAAAGATTCTGTAATAGCATTTTTTAGATAAATCTTTCATATTAAGCTATCTCTGGTTACCATCTCATGGATGGCAGAGCATTGTTACTTGCTCTAAAAATTTAAGCACCATAACCATGAATGACACACTGTCCTATCTGCTGCGGATGCCTCCCAGCAACGTTGGTCAGTCTGGGATGTTTGAAACTCACCACAGCCCTGCTTGCTCCTCCACAACACATCACCAGACAGAACACGGAGAGGAGAAGCTGACAGAAGTGTGAGTGGAATCCCTCTCCCAGTCACTAACCTCTCTACCTCAGATTTCCATTCACCAAACACGCAATAACAACAGTACCTATGGTATCTGTTGCTGTGAGGATTAATAGGAATAATAAATATCATGTGTTGGGAACAGTGCCGAGTACGTAGTAAACCCTCAATGAATGTTGGCTGTTACTATGATTGTTTAAGCTCCAGGGACATGAGACATACAAAGATGAAAAATGAGATTGGATAATGACAGTGTTATTAAAGACAAACAACTGTTGTTTTAAAATCTGAATTAGACCATCTGTATTCTAAAAGACACACACAATCTGTACCAGTTAAATACAATAAAGTCAAAAGGGGATATAAATTACAGTTTTCCTTTTTTAAAACAGACAATAGTAAAATACTACAGTCAGCTCACTATACACAAAAATCATGAACAGCAGCTTTTCATTAAAGTCTCCAATATCTTACTCATTTACTGATGCTAAGAACTTACAGAAAAAAAAGGTACAGCAGGCTGTACACCTTCTCTCACTCTCACACACATTTATTGCTGTACTTTCTGACCAACTGTACAGGCATCTACAGAACAGGTACATGAAGTACCTTTGTAAAATTTCTGCACACATAATCCCTCCAATGTCTCCACTGGCAGGAGAATTTTACAAATGAAGACATGGCAGCAGGGTCATCTGTATTCAATCATCTCCTGCAAACAAAGTGAAGTGGGAACCTGTGAACTTTGTAGCTCATTTCATCTCTTCAGCATTTTCCAGAATTAAGTACAATAGCAACAGTAAAAACCACACCACAACGAAACCTACCAATCCAAAACAAAACCACAAAAAGACAAAAACCAACACCCCTCCCCCACCCCAATCCAACTCTTGGTATGTCCTTGTGTGTTTACAGTAATACTGCTTTCTGCACTCTGCCTGCCTTGCCGGGCTGAACCGGAGCCGCAGTCACGGTTATAATGCAATGTCAAGTCAGCAGGTGGCGGACCAGGTGGAAGACCAAGGAAATCTGGCTGTGAGAGTTTTCGATGTGCTTAGGAAACAGGACAGAAGGGCAGCGTGTGGCCTGGTAGCCAAGGGCAGTGTGGCACCAAGTTTGCAGTCAAACATATATGTACACAGGAAACAAGAGTGGACAGCGAAACTGATCAGTCATGTGTAAGTTCTTTGGTTATAAAGAACGGCATTCTGTAATCTTTTCTGCAAAGAGGGATTTGCAACCTCATTTAGGCAATAAAGTGTTTCATCTTCTCATGTATACAAGGTCGCCCAAGTTGCTTTGTAACAAGTCCAGTACCTTATGATTTTTTACAAACCACTTTTGTCTGCATTTTAGTGTGCAGTCTTGTCTGTCTTGAAACAGACATACTATAGATACACATTTCATATACACAATACATATTATTTATAAAAAATCACATTAGAGTATTGACTCCAGATTCTACAGTAAGAACTGATTAAAACTGTACAAGAATAGGTTTGTTTGAATCTGTGGTTTCCACACAGTGGGATGTATAGTAAGTGCAAAAAAAAAAAATACTGCCAATTAATCCAGGATTTTCGGCTCTCTGGCTTTCTGGAAAAAGCAGAAGCTGTCGGTTCACCCAGGTGACAAAGCACCACTGCTTCTTCTTGCACAGGAGGGGAACGGTGGTGGCCCAGGGAGTGCATGGCTTCTCCACGCTAGTCCGAGGACCTGCTGGGCCACAGCATGTTTTAAAGATGAGGCTGGTGCTTTGGAAAGGAGACCCGAGACAGAGATGCTGGGGCCTGCAGAGGAAGTGCTTGCTGCCTTTCACCGAGCAGTCGAGGTCTTGCTTCCCTGGAATTCAGAAGCTATAGTGAGTTCGAGCCTTGGTCCCCACCTCCCCTCCCCAGCCACAGGGATCACCCGCAGCCAAACTGCACCCAACCCACACAAGGGACTCTTCCTAAAGGGACCCACGGGATTCAATGTAGGATGGAATCCACTCTCAAATTTACAGTATACGAGGAAGGAATCTAGCCCCAAGGTGAAACTTCTAGGAAAAGTAATGGACAGCAAGACCCAGAGCTAAAGTAAAAAACTGTTATTTCTAGGCCCACACGGTAAGTCGTATCAGGGTATGAACGAAAGTCAAACTCTGGTACTTAACAATGTTCTCAAACTGTTACAGTGTTAAAACTTACTAAAACTAAAATAACAAAAATACTAAAGCAATAAAGAAAAAAATATTACCATAATCCCACATTGTCCTAATATAACAAATATTTTTGTAAATCCCACCTTTAAACCACCATCTTTGGCAGGGACACACAGTTCAGAAGACTTTCAAAAGCAAAACCCAGGCATTCCTCCTCTTTGTTGGGCTCCAAATACCCCAGGCAGTGAAATGAGGGCGTGGCTGTCCCTCCTCCCTCCCCAATGGGCTGGCTGTCTCACAGTGCAGTCCTCTGACACCCTGCCTTATGAGGAGGGGTTTGTGGAAACCTTAATCCCAGGATCCATCCCAACTGAAGTACAATCTTAGGTGTGGAGGGCAGTGACTCCTGGGAATCTGAACTTTTAAGAGGCACCTTCTCTGAACACCCCGAAGGAATTCGTTGCACATTTAGGTTGTGAAGCACTGTTCCAGGGTGAAGAATGATCCCTGGACTTCATGTCCGAGTTCTTCTTGGACTTCTTGGAAGAGGGACTGAAAAGCTGATGTAGGTCAGCAATGCAGATTCTACTTAAAGATCAGTATAGAGGAAGTTGAAGACTTTTTAAAAATCCTATTTTAATTGTTATTCTATTATAGTGGTCCCAATATTTCCCTTTGCCTTCCTCTGCCCATCCCATCCCTGCTCCCACAGTCAATTCCCACACTGTTGTCCATGTCTGTGGGACTTGTAAGCAAACAGGTGTTTGGTTTGCAAGAATAGTCATGAGTAACTTTATTATTGTTGTTAAATTGGGGAAAGAAGTCTTTTTTGTTATAAGAGATCATTGTTTAGGCTTTTGCAGTTTATGAGTATGCTGTATTAATGACTACACACTGAAATTTTAAGGGATAGTATGGAAAACTTGGGTGGGAAAAATCTGCCAATCTGAAATGGCAACTTCCTCAGCAAAACAGAGATTGAATGACACCAGGATTATTTTATCCTTCACCGAACTGCTCTCTAGTTTGGCAGCTCTGCGTTCTAAGCGCTGGCACCACCATACCCCTTATACAGCTGTGCTGGGCATGTGGGCCCAAAACAGTGACCCTTAATGGGTAGAAATGGTGGCATTCTGGGGCAGAGTATGCTGAATAATTTATTTATATAATTTCCTATTTTCCTTAGGAATATTAGCAAAAAGTCTGTTTTGTTCCAATATAGAATTAACATAATAAACTGACCTGGGTAAATTCCAAAGCCTAACCTTCAACTGCTCCAGGAATTCACTTTTACTTCTCCAAAGCACCTTTTAACCTAATGACTGCATTCTGTCAGTTTTAAGATGCAGTTATTTCCCCCCACATTTTAACGTCTCTGAAATTGGATTGTGTCTTACAATTGCTAATATGTAGTTTAATCAGAAGTATTTTTTTAATGATACATAAAATAATGGTGTATCTAATAAACCAAGAAATCACTAATTTGATGAAATATGGTGGACACTACCAGAATACCTTGGGATAGCCAGTAATTAAACATCTCAGGGAATGAAGGGGAAGATGACTGATCCTTAGCTACACAAATACTTAATTCAACAAAACCCATATGCCAGCTGAAAAAGCCACTGCTCCTGTACACTTCATAGATCCATTCCGACACTGCAGGCAGACTGTCTCCCCCACAAACTGACAGCCAGGCAGCATGTGATCTTGCTCCCCGTGTGGGCACACCTTTCCTATTGGTAACATCTTTTTTTTTAAGTATATTTTATTGATTACGCTATTGCTGTTGTCCCAATTTTCCCCCATGTCCCCTTCCACCTGGAACCCTCGAGCAATGTCCCCCTTAGTTTATGTCTATGGGTCGTACATATAAGTTCTTTGGCTTCTCCATTTCCTATACTATTCTTAACCTCCCTTGATTATTTTGTACCTACCAATTTGTGCTTCTTAATCCTTGCACCTTTCCCCTCATTCTCCCCCACCCCCAACTGATAACCCTCCAAATGATCTTCCTATCTATGATTCTGTTCCTGTTTTGGTTGTTTGCTTAGTTTGTTTTTATTTTTAAGATTCAGTTGTTGATAGTTGTGAGTTTGTTGTCATTTTAATGTTAATAGTTTTGATCTTCTTTTTCTTAAATAAGTCCCTTTAACATTTCATATAATAAGGGATTGGTGAGGATGAACTCCTTTAACTTTGCTTTGTCTGGGAAGCACTTTATCTGCCTTCCATTCTAAAGGATAGCTTTGCTGGGTAGAGGAATCTAGGTTGTAGGTCCTTGCTTTTCATCACTTTGAATACTTCTTGTCAGTCCCTTCTTGTCTGCAAAGTTTCTTTTGAGAAATCAGCTGACAGTCTTATGGGAACTCCTTTGTAGGTAACTCTCTGCTTTTCCCTTGCTGCGAGTAAGATTCTCTCCTTATCTTTAACCATTGGCATTTTAATTATGATGTATCTTGGTGTGGTCCTCTTTGGGTCCAACTTGTTTGGGACTCTCTGTGCTTCCTGGACTTATATATATTTTCTTTGCCAAATTAAGGAAGTTTTCTCTCATTATTTTTTCAGATAAGGTTTAAATTTCTTGCTCTTCCTCTTCTCTTTCTGGGATCCCTCTAATACAATGTTGGCACATTTGGAGATGTCCCAGAGTCTTCTTATTCCCTCATTTTTTTGAATTCTTGTTTCTTTATTCTGCTCTGGTTGATTGTTTATTTCTTCCTTATGCTCCAAATCGTTGATTTGAATGCTGGCTTCCTGCCCTTCACTGTTGGTTCCCTGTAGATTTTTCTTTATTTCACTTAGTGTGGCCTTCATTTCTTCCCTTATGCCTTTGCCATATTCAGTGAGTTCTTCAAGCATCCTTAACACCAGTGTTTTGAACTCTGCATCTGATAGGTTGGCTGTCTCCATTTCGCTTAGTTCTTTTTCTGGGGTTTTGTTCTGTTCTTTCATTTGGGCCATATTTCTTTGTCTCCTCAATTTGGCAGCCTCCCAGTGTTTGTTTCTGTGTATTCAGAAAGGACACAATGTGGCAGCTAAAAGGCAGTGGTAGCCAGGTGGCCAGAGGGATGGGAGGTCCCACATTCACATGTGGTGCATAAAATCAAGAGGGATACCTTGGGAACCAGGGATCCCAGCCCTAGGCCAGATCACGCAGCCCAGGTTTCCAGTGCTGGGAAAATAAAGCCTCATAACTTCTGGCTATAAAAACCAGTGGGTTTTGGGACCACCGAAGAAACTGCCTGTCTCTTGGGAGAGGCCATTTAAAGGGCCTGCACAGTCCTAGAATGAACACAAACCCACCCATTCTGGGAACAACCATGAGGGCAGCAGCTAGAGGGGTGCCAGTTGCATACAGGAATGGAGTAAAGTGACTGTAAGCAGGGCGAGTGCCAAGCAAACCTCAGCAGCACTGTCCCCTCTCCGATCCCTCCCTCACATACACAGCCACAAAGTGGTGAAGCGGTTGCCCTGCCCTAGTGAATACCTAAGACTGCTCCATACAACTTAACAGGTGTACTAAGACAGGGAGTCAAAGTTGCTCTACCTCTTGGCAACATCTTAATGAACATCTCCTACTACGTCACTGAGGTGAAGGGCCACTGGGGACTGGTGCACAATGAGGTATGCTCACCGACAGCACAAGGAATGCCTCTGGGATTTATTACCTGGTCATTCTCTGCCAAGGAATAAAGCTGGCCAGGGTCCTGTGGCTCATCTGAGACACTCTTACTGTCCATTTTATTTGGTAAGTTCTTCCTACTTGAAATCTCTCCAGTAGATGCATCTGTCAAACCATCAAAATCTTTCCCATCTGACACACCCATAAACTCTGTGAAAGAATGGTCCTCAAGGATGTTTGTGGTGTGTTCTATGGTCACCTCCTTGGTGCAGAATTCTCTGCCAGCCTGGCCATTTTTGCTGGAGCAGGCATCTTGTTCTGAACATGAGCCAGTCCTACAGAATATTTTGGAGTTCTTCTCAGGGATGCTTTGGGATGATGGGCTCCCTTTGGCTAAGGCACTGTTTTCCTTGAGTGGCACCATAATTATCTTATCCTTTACCAAACCTTTTTCTAGCTCTGTCAACTCTTTGTTTGAGGACGGCCTGAAATCATGCACAAGCGAGAGTCCGGAATGCTCACTGGAGTCTGCATCTTTCGTCTGAATGGCTAGCTGATCTGTGCTGTCACTAGAGGGGACCACCATGTCAGACAGAGTGGCGTTGGAGGCACTGTGGGAGAAGTAGCCACTGGTAATACTGCTGGTGGTGGGGCTACGGGACACTTCTTTCTCCAAGACTCTTGAGTTCGTCAAATCTACTTTAGAAGAAAACCACTCTCTATTCTCCAAGCTGGCATTGTAAACACTGAAGTCGGCAAACTCCACAGGTACATAAGGCTGTGAACCTATCAGCTTCCTGTTCAGAGCTTCCAGGTCATTTTCCTCCTCCTCAGAGTCCTACAGAAAAGAAGCAAAGTCAGTCATTGGCTCCTTATAGCAATTTTATTGAGGCAAGTTTTAAATACTATTAAAGGCATTCATGTTTAGTGTTCTTTTTTTTCTTTCTGAGTTTGGTTAAATCTTATCACCTGTTATGGATACAGGTACATTATTCTCAGAGATTTGTGAACACAAACCCATTACCTCCTAATATGAACATTCATTTCTTCTGTGCTCACTTAAGGCTAATTAGAAACTTTTCCTCCCCTGGTTTAAGAAAAAGGGTGGAATGTAGTGCAGTGGACTTGAATTAGTTACTTGCGATTGGTTTCAGTTGGGATATTGTCACTTCTCTAATTAAACAGGCAGAGGGGCAGCCAGAGAGGAGCTGCTGCGTCGCCTGCTATTACGATCCTCGCCGTGGGGAGGGAGTGCAGATAGCTAAGGTGATTTGTGAAATGTTTCTGAGCTACTCTATGGAGAAAGGGGGCAGTACAGTAAGGCCCCAACAGCAAGAGGGCCAAGGACACAATCTCAATACCCATTCTCAGTATTATACTAAATACTGGAAGGCTGTAAAGTACTAACAATCAATCTGACAATTACAGGGGTTTTGAGAGGCATGGGTAGAGAATTTGGCAGGAAAGTGAGGCATATTTAAATGGAAATCTCCTTTGTCTAATAGCTTTAGGATTCTGTTTATAAAGACTGGTAAATATGCAACAGTTGGGTGTTACCGACTCCCCAATCTCTCTCCCCAAACAAGAATTCTTTATATTTTGTGGGAAAAAATGTAAACATACAGGCATTTTACATTCAAATAAAAATAAATATTACTATCTAGTCATTTCGAATTAACCCATAAATCATTGATGGCCTTGCAAATATTCCTTTTCTCTTCTAAAATGTGACTTTCATTCAACAGATATTCATCTAGCATCTACTATGTGCCAGCCATTGTCCTGAGACCTGGGAATACCAATGTTGAACAAAAAACTGACATGATGCCTGCCCTCACGGAGCTATGACTTTGGGTCCTTGTTCTCAGAACAATCCTGTTGCCCTGGCTCAGTTGGTTAGAGTATTGCCCTGATACACCAAGGTTGTAGGTTCAATCCCCAGTCAGAGCACATACAAGAATAAACCAATGAATGCATAAATATGTGGAACAACAAATCTATGTTTCTCTCTCTCCCTCCCCACCTTCCTCTCTCTCTAAAATTAATCAGTTTAAAAAAAAAAGAAAAACAATCAGACACTGCCTGGGTGGATGGAAATTTCCTGGAAACAAGACATCAACCTTACTCATCAGAGAGACACACGGAGGGGAAGAAGGAGCAGAGGAAAGGAGCAGAGAGAGGATGGGGAGGGAGAGGAAGACTACGCCCCACTGATATGGCAGATGGTAGTTCACAAATCAACATAAATTTCGTCTAGTGAATTTCATTGATATTTCCCTCTGCATCTCCTCGGAGGCTAAATATCTAAAAATAGTTTAATACTCTTCAGTGCTTCTTAGTTTAAAAAATAAACTTGAATATAAATTATTTAAAAGCACCAGTAGTTTTAATTCCTTGGCTATTAATTAAAGGTGGCTATCAAATATCAGTGATAAAGTTCCAGAAATTAGCAAAACAAATTTTTTGGCAACACTAATGTCTTGCCATCTTATCTTTAGCTGCATTCTAAATTAAGTGACACTTCTCAAAAATGGGTGGCTAGAGCATTCTTTCTCCAGGGCTGGGGGAGTGTTTGTAAAGGGGCAAACGCTGAACAGAATTGTCTGAATCGGTAGCTTTTGTCAGTATTTTCTAGACTCTCCACTTGACTTGTTTAGACTCAAAATTTAATTAAAAATGTTTGTATCTCTTACATTTCCTTTTGACTTAAGCCAGCAAAGAAACATAATTCCCCAAGCCCAAAAGTCCCTGAGGCAGTGCATTACTAAAAAGTTAGTTGTTGCAAGGAAAACCAAATTTGAAGATTAGAATTAGGACTTTCAGGCCCTTTTAATGTCTGAAATTATTTCTTTTAAAGACCGAGGAAAGGCCTTTCATCCTGACATACAACAAATAAAATATTCAATCATGAATCTAATGTGTAAAAACAGGTATACATTTATCAAACTTGCGAAGACAAAAAGTTATTCCTAAAGGATTAGAATTACCTTAATAAAACTGCGGAGTCTACAAAAACCCCAAGACTTTAAGTTCAAATAGGGATCCGTACATAGTTGTACTTGGGGTGGAGATGAGATGGGAGGAGAGATGGGCTAAAGCAGCGGGGACAACTAATTTCAGAAAAAAGAGAACTGAGTAGAGATGACATTTTCTAACATGTAAAAGGAGACTGAAGGTTTATCATGTTATTGTTTTCAAAAAGAAAAGAGAGGGCTTAATTGTCTTAAACTGAATGTTAAAGGAATATGGTTACACAGACAATTTATTCCCGAAATATTATTTATCATTGTATCTTGAGGTAGACTAAAACAAGCACCTTCCTACTATGTCGGAAGAACAAAAAGAATGAAAACTCTATCTAAAACTGGATCATGGAGTTCAGTTCTCAAGTTTCTCTATAGCTACAGTCTTCACGATCTGATTTTTATAATTTAGTTTATGCAGCTGATATTTACCTATAGACAAAACACCTTGATTTTAAGAAGAAATCAAAACCCACATAAAGCAGTGACTCTGCAAGGAGTTCCACTTGATTAAAGTCATTTTCACTCCCACCATGAATGAGTCTATATTGTGCATCAGAGAGATGGTCTCTGTTTTCAGAAAGACTGTGTCAGCCAAGGGCCCCCAGTACTTCTGTCCATGGTGCTAAGAGGTGGGCATGCCCCTTTAGAAACAGCAGCAGCAGGTGACCGAAAAAACTGCACCCTCTCTGGGGTCACTGGGGTCAGCCCAATTCTGCTGAGGGATGAAACCTTTGTTCTTACACTTTCATTAACTGTGAGACCTTGGGCAAGTCCCTCAACAAGTCTTTTGTTTCTTCTTATGTAAAATGATAGAAATAAACAAAATGCTGTATATGCAAAACCTGAGAGAGGGAGAAATAACTTCCTCTCTGTTTCTCTGCTTCATGACTTAGATAGACTCCAAAGGCCTACCATTGCCTTTAGCATATCTTATGTACTTCATCTTGAATGACTAAGATCTGATAACAAAATACTGCTTTAAGGACCAAGCATTGCTATATTTATTATGTTTTATGTGAAATTACAGGTTACTTTGGTAATTAGATGGACTAAAAATAAAAGGAATGATGTTTTAATATTGCTTCTCCAAAATGATTTCAAACTTCCTGGGTCACACTGAACCACTGATTCACTCTGGTTTTTCAAGAGTAGAAAAAGAAAGTGAATTAGGAACAAAGGAATAAAACAGTTTATATTCATTCATAAGGGGAGAAACAAAATGAAAGCTTCCTAAAGAGAAATGAGAATAGATCGAGCAAGCAATATCCTGAAAATCTACCAAAACTCCTAGAAAAACTGCTCTCTGAAGTAAATCAAACAGTTCAACAGCTTCAAAGATGGAGAGAGCTCCACGAGCCAGATTTCTGAGGAGAGTAGAGGCTGACCTCTCAGGTAAGCCCCCAGCAAGAAACAGGGTACCATCAAGCCCTGCTTAGTGGACTCCGTGGTGTGTTCTATCATGTAGAATCTAACTGCTGTTCGAGACTTCCTGGGTCCAGAGAATCTTGTTCCGTCCTACCTTCTGCTAGGTAGAAGTCCTGAGATAATTTCATTTTAAAATATTGAAAGTACAAAAAAATAACTATTAGGCAAACTCTGAGAACAGTGAAACTACCTTCTGGGCAGCCCAGAAGGGGCATCCAGCTACCTTTTAATGGTGTTTTACCAAAACGTACTATTAAAGTAAGTTTAAATTCAGTGCCTGTGCACCATGATGGTAAAGGCCATGCCAACGAACAGATCTAATCAGCCACAGAGCCAGAGAATTTGAGGGTAACAAACCAGCCACTGGCCTGTCTAGCCCATGCTGCAGCCCTTATTGATTAAGCCCGTCAGGTAAGTGACTGAGCGGCTCACTAAGATTCGGAGGAGCAGCTGTTGTGCACTCTCTTCTCCAGCAGGGATTAGGATGGGGATTTAGGGCTAGAGGGACAGGGCGAACACAGAGGCATGGGCAATGTGGAGGGACAGAGAGGTAAGGGGGCAATGGTTCCCTGTATCCTTCCCTCAGTGCACAGGAGGAAGGAGAAGCTCATTTCCTAAGATCTGCTAGCACTTCAAGCCTGCAGCAGAGTGGCCAACTGCATATCCCGAACTAGTTAGTTTCACACGGTGTGCTTAAGCAGCATATTCTAGAACCGTTAAAGGGCCTCGCACTAACGAGCCTCTGGAATGGATCCGACGTAGTACAGCCGGGAAAGGAAACTTCCCACACTCTGCCCACAGAGCAGCCCACACGCAACCATCAACAGCCAGCAGCACTCTCTTGTTCCTTAGCTGCTTTACTATTTCAAAGCCTAGAAAAAGCCGCATGAGAGTGAAAGCCCAGATACAAAATTAGAGAATTCTTTCCAGCTCTGAGATTACCGTGGTTTTTGTTTTGTTTTGTTTTGTTTGTTTTTAAATTGAAGTATCATTTATAATCCAAAGTGCCTGGTATGCAGTGTTTTTAAAAAGATTTTTCAAATTTGTAATTTAAAAACCAAATGCTGGGGAATGAGGTTTTATAGGTAGAGTTTCAGCCTACCTGTGATAAAGTACAGATAAGCCACCCTAAAAGTGAGACTGACACCAAGGCACGTGGATTATGTTCAGCAAGCAAATTTAAAAAGGCTACCGGGGATGCAGAGATGATGAAGATGGGCGATGATTGACTGGAGTGTGGCTGCAAACTACAGAACAACCTTGGCAATAGCATCAAGCAACACGAAAGAAGCTTGCAAACATACCCACAGCTAAATGCATGATTACTTACTGCAAGTAAGTGCAATTCCTCTAGGTAGATTAACTTCAGAATCTGGCCAATATATACAGGCATATCAGAAAGAGTCAACATTAGTTAAGGCGATTCCTTTATATAAAGTCTAGAATCATGAAAAAGTGTCTTTTCCTCTTTTTATAAGCAAATTTATACTAAGCAAAACAATAAATAAAATAGAATGAACACTTGGGAGAAAAATACACAGGTCATGGCCACGTTCATGCAAAATTTCATTACCGATGGTCACATTTTCTTTTTTTAGAAAAACCAAAGACCCAATACACATCTGGATGATTGTCTGTGAAAGGGCCTTAAACCCACCACCAGGCAATATGACAGAAATGGTTCCAGAACTTACAATCTTCTTCTCACGTTTGCTATTGTGCTCTACTGGCATGCTGCTGCCATTGCGTCCTGAGGGTACAATGCAGCCAGGGTTAGGTGCCTGAGATGGAGGCATGCTCTGCAAAGGTTAAGACACACAGATGCATCACACACAGGAGACGATGACAGCCGAAATACACATTAAGTACATGCAAGTTAGAAAAGCAACACACACACTTTCATTACATGTGAGTCGTGCAGCAATCATTTGCAGGCTACAGTTAAAGTACTAATGAAATCTGACAAGACTACACGGATTCTGTGGCAAAGGGCATAATTGATTTTATCAAATTAAAAAAATAAAAGACTTTAATATTTTCAAAATGCCCAGAGAACATCTCTTTCTCACTTCAAAGTTAAAAACGACTTTGTAGACCCATAGACACAAAGAAAACAATAGCAACTGCAACAAACAAAAATGCTACCATGACCCTGCGTGCTGGAGAAAGAGGCATTCCCGAATAGGGTGCATGAGGTGGTAACCCACACGTGTATGTCCGCATGCGGCATCCAACTTGTTAATGCGAACCGTCACTTCTCCACAGGCAACACGATTCCTGTCTATTTTACATGGTACAGAGAAGTCAAGCATTTACCTCCTGGCTTAGAAGAGGTCTTGCTTCAAGAGCTATCTTTTTCTTATGCTCCTCTTTTACAGGCATTAGGGGCTTGAAAAACTTTGGTGGCTGAGGAGAGAACGCTTTAAAAGGGCTGACTGATAAGGCATGAAGATTCTCTGATGGACAACCTGGGGAAGACAAAAAGGCACAGAGTGCTTTAACCAACACAGAGAAAGAAAAGTATAAGCTAGCCAGAGGAATATCTGGTATAACAAAGAAATTAATATGCCAATATGTGGCTAAGCATTAAAACACAGGTAGACAGGAAGGGAGATACATCTACAAAGTTACAAGGTGTCATCAAAGACATTAGGGACCAAATTTTCTACCTTCTTTTCGAGATTCAGCTTAAGCACCACTTACCAGACCAATTTTGACTTGTGCTGATTCTGTTGCGTTAAATTCTCAGAGACCTTATTATTTGCCCATGCAATCTGACACTTTATCATTTAATATCTAACTTTCTGTGTATCTCATTTCCATGGTTAGATTTTAAGATCTATGAGTGGTACCTTTTTGTGTCTTTCATTGCATATAGCAAGTAGAGCTCAATAAATGATGAGTGAATACTACGTAAATTCTTGCAAGTCCCAGTTTTCCTCAAGCCAGCCTGCTCCATATGACTAAGGATGGACAATCTTCTTTCTTGCTTCTACTCATTTCTTTGGACCTCTTCTCCTTCTTCTATATTTTTCTCCTCAATTCACAGGTGTAATGGCACTTACGTAAAATATAAGGTGTAAAATAATAGAACTGATTTACTTATCCACAAAATGTGTTCCTTTCATGGTGTTGAGAGATGATATTTAGGTAATATTGTTGTCACTAATCAAATTTATTTCTGGTGCCATTTAAAAAATTTAGGAATCAGAGACATGTTCTCCTAAAAAATCCTTTAACTTGAGTACAAAAACATGACAGAGGTGGATATTCTTTTGGTGAAGAATGAAGTCTTATCACAATGTAGTAAGATTTGTATGCATCTCAAAACTGACTTCCAAGTCAGGAAAAGATGTATGAAAAATGATTTGAAAATTATAAAGTGTTACACAAAAGGCTTATTATTATTATTTGAATGCTATATTGGATACAGAGCAAAAAGAAATCAAACAAGCGAACATGATATGTTCCATCCAAGAAGATAGTTTGGGACTATGTAGCAAACTAGAATTTCAGCTTCCTATCTTATTATTTGCCATCTATAAAAGAATTTTTCTCAGTGCTTTTCTTAAGGAATTATAAAAAACATAGAAAAACAATCTCACCACTACTTTCTTTACTCCTTCGAGGTGAATCTCTGGGTAGAGTTCCATAACATGCTACATCTTGGTAACTGGAGCTGTAGTCAGACATGTCTGACTGGTTCTCTGGCCAACCCTACAAGGTGAAATTATCGGTTAAGCTGTAATTAAGTCTCTCTAAAATGAGAAATGAAGCCCAGATTTTAGTTTTTCCTATTTTTTAATGGGATGGCAGTATGTACTCTTCTGTTTTTATTATGAAATATTTTAAATATGTAGAAAAGTCCTAAATATGACAAATACTGTCATACCCAAGGTATACTTAGAGTGAATAAATGTTAATACTTTATTGTATTGTTCAAGGTTTAATAAAATATTTACAAATTGAGTGACCTACAGGTTTCATTCATCTTCCTCCCTTCCCAGAAGCAGCCACTTTTATGAATTTGGTGAGTATCTAAGGAGACTGGATAATTTAAAGCCCAAACTGAAATACTTTTCAGAGGGAAATGATTCCACTGATAATTTTTTCTGCGTAGCAGGTATAAACTGGGACTGTCCCAGGTAAACTAGGTGATATGGTTATTCTACATATACCTGAGATTTAAAAGTATTCAAATTGGCATAAGATATTGATATCCTCAAGGGAAAAAACTTCTTATATATCATATACGCTTATTTAATTCACTTCAACTTCTCAGGAGTTTGTTGCCTCTAAGGACTTTTTTTTAAAAGAGTTTATTTATTTATTTTTAGAGAGAAGGGAAGGGAGGGAGAAAGAGAGGGAGAGAAACATCAATGTGTGGCTGCCTCTCGCGCGCCCCCCACTGGGGACCTGGCCCGCAACCCAGGCATGTGCCCTAACTGGGGAATCGAACCAGCGACCCTTTGATTTGCAGGTTGGCGCTCAGTCCACTGAGTTACACCAGCCAGGGTTAAGGATTAACTTTTAAACTACCCGAGGACATAATCTGTGTTTATACGCTGAATCAGCAGCAATTCCTACTTTAATAGCTTAACATACAATACATTGTTAAGAAATGTTTGCTGAATAAGATGATATTGCAAATGCCCTTGATTTTAAATCTCTAATTTTACTTACTTGAAATAACTGTGGTTTTGCTATGATGGATATAATACCTTATAAAATCATTTAGAGTTAGACCCATAAACACAGATATTCAATTATGTGTGGTATAATCCTGGTATGAAAAGCAGTATCAGGCTAAGTAACAATGTAACAACTGGAATGCACAGCAATTTCACAACAAGTATTTGAACTTTGAAGTGGACTTGTAGAGACAATGACATGCATAAGATTAAGATGGAAAGTCCAGAAATAGTAAAACCACCAAGATATCCTAAATTTCCAGACTTAGAGACGGCTAATAACTGAGCCATGCCCACAGGTACACACCTTATCATCTTCATCAAAGCCAGAAAGGTCTGGTCGACTGGAGGAGACCTATAAGAGATAAAGAGATAAATGGTTTTACCAATGCGGTTTATATATTTAACATAAATTATACACACACACACACACACACACACACACAGAAATATGATGTCCCATATACAGGTGAAGCCTGGATCACCAACTCTTCTCTTCTTTTTTTCTTCCTTCCCCAGGAGCAATGACTATCCTAAATTTGAGGTTTATTATTCCCATACAGGTTTTATATAATTATATATGTATTTACCTATAAATAATATATAGCATTATTTTGCATATTTTTATAATTCATATAAGTGGTATCTTACTATACATGGTCTCCCTCAATAGTCTAATAATTTATTTGTTGTATTCTAGATGGACATCCAGGTTGCTTCTAGTTTGTTTTTATTATAAACTATTATGAAATAAATGTTGTTGCCACTGTCCCCAAGTCCTACTCTTTCTGCACACTTCCAGTATTGACATATGTATCATTCCAGCATCCTTTAGTCCTAAATGCATCCCATGTATCTATGAGAATCTCTGAGCATATACTAAGGCATGAAGTCTCTGGTTGTAGATAAGGTACCTGCACCTTCAGCTCTGCTCTTCCATGGAAATTTTAGGACCATCTTATCAAACCCTAAAAGAAATTATGTTGGGAATTCATAAACTGATATAGATCAGTTTAACAAGATGTGCCAATTTTTTGATATTGTGTATTCCCATCAATGAACATAGTCTCTCCTTGAGTTGAGGCCTTCTTTATAGTAATAAGTAGATTCAGACTTTCTATTTCTTCTTGATTCTGTTTTTTGCAGGAAATTTCCATTTTGTTTAAGCTTTTACATTTAGTGATGTAATATTCATGGTTTGCTCTTATGATGTCTAAATCTCTGTTCTCTCTGTAGTGATAAGGCCCTTTGTATTTCCACTATTTGTATCTTCTTTCATATTTTCTTTTCTGCCCCAATCGATATAACTGTAAGTCAATGTATTTGATCAATCTTTTAAAAACACTGTTTTTCAGTTTTGTTTCTTTTCTATTTGATATACCTCTGTCCAATCATTATTTCTTTCTTTACTGAATTTATAATTCTGCTCCAGTATTTATATTGTCACCATCTTTTAAATAATATTGTTTTTCTAAGTTTAAAAAATTTTATCTAAAATATTTCTCTTTGAATTTCTTAAAAATAAGTAATTCATTCCCCCTTCTAAAAACCATAACCATATACCATTATTATATCTTAAGAAGTCAAGCGATACCTAAATAGTATCAGATATCCAGTGTTCAAATGTCTCATAAACGTTTTCACAATTTTGAAGCTGAATCAAAAAAGTTCATATGTTGCAACGGGATATATCTAATTTCTTTTAATTTATGAGTTTCCCCTTTTCTCTAGCTCACTCTTTCTATAAAGTTTCCCACAATCAGGATTTTGCTGATTGAATCCCTATGGTGTCATTTAAAATTTTCCTCTAACCCTTGTAAATATCAGTAGAGCCTTAATCAGATTTTGGTTCAATGTGTGTGTGTGTGGCAGGGGGGGAGGTGGTTAGAATATTTTATATGTGGTTTTTTCCTTTGAAAGATAGATTTTTTCCTCATTATTTTGTACTCTTCTTTTAAATATGAGAGCTACACATTTCTTAATAGCAGCTCTCACTCTTTCATTTTCTCTGCTGTCTCATATTTGTAAGATTCCACTAAAGGCCCAGTCATGTTACATAGCCACACTCTCTGGTGTGCTTTCCTAGGACAGAGGAGCCAGTGTGGCACTTTGACATGCCCACACCAGTGCCGAATGTTCTATTTGCACCTATAAAGCCTGACCTCAGGTCCCTTCCTGTGTCGCACCCCAACCCCTGAGACACGCCATGCAAGCCCCAGGCCCTGCCAGCGTGTGCTCACATTATGCACATTTGGTGTGCTGAGGCTCCTCCGCAGGTGCCGAGCTTTGGTGGAAAGTGCTTCTTTGACTGTGACTGCCTGGAAATTTGAAAATAACATTAATGTCTCTCCTTTGACAACAGAACTAATATATGCTTATTGTGGACAACTTAGAAAATACAGAAATAAAGATCATTTCAATCCTACACACCACTTCCTCCTCCATGTTTGCAAAATTGGAAACTTTTTGTACCTACACATTTTTTTTTTTTTTTGCTTATTCCATCAAAAGACATTTATTCATGAATAAAGCCAGGAAAACTACTGAACAGACATTTATACATTGTAGATTTTTTTAAAGGTGGGCAGAGGAAACGCAGAAAAATACCTCTAGCTATATATCTCACTTAAAAAACTACAATAAATTTTTATGCCGTTTCTGTTTTACTTATGCAACAATTTAGGTGGGACTTCACTAAAGGAAGATTTTTCTGACAGATACCAATTTCAGACCTCTTGTTTCTCAAGATACACTTTCCATCACTTCAACTGTTGCTTCTAAGAAATGACACCTGCCGTTTTATAGCCCCACTACCCAGTGGATTTTCACCTGAATGTCATGTTGTTGCCACAAAGTTAACCTGGATCAGAAAATCAGGCAACTAGTAATAGCATGTAGTTAAGCATATGGACTTTGGAGACAAGCTTTCTCAGTTTACACCTGACTTTGTACCACTTCCTAGCTGTGTACCCTTGGGCAGGTTAGCTAATGGCATTAACTTCCATTTTCTCATTTACAAATGGGGATTATAACAGTATTTACCTCACTGGGTTATCTTGAAGATTAAATAAACTAATGTATCTAAATGACTTAGGCATAGTGCTTAAGTTAAAAGGTATTCAATAAAATGCAGTCATTATTTGAATTTTTGTTTTGTTTTGTCAAAGTAACTGTTTTGTGTAATGAGATCTCTACTCAAATTTCCCTTCTCAGACAAACTGAGAGAGAAGCTGTTTCGTAAGTATATTCATCTTTGTCCATTCGGGGGAAAGGCTGGTGACGGATCCTCTGGTCTAGTTACTTGCCTGCCGGAGGCGTTCAAGGCTCAGAATGTTCTCCACCTGCAGCACGCCACGCGTGTACTTCTCAATGTACGTTTCTCCGTCTGATGCGCCTTCGTTTTCACTCCTCGCTGCCATGAGAGCCAGCGTTTCCCGGTCCTCAATCTCCTCTGTTGCCTAAAGTGACAAGACAATTATTATACTTTTATATGAACAGTGTTTTTTTTAATCAAAACTGTGGTGAGAAAATGACTGAAAAGTTCTGAGAATTAACATTGTCCATTACTTATACTGTGATCTTTTAAAAAAGTAATATATATTTTACCTTTGGTATATTGGATACTATTTCATAGGTTACACCACAGGAATAAAATATATTTTTTAATGACATTCTCCTCTTCAAACTCTGGGTGAAACTCTAGTAAAAAAGGAAAGCTAAATTAAGGGGTGTGAAAATACAAGTTATTTGGTATTTTACAAATTGTAAGAGTATTACCAATCACTGTTTTTGATACACACGATACTCAAAATAAAAAAATATGGAACAGAAAAAATCATTCTGTCCACCCCCAAGGGACAGTGGTGCCTAGCTGTTATTTGGGCAGATTGTAGAATTTGGAGCCTATTTAGGGTGTGTGTGTACGTGTGCACGGTTGCTTTCTCTCCCATTTGCTGCCTTTCTTTTGATCATATCAGGGTTTAATCAGTCTATCCCGACATAGTCAGAAGAAAGCTGGGAAGGGTCAGTTTTGCCAACAGAACCTCTGAGATGGAATCTGGGGAGGCATTTGGACAGGGTTTTATCACAACCTCCATTTTTGTCCTGGTTTTGTCACGAATCCTCTTGGATCTGGTGCTTAACCCTTTTGAAACAGAGAAATCTCATAGCTCCACTGTCTCCTAGGATTATGGGTCTTAAATCGGTCAAGGTGGAAAAATCCTTGAGAATGACATTAACTCTGCAATCCTCAGACCCTGTTATTTTGGATAAATGAAAATCAGACTGTAACGTGGCCAGTATGGTAACAGTTTGCACATCCACTGTGTTAATACCACAAAACACTACACTTTGTGATAGAAGGAAAAACTTCGAGCTCACAAATGCAACCGCAGAGATCAGGCCCCATTCCTACCTGTTTGTTATAAATATTGGCTGCAATCCGTTTTCGTAACACTAACTCCATCGCAGCTGGGTGGCTGAGCTGGACTGTGGTCTTCACTATCAGGTAAATCCTTTCATTCTGGGGAGTGACCCTGTTCAAGTGAACAGAATCATGCACCGAGGAGTCCCAGGAGGCGATGGCTGAAACCTGACAATGGCAGAAGGATGGGGGCATGGAAACAAGACACAAGTCAGGTACTGCAGTTTTATATCACGCACTAGAGGAAGAAACGAAACATGACTCAACTGAATCATGTTTTTCCTTACTTCTTTGAATGACAACCCACAAGTTCTATTTTTTTAAGTTCCCAGTCCTCTTCTCCAAAGCAGACCACAGTAATTTAACAGGAAGACAGGCCCACAGACATATGAACTAATCTGAAGTCCTTAAAGAGAAGCTTGGGGTGATTACCTCCTCATCACTGTGCTTTATGATGGGCAGGTAGAAGAACTGGCTGCCATGCTCCTTGGGCAGGATGGAGTTCACGCCCGATGCGTGGGGGCCCACAAGCTGTTCATTGGCACTGAGATCATCCGCTAGCCAAGTCCAGGGCACGGAAACAAAAGTGGGAAAAAAGTCAGTTTTTAATTAAAGGCCAAACAGATGAAATCTGCATGTAACACATTTAAATTTTTTTCTTTTGTTCCCTATCCTGCAGTTGATAGACAGACTTCAATAATCACTCACAATAGCTTCTACCCTTTATGGAAATAAGTATGGGGCCAAAAAGGTGCCTTTGTGAATCTCCTACAAAATGGACTGAATATATTCTATATGTAGTTCTAGGAGTGAATATTTTTATTACGTACACCTTAAAATTTTTCTTTTTTAAAATTTATTGATTTGAGAGAGAGAGAGAGAGAGAGAGAAAGTGATCTGCTGCTCCACCCATCCACGTCTTCACTGGCTGATTCTTGTATGTGCCCTGACCAGGGAATGAAACTACAACGTTGGCATATCAGGATGATGCTCTGCCTGACTGAGCTACCTGGCCAGGGCCAAAATTTTGCTGCTTTTTGGTGTCATTTCTTCCTGTAACTTTGTGTTTGGTTTGTTATCCTACTTACATAACTTACGCTAAATCAGAGATTTGAAAAGTTCAATTATCAATTTAGAATCAAAGTTCTGAGCAGGTAGGAGAAATCCAATCATCTTCTTCCACTGCCATTCCAAAAGTGGGATTCACCCTGCATGAATCTCTGTAAGTGGGCATCCAGTTTTCGCTTGTGTACCTCCAATGATGGGGAGCTCATCACTTCCTGAGGCACGGTCTACTTCTAGGCTTTTAAAAAATTCTTCATATGAAGAGGCAAACTCAACCTCCCCATGTCTTCCATCCATCCATTATTGGTCTTCCCTCTAGGAGGGAGGTTTTGAGGCTGTGTTTTGAGGATCACAAGGGCACTGCAGAAGGGCCTGCCAAAGCCTGCCTATCCCTAAACTCAGCAACTCTGCTTCTGTATTCTACACATAGAGTTCCACTAGAGATTTCATTTTGAAAATGTATTTTACTGCTAAAACATATTGAAAACTACTGTTCTAGGTTCACCCAAGTTTGATGTACTGCTACAGTAAAGCACAACCCTTAATGCAGTGTGAGCGTGTGATCACGTTCTGACACTCCTGCAGTGGGGAACAAAGGACACTAGTCAGAACTGCAGCCCTGGCAGGTGTGGCTTACTGGATTGAGAGCCAGCCTGAGAACCAAAGGGTCGCTGGTTCGATTCCCTGTCAGAGCACATGCCTGGGTTGCAGGTCAGGTCCCTGGTGGGGGGTGCATGACAGGTGGCCACACACTGATGTTTTTCTCCCTCTCTTCCTCTCTTCTCCTCTCTCTAAAAGTAAATACGATCTTAAAAAAAAGAAAGAAATGCAGATGTCTGGGCTCTTGCAAAGCCTAAAGATTCAGAATCTCTGAGGGTAATTCCTTTCTCAGGTAATTTCTATGTCTGTTAATCTCTCAGAGCAATAATTGCTTTAATGTTTCTATATGAAGTTCTCAATCTTTCAAGTACTCTCTTTTTAAGATTAAATATCCACATCTCTCTTCTAGTGATCTACATGTCATGGCCATATATATTTCGTTGGACTAAAGATGCCACCTAGATATGGCATAGAGTAATTAGATATGGCATAGAGTAATTAGTGATTTAAGGATCAAAATCATGTGGGTCTGAATAGATTACAAACCTTAACTAAATGTGATAACCCTTGGAACACTAGCGCAGCAGTCTACTTACCATTCAAATCAAGAAAGAGAACTGGTATGTGGGTTTCCATTCCAGGTGGTGGGATCCTAAATTTAATAACAAAATTTAATCATAACCAAATATGTGTTTTCCATCTTGACAGATAATCAGACAGCACAGAGGCATGGACACAGAAGAGAATGACTGTGGAGATACGGTTCTATTAATGAAATATGTTCACATTTATTGATGTCCCTATTAACACAAACCATGGGAATTATGTGACTTACATAAAGAACTACCAGTTATATGAATTACACACAATTAATTAAGACAAAGATTATTTGAAGCCTTTCTAAAATTAATTCTAGTGATGGGAAAAAGAGATGGGAATGTCGTTAGAGTGGGAACAGGGGACAGGATCAAAAACCAGAGCAAGTAAACAAAAGAGACGATATTCAAAAAAGCTCAAAGAAAGAGAATGAAAAATGTATGAAAGGAGGCAGAGTTGTGTACAGGAAAGGCCAAAGTAGTGTTCTATTATTAAAAACTTGCCAATCTTCACTGGAGTCAACTTGGGGGCCTTTTAAAATGAAAGTCCTGGGCCCATCCTTTTTCTTCCAAATCAGAATAATTAGGAAGGGACCGAGGACTCTGCATTTTACAAATGCTCAAGGTACTCTGAAGTTTGGAAATACCTCATATGAAAGTGACTGAGGTAAAACAGTTCAAAGAGGGCCTCAAAGAGCAGAACACAAGTGGGACTGAGCTGACTATGTATTCCTAGGTGGCTGGCCGGTCCACTGCCTGTGTCTACAGGGTTCCAGCACAAGAGGGCACTCAGCAGGAAGAAGCATTAGGTTACAAATTATGTGCCTGCAAATTCAGATTTTCTAGTTACATAATACCATGGAATCAATTACACTTCCATTCATCATTATAGACACAACATCACTAATGTTTCTATGCCTATCTAAAAGAGATTATCTGGGCATGTACTTTTTGTGTTCAAAAGAAATCTGATTTCTCTTAAATGCCTAGGACATATTCTTACAACAAGAATGAGAATACACGGCAGCAGAAGTTATCATTTAATGAATGGGCACTATGAACATGGTATTTTTTAAATATATTATCATTAATCTTTACAAGAGTACTAACAAGGTAGGCCCATTAACGATTAGGAATAAAGCCTGAGAGATGTTAAATAAACAACACTTAAGAGCCACAGCTGGAAACTATATCCAGCTCAACGTCACCCAAGAGTCTACATATTACACTGTTTTTTATGACCATCCGGACTGACATATCAGTCAACTGATTGATCACAGTTGAGATATACAGGGATGGGCAAAATAGGTTTATAGTTATTCATGTGGAAAATAATACAATAATAAATTACAATACAAGAATAAACTCTGTTTTGCGTACTGACAACTGTAAACGCCTTTTGCCCCACCCTGTATTTCCCGCCTTCTTCAACTACAACCTGGAAATACCCTTCTCTTGAGCCAAAAAAAGCGAGGATTTCTGGGGATGAGGGAACCACGTCCCAGTGGCTCACGCAGAGGAGCTGGGCAGTGTGGACTCTGAGCCCTGGCCAGGCGCTAATGCTCTCTGGCCGCCTGTGAGAGGACGCTCGCTGTGGCAGGGGGGAAACACAGGAAGGCAGCCCAAGAGATGGGTGCCCCTTCCCTGGCCAGCTCATGTTGCCTAGCATTTCCTGTGATAATCCTGGAAAGTCACTTGCATGGCTCTTGCCACAGCCATCTGAGCCATCCTGTCAGGCCTGCACAGAAGGAAGGGTGGACGTACCAGTCAGCTGGCGCCCCAGGGATCCCGCTGCCTGGAGTGGGTACCAGCACCGCGTTCCTTTCCTCAGTCAGCCCCACCCACTGCTCCACAAGCCGGGCTTCCCGTTCCACATCGTCTTCGGTTCTCTCTGTGGGACAAAATGAGGGGATGAGTACCAAGAAGGGAGGAAGGACAATTTCTATCTTTAAATAGATTATTACTTGGTGATATTCACACATGGCTTAACCATCTGCTACATTACAAAGGATCTGAGGCTTCGAAGCTCAAGCCTGAGCATCCAGATGGGTTCGGGGAGGTTAGACACTAGCTCAATGAACCATAAACCAGGAAAAGTAGGAAGAGCATTGGTACAGGGATTAGGAGACTTGGGTTATTTTATTGGTTCTGTAATTTGGGGTAGTTATTCAACAGATGAGTCTGGTTTCCTAATCTGACAAAAAGGGATAATCAAGTCGTATCTATTGTACTTCATGCATTTGTTGGAATGATCAAATGAAATGATAGGTGTGACATCGTTTCATAAAAACTATACACCATTTTATAAAGACAGAGGATTAAAGAACACCATATACCTCACTCTGCAACACTAACATTATTCTCCTTAATGCTCATTAGGAAGAGATTGTATTTGATATATTTTGAAATCCTCTTACCTATAATCCAACTCTGGAGCTACCTGGACATAGTCAAAGTGAGTTTTCATTAGTAGGTTGAGCACATACATAAACTGACACCAAGGACGTTGAGCCAAGATTTTTTTCGAGGGGGAATTTTTGCTAATTTCTTCATGAAATGGGTTAACATCTGTGATGTGCCTTTTGGTTCAGAATCAACCACAATGAGTGGATCATAAAGTCAGGATAAGAGACTACGGATTTTAAGAGCATATTTCTACTCTAAAATCCACGAGGCAGTTGCCAGCATGAGCAAATTGCATCCTTGGAGCTCAGTCGCAGTAAATGGAGCTGCAGGCCAGCTTTAGCTGAGTGCATGGCTACCACCCAACAGTAGCTGGGGCTGACCTGCCAAATGCTGTGCTTTCAGAACTGACCCTTTAGCTGCTGTCAGTTCCATTTTTCTGAGCCGGAAATACCTCATTATTGAGACATGGTATTGATCATATTTGTATTCATCGAGACAAAATTTTAGTTTAATGTTTCATATGACAGTTAACTCAGAGTTTTATGAAAACACTGATGTCAAATTCAGAGCCTTCTAAAGCTAACACTATACAGTAAGATACACAAATATCTGTAACTGTTATAAGGTTAGAAACTAAGATACAATTATCCAACAAACAACCCACCACCATTGTCTAGAGGTGAAAAAGCTACTCTCAAGAAAGAGTTTAAACTTACATACCTTTTTTATTGCTGATTTTTTTAATCTGTTCGTCTAAGTATTCTCGTCGTTTAATGAGTGCGTCGGACCATCTCTCTCTCACACAGTTTAAGTCTTCTTCCTGACATGAGGGAAGGAAAGTATTTTTCTGCAGAGTCCACAGACAACTATTTTTTTTTAAAGATGTCTCATTGACTAGAAAAATTTTCATTAGGAAAGGCCATTGAACATTGCTGTGTGATTAATATGCAAGAAAGCAAAGAGGCCTCAGGAAAACTGCATGCTGATCGAGAACCCCACTACTCAGAAATCGGAGCCCCTGTTTCCAAAAGGATAATTATACCTAAAAGCAAGAGAGCCTCAAACTACACCAGCTGTTGGATGATTCCTACACAGTGTGTGTGAGTGCATGTATGTATTTAAATTGTAGCTATTCATCTGAAGGATTTGCAATTCCAAGCTGAAGGACACCATGAACAGAGCCCAAACCGTGTAACAGCAAATGGAATGGAAAACGACAGGCATTTTCTGAAATGCAAAGAATAGATCAGCAGAGCACATTTCGAATTTGCCGCAACATTTGTACTTCCAACCCCTACCAAGGGGCTCACTAAAAATCTCCCATGCAAAAACCCAACATGCAGTCAGCCATGCTTTCCGGAACTCCCAGCAGTAGCCACCAGACTTCACGTGGGCATGTGGCAGGAAGCACACAGACAGCCGCAGGAGTTAGTTAATGGCATTGCTGAGATCCAAGGAGATCTTTCTCTTACAATTTGTTTTTGCTTGCTTGTTTTCTTTCTTAGTAAAATTATGAGGAGGGAAAGAAATCCATAATTCTATTCAAAATGCCCTGACTTGCTTAATTTTAGTCTAACACTTAAGACATCACATTAACAGCAGACACCTGTGGTCTTCTGAGGCTCTACCTACAATGCACCCAACGTTTTAAGTACAGGAAGGCACACGGGGAAAACACGTTTTTAAAGTTTATGTGGAGAACAGTACACAAACTGGGAACCAAATCCAAAACTCTTCACTTGGTTTGCTGCCTTGACCGTCACCATCACTGCACAATCCATGATAGCAGGCCAGTCAGTGATGACGAGGTAAAACTTCACATTAGCACATATTAAAAAGTTGAGGTTTGCCCTGGTCCGTGTGGCTCAGTTGGTTGGAGCATCGTCCCTTCCTCTCTCTCTAAAGCAATGAAAAAAATGTCCTTGGTTGAGAAATAAATAAATAAATAAATAAGGAAATAGTCTCACTGTGAAAGAATATATAAATGTAAATAAAGATTTAAAAAATAAAATAAAAAGCGAGATTTAAATTCTCCAGGTTATATATAACTAAGCTTGGCCCTAGTAAGAGAAGAAAACCGGCTAAACGAAACAAAACTGTGTGTATGAAATGTCTTCAATTTCCTTATCTAACAAAAGTCTCTTAAAGTAAAACGGCATTTTAGAACAATATTACTCTCTTGGATGTAAGGCACTAAGTGCAGTTCCTCATAGGGAAGACAAGACTCTACTTAGAGAATATGCATGGACAACCGCACAAAATTTAAGATCACCCATGCAATACAGTGATAATGCTCTTGCTTAGAAAGGCTTTCTAAGCTAGTAATTTGAGATGGCATAGCAAAACTGCAGTATTTGGTTATAAATTTTGAAGTGGCAGAGTAATTTATAGAGATAGTACTGTATCCCTGATTATACTGGAAGCAAATCAAAAACAAGTGAAAAACTGCGACCTGGCTCTATGCCCCTCCTTCCCCCTCCCTGCCCTCCGCTTGCGGATGCTGGCAGTTAGCAGCAGCTGTGCCCCATGCCGCAGGACTGGCAGCAGCAGTACCTGATAACTATCCATATCATCACCATCCTCATCATCTCTCTGGTAGGAAAAAATAAACACAAAAGAACATGCATTTTGTTTCTCAAACAGCACACAAGGAAAATAATTCTTTAAGCTTAACTAACACACACTTGACAACAGACAGCACAAACAACATCAGCATAATAAAACATGTAATTGAATCTCAAAAAAGTTTAGTGGATTTCATTCACTTCTCTATAGTTACTTAAGGAATTTAAGTTTAGAAAAATAAAGAAAGAAGTCATTTAAAAACAAAAACTCTCTTAGATGGGACTGCAGGCCTTATTGCACTGTTATGTAAATAGTTGCTATATATTTGTGGGCTGAGATTTAGAGTGGGCTTAAAAAGACAGAATGTCAGAGAAAGGACTTTAGAAACTCCATTGCTTGATCTCTGGAGTTTTAGCCATGAGGCAGCTAAGGCCGTGAAGGATGAAATAATTTCATTCAAGGCTCACACACCTAACGGCAGGGGCAGGCCTCCAGCCACCCACCTCAGCACACACTCTCGCTGATGAAATCACCACAGCTGAAAGCCACCAGGGAACCTGAAGCTATCTACACACAAGGTTCTGCACTAGGCTACTGCAACATCATCCACTATTGTGTATATCAGCCTCTACATCAATCAGCCGAGAAAAATCCAAACTGTGTTAAATGCATAGCAACATTTTACAATAATAACATAAAATAACAATTTTGGCAAAACAAAATCATAATGTTGAAAATAAAAGGGTTTTAGTTTAATTTTCCTTAAAAATAAAAATAAAGAGCCCTGGCTGGTGTGGCTCAGTAGACTGAGCGTTGGCCTGCGAACCACAGGGTCGCTGGTTCAGTTTCCAATTAGGGCACATGCCTGGGTTGCAGGCCAGGTCCCCAGTAGGGGATGTGCAAGAGGCAACCACACACTGATGTTTCTCTCCCTCTCTTTCTCTCTCCCCCTCTCATTCTCCCTCCCTCTCTGTCTAAAAATAAAATAAATAAAATCTTTAAAAATAAATTTAAAAAATTTCTATTTGTAGATATTCATCCATATGGAGGCAGGTTCTACTCAAAATGAATGTTGGTTTGTGTAACAACCTTCTTTCATTTCTCTATGGTTATTGAAAGTTAATATTCAAACAAGAAGTAAAGTTGTCAAGTCATAAAAGAGACAAAGTGTTTTTTTAAAAAGTGATTTAAAAATATAATTACATTATTTTCATATCTAAGTATATCTCAAAATATACTGCTATTTAAAAATGCTTTAAAAATACAGTTAAAATTATTCTCTGTATAGACTTAAAAATACATTTTGTTTTAGTTTGGTAACCATAATTATTGTTTGTATAAGTAATTCATTAAATGCAAGCCTAATACTGAAATACATTTTCTTGAATTAATTCCCCATATTAATAAGTAATTTATCATTATTTTTAGACAAAGGAGATACTTTTATTGACTGAAAACTGGCCTGAGCTTTTATGGCGGATGACTGGTGTGACACCAGCACACTCTGGACTGGCCTGAGCCACTGAATCAGAATAATTCTAATGTACTGTGTCAACAACAACAATAAAAAAAGCTATTGGACATGACCTTGAACATGGTAGCAATAAATATAAACAAACAAAAAAATAAATAAAAGCTTTAAAAGAGCCCGTTTAAATTTGCATGCCTGGCACTATGCTCTTTAAAGAACATTTAGCCCTGGGGTAAGGCTGATATTTGAGAGCTCAAATTTTGACAAAAATCAGTTTTAACTCAAGAGGTATGCTGTTTTGAAAAGTGCAAATAAACAAGCCCTATAATATTCCTCAAATGGGAACATTTAGTCAGTTGATGTTCTATATTCTGTAGGTCACGGTTTCGGACACACAAAGTTTTATCTAAGATCAGAGACTTACTAAGCCACAAAATTTTATTGCAGAAAGGGACCTTAGGGAATCATTCGATCTACATCATCATTCTGGAGAAGAGAAAAAGGGAGCTCAACGTTTAAACTACCCAGTCACTGTAACCACGCAGGCAGGTCAAACTAGACTTAAGAACCCCGGTCTCCCCACTCTAAGTCTAACGCATTCTACCAGGCCCAGAGGCCACCCCAATATTGACAGCCAAGTGAGGGACTGAACTGGGATGAGAATACAGACAAGCCAAATTTCCTACTCTACACAGAAGGAAAAGTATTGTGGACAATCCTCCCCTAGAACAGCAGGTTCTGCCCCCACACTTTCATTCCCACTCCCCACCAGGCTTTCGGAATTTTGGCCTGAGACAGGGAGGGCAGTGTCTGACAAAGCTATTCTTTCCTTAAGGCCCAAGAGTCCAAGCCAGTGTTCTTTTTGGCTTTCAAAAAACTCTTTGCCTGAATGCCATGAAGCTTCCCCTCCCAAAACAAACACCAAAAAACAAAAAATGGAAATAGAAGGCAAATGATTCTCCAGGTGAACTGGGGTTTATGCCTAGAATCCACAGAGAAATGTTTTCTCCCTGTCATGACAGGGAGCGGGCTCCCTCTCACATGTGACAGTGAGGGAGGCCCAATTTAATGGTCTGATATCTCTCAGTCCCTAATTCATATTTGACAATAAACTGGGGACTTTGGGAAGCACATGCATTCCTTCAGGCCACTAGGGACAATTTCCTAATCTTAAAGTTTATTTTTAAGGAGTACTCTAGTAATATAAAGGTCAGGTCCTAGAGGTTTTCATCTTTAAATTTTTAAAAATGAGAATGGAAGGTTTACTAAATGGAAATCAATGGACAAAAATGATCAGGGGGACAACTTTTAATTTAAAAAAAATAAAGCTTTCAAAGAGCTAATTTATGCCAGTATATGGGGGCAATTTTATATTAATAAAAGTGAATCAGGTCAGGCAGCTAGGCCGAGATGTCCGACATAATGTGACCCAAATATAAAATAAAACCTGCCTACAGTAAATGAGTACCATAGCATTAAAATGTATTTATAACTAAAAATTATTATTAAACTACACTGAGCCAATATAGTAATTTAAATCTAGAAATAAAGGGCAATGGATGGAAATATGAAGGGGTGGACAGACAGATGGTTAAGGCAAGGAATTCCCTCATGTTCCTAAAGTGGTCTCCATCACAGATCACTGACCTCCTTAATTCTGCATTAACCAGTCTTCGTTAAACACTATTTCAAACCTGCTTGTCTTACCTGGTAACTGTCCAGCCCTCTTTGGAGCCTGGTGGACCTGGCAGTCACACAGCCAATGGACACCGACAAGACAGCCTCAACCATAAGTGGCAGTGTCCCTGAGTGCTGTACTGGCTTTACGGTGACTTGCACCCTCCGGGAGTGACCCTGTGGGGGTGAGGGTGTGAAAATGGGTGCCAGGAATGGGTATGGGGAGAGAGGCGAGAAAAAGATAAAGGAAGGGAAACAAATTAGGGAACAAAGGAGCAAATAATGAGAAAATTCCACAAACTCTAAGAGTGGGAAATAGAGAAATCATGGAACAAACGAAAACAAACTTAGTACCTGTCTGAGCTGAAAGATGCCTCCTGTGTTGACATCTTTCGCCTGGTGAAGTTCCACTGCAGCATACTCCCCTAACTCGTTCAGCTCTAATATAGAGATCCACATTTCTATCCTGCGAGTTACTTCATTCCACCTGCAAAACACATTCCAACACACAACAACGTCATTGCCCAGGGACAGTATTAGGAATAAGTCACCATTCATTGGGCGTTTACTATGTGCTAGGCGCTGTGCTATGGATGTTGCATCGATTATTTTCTATTTAAGTCTCAAAGCAACTTTTGGTATAGGTTCTTTTTATTTATTTTATTGAGGTATAACTTACATTCAGTGAAATGTCCCTGAATGAAATCAAGCACAGATTGTGATGAGTTGTGACAAATGCATCCACCTGTGTAACTGACCCCACCGTTACTTCAGGAAGGTTGCTCACGCCCCTTCATGTAAATGGAATCACGTAGTGGCACGTACTCTTTCAGGACTGGCTTATTTGATTTGCATGTTTTTGAGATTCATCCAATTGATATCAATAATCTTTTTTCTTTCTTATCTGTATTTCTGAGTAATATTCTATTATGTGAATGATACTATAATTTGTTTATCCAGCCTCACATTAAAGGATATCTGGATGGTTTGCAGTTTTAGGATATTATAGAGTTGCCATAAGCATTTGTGTACAAGTCTGCTTATGGACTTACTGTTTTCATTTTTTTGGATAAATATCTAGGAGTGGAACTGCTGGGTCACAGAAGAGGCAAATGATCAACTTTACAGGAAGATATTCTCCTGTTTCCTTCTATAAGCTTTATAGTTTTATCTTTCATATTTAAGGTGATGAAGTTTTACGCATAGTGTGAAGATTGAAGTTGTTTCTTGCCATATTGATATGCAATTTTTCAGTCTTGATTGTTGAAAAGACTTTCCATTTCCCATTAAATTTCTTTGATGCCCAGTAGCTGCTTTTATCATTCTCACTGCACATATGTGGAAACAGGGGCAGAGAATCTGTTTTCTTACTACTGTCCAAGTGCTAGTCTTGGCACTGTGTCTAAAGCTCACAGAAAAGTACAAACCTGTCATGTAGCGTTCTCGTCTTAGCATGAAGAGAATCAACTTCCCAGATGGAGCTACCATTCCCAGTACACCGGTGACCCCACACTTCAATTGCTAGCGCTCCATCTGAAATGAACTCCAGGAATTCCTCGGTTACGTTCACCACAAAGTCCTGGGGTAAGTGGGAGTAAAGAAAGCGTGACAAGAATTACGCATAAAGAAATTGGGAAACTTTTCTTTTTACCTTTTAACTGATTCACTATTTATTTTTAGAGAGAGGGGAAGGGAGGGAGAAAGAAAGAGAAACATTAATCGGTTGTCCGATGGGAGACTGAACCCACAACACAGGCATGTGGCCTGACAGAGAATCAAACCAGTGACCTGTTGTTTTGTGGGACGATGCCCAACCCACTGAGCCACACTGGTCAGGGCAAAAAAATGAACCTTTGATTGTTCCTTGTTAAGGCTTAGAATGGTAGTCCCCAACCTATTTTGGTACCAGGGACCGGTTTTATGGAAGATGGGGCTGGGAAGGGCAGGGGACACCGGAGGCAGGGCTTAGGTGAGCTTCCTCCCTGCCCCTGACTGGTCTGTGGCTGGTGTTTGGGGACCGCTGGCTTAGAAGACTAATAATGGGATTAAATTTTATATGATTATGGTCGTTATTCTGATCTCTTGCTCTTAAGACTCTCCCATCCTGATTTCTCATTCTAAAATGCAGTATTCATTTCCTCACACTCTAAATGAGGAAATGAACTCATTTCTAAATGAGTGTGAGGAAATGAATACTGGATTGACTGAGTAGTACAGCAAATCACCCAAAACAAAGCAGCCGGCAAGGAACAAAGCCAATTTTCTTTCCATTAGCATCTCAGTGGAATCTCAGGTGAAGACAACTGACTCATTTTTGGCAAGGTCTGTGTTATACTGATTTAACCTTATATTATTTAACGTATTTCACTTGGAGACAGAGCGAGAATTTTAGGAGATAAATAAACTTAATGACCAATTAGTACAATCTATATATTTTTAACATGAAATACATCCCAAGGTCACATAATGAATATGGGGCCTCTCAGGCCAGTATTTATTAAACCAGTTGTTAACTAGAATTCATTTAAAATTCAGATTCCATCCCACTAAATAAAAAGCTTTGTAGATCCAAAGAACCATGGGGACTACAAAAACAAAAAATGATTAATAAAAATTTTGAGAAACAGATTTGTGAGTACAGGTAAAAAATGTGGGCTATTTATTTCCAGAAAAAGAAAGACTTGATAGTCTTTACATTATGTGAAATTTTATAGGGGGTGATATGGGTTTGTTTTTTAAATGTAGAACTCGAAGGAATATGTACAGTTTGAAAAAAAAAACAAAAAGCCTGCACATAAGACAGAGTCCATCTATCCAGAAAGGACTTGTTGGCAGTCCGATGTGAAGGCCAGGAAGGGCAGCTAATATTCCAAGGTAGGTCCATACAATATTCACCAAAAATTCAGTTTCCCCATTTTATATTTTCTTTTGAAACTCATACGGTACATTAGAATGCTATGCTTCTAATGTTATACTATATTCAAAAGAATGAAGATATCTATATCAACTTACATGTTAAGATGTCCACATATGTTAAAATAACAAGATGTGATTCTGCAATATATATAATCACATTTTTATAAAAAGGTATTAGAAGTTATATGTGCATTAAGAGTGTGTATTTATGCCCATTTATATATATGAACATATGTTTACCACACACATATAAACATTGTGGAGCACAGGAAATAGTTTATCAAAATATATAGCAAAATATATCGGTCATCACACCTCTGGGGAACATGATTTTGAGTATATGTTTTTCAGGTTTTAGTTTAAACACTTAATCTTTTTGAAATTATATTGAAGTATATTTTGAAGTTAAGGGGCCCAATAAACATATTACCTTTATAAAACATTCTTATGGGGAAAACTTTTAAAGTACAAGTAGACTTTTGAACTACACCCAGATTTATTGCCTCCCACATAACTCATTTCATAATGGCACCTGTACCTTACAATGAGAGAAAGTCACGCTATACTGGGCATCCTTGGACTGTGGGGAGGGCACCTCCGGGTCCATTACTGGGGCAGCCACTGTAGGCTCACACTGGTCCCAGAATGTGTATTGACAGAAGACGAAATTCGAGAGGTTTAAGGGCAGCCCAGTTGCCTCTTTAATTTTTACCTGAAGAGACAGATTTTTAAAATGCAACTATAACTTCCATAAAGAAAACACTACACTATGAATTTTTAACTACTCCAAATTTAAGACTAAGCAATGAAATAAATCAGTCGTCCATCTGACATGTGAAAACATTTGGCACCATTTCATTAGAGGTTCTATCTGTAATGAAGTCTGTACCATAGTTCTTTAACTATAGCATATAAACTTGGCAACACATCCCTCTAAAATTTTCCCACTAACTGAGTTTCTGATATAGATGCAACCTTTACTAGAAAAGTATGATTCACCAAGCAACATATACTCCTTGCACGCCAAACACACAGACTTTTGAAATATCACGCACCTGTCATCAAAAAGTGTGCTATACTTATGGAAAAAGTACTGTTTACCATTGTATTCATTGCCAGAAAGTTTAACTTTTGCTCTACAAAAAACTCATAAGACCTTTTTATAAAATTGTTTTGAATTAAAAAGTTATTTATCTGAGCCTCCCTATTACTGTCCTCTCACCCTGCATGTCAGCTTTTTGACTCGGTGAATGATTTCCCCACTGCTGTCCACGACTTCGAGGCTGCCACTTTCACTGGAGTTCTCCGAGGAGTCATCTTCCACGACGCGCTCCGGGACAGCTCCTGTAACACGCATCACCTCCACGTGGAGGCGCCCTGCAACCTGGGACGAGGAGCCAGAGGACACTGGGGTTAAAAGCACAGAGGACACTGTGCATACCACAGAGACCTGGGGCAGGGAGCACTCTACAATATCCCTGAGGAGCAGCTCCACAGCTGCTGGTTGGCTATCTCCATGGAGGAGAAACGCTATGCTCCCGGCACCAGTCCACTCCACCGCTTGCCCCTCTAAACATCCTGCCTGACTTGGACCCCAATTTACCTCCCTGTAACTTGCCTTCTGGAGTCAACTTCATTCTTACCTTTCTTTTACAGGATGGCCCATGAACAACTTAAGGGCTACTGTCACATTCTACCTGGAATCTCCTATATTTCCATGTATGTGTATGTTCATTCGCTTACTCATTTGATCAAACACCTGGCCTCACAGGAATACCAAGACCAAGTCATGGACTCTGCTGTCAGGGCGCTCACAGCCCGGTAGGGAAAGACAGAGAAGTGAAAACACAATAACAACAGTGTAGGCCAGCTGCTGCAACAGAGATAAGGTACCTGTCGTTATGCAGTAAATGTATCCACTCAACAAATATTTACCAAGAACTGACACTGTGCCAGGGACTGTGCTAAGTACTAAATTGACAACAGTAAACCAAACAGACATGGTCACTGGGCTTACGGAGCTTCTATTGCCTTGGGAGCAGGGCATGGGCATGTTGTTCACACTGGGGCTGGGAGCAGGGGAAGAAGGGCTCCCCAAGGCGGTGAGACCCACTCCAAGAGAAACGGCATATACAGAGCCAGGAAATTTTAAGGAAATAGTTCCTTTAAAATTGTTTTTCCAAAAAAAAGGCTTAAAATTTCCTCACTCTCCTGGTGGTTCTCAGAATATGTGCAAGTTTAGCAGTTCTCTCTCTTAAAGTTGTTGCAAAGAACCAAATTTAAATTACTGAAATATGCATTCCCAGAGTACTGTAATCACTTGAGGCCAAGTGATCTTTCATAAAACAGGTTAAGGTTGTAATGACTGTCCTTGTGCAGGTGACATATATTCTGTCAGTGCCACTGTCATCTTAATCAGTGAGCTTGTTTTCAAAGGTAGCTCAGACCCAGCTTCCACACAGCAATCTGCATTGGCGCCAAGGACCTGGGAGACAGGGGTCAATGGCATTTGACAAGGGAGACAAATATGAGGAAGCGGTAGTGGGGGAGGGAAGGGAATAACAGAAATCAGAAGACAGTGGTTCTTAAGCTTTTTTCAATGCTTTGTGAGACTCTAATACATTTTTAATATAATTTCAGGGGGATTCACAGAACTCTGACGCCCTCCATGGACCCTAGCTTAAAAACCCTGACTCAGCTGCTGAATCCCTTTACCGCAGGAGTTGTGCCCATTTTTAACATGGGAAAAGGCAACTCTAGCCCACCGGTCTTCTCGTGCCGAACGTCCATGGGGGTGTAGGCGGTGCACTTACACGCCACAGCTGGGAATCTAGGGTTTGCTTTAAGCAAAATGACACCCTATTCTAAGCCCACTCTAAAAATCACAAAAAATAACCTTGCTTGTTACTGAAGGACAAGCTAGCAAAGAAAGGTGTTATTAAATTTAAATTAAAACATCAGTTGATGAAATAAATAAAAAAGTTTGAACTTGAACACTTTCTGAAATATCTTAGGCCTATATAATGCCAGTATATCTAAATAACTGAATTATGAGAGTTTAAAAAAAGGGGGGTAACAATTGGAAAATAAAGCTTGTTTTCTTTGAATACTTTGGGTTTCAAAATAATCCTTTCAGGTTGTATCTTATAAAGACCACTTAGAGTCAAGGAAGAAACTAGAGTGTATCACAAAGGTAAGAGATGAAAAGAAATGAATATGGGGCACAAAGCTGAATCTGGTTTCCAAAGATTTCTAATTTGATTAAAACAAAGAAAAAGCTTGTAGCCACAAATATAAAATGTTATAATAATCTTTTAAAACAATGACTTAAGTTTGATAGTTTCTATTGATATTAGTAGAGAAAAAAGAATGAGGATTGTGATTCTTTTGCCTAGTTTCTCAATCAACCTCAAGAACTTAAACTGAAAACAATCTCCAAAACTTGAACCACCATCATTTTCTCTAAGGCTGGCTTGTCCCTACCTCCCCCTGCTGGCTGATGATAGGGACTGCATACTGAAGTTTCACATCACAGAAGAGACACTCCAAGAACACATTAGCCACACCAATGAGGTTGTGATTCTCTTGGGCTTCGTAGAAAGGATCACCTCGTTTCCCATAGAGTCTCTTTGCCTGAGTGATAGGAGAGGTGGGGTGGATATGAAAAAAGGAAATAAAACATCAATTGAAATAATATGATTTAAAACTAGCATTAACAATTTTTAAAACACATTTATTCAAACAAATTTAAAAAGTTTACTTAGAATCACATCACATAAACAGACCAAAGTAGCACATGAGAAGGGCTTGTTCGTTGGGGAACTAAGTGATATCCATGTAGAGGACCCTTCTTTAGTTATTGTCTCATTTTCCCTATCATGCCCCACCTGCAGCCTGTTTCATTTTGTTCCCTGTGCTTTGCCTCATTTCCTTCACTGAATCTTCTAATGTCTTAAAAATGAAGTATGCTCTCTAAAATTATTCACAGTAAGTTACCCAGCTATAAGCATAGCTAGGGGAGTGAATACATGCTAATGAAGATAAAATCCATGTTGACTCCATCCAGCTGACTTTTCACAACATTGACACAACTGCACAAATTTTGTTCCAGTTCGTTTCACTTGAAGTGTAGTAAAAATGCAGCCAAACAAGAATACACGGAGCTCTCTTCATTTAGTTCCTATCTGGATAGCGATTACATGTTACATTACTGATCTAACTTGAACTCCTTTCAAGATCATTTTTACCTTACTTTCTTATTCTAACTGTCCAAAGTACCACTACGAACAGTCACTGGTGTGCATGTGTGTATGCGTGTGTTCTGATGATTCAATCATTTATACTCTGCTTTTAAAATGGTCAAGTCTACTTTACATTTTATGTCTTTTACCTCTGGGACTTTTTCCTTCCATTCTTGATAAAGATCTCTCATATCAATTAATTTATTCTCCAGCTTCTCAATGGTCCAAACCTGGGTGCCCTTTCCTTTCCTCTTCACTTGAATAGCTGGCTCGCTCACTATTGCTCCTCTCTGCAGAATGAAGAAAAATAAAAACAAAACCAACCCTGTTATAACTTTTTGGATTGTTAAAGCAATACATATTATTGTAAAGTAACAAGTTAAAAATAATATGCACAAAAGGAAATGAAATTTTATCACCTACAGAACATTTTGGTTTATTTTCCACCTTTTATGTATATCCAGGTGCACACTTAATTTTTATCACAAGTAGAACCAAAAAATATATAAGCTTTCTCCCAATGCTCTCTCTGCAGGTTTTATATTATGACCATCTTCTTGTGTTCACCATTCTTCATAAACATGGCTTTTATAGGTGACGCAGCAACGCTTATATGGATGGCCTATTCGTCTAATTATTCTACTGTTCAATATCATGGCTTTTTCAATTTATAAAGGAAACTGAAAAGCATCCCTATACAAAAAAGCATATAAGACTTTAAGTTCACCTCTGACTATAGACTTAGAATACAAAGGTCAAATAACTAAAACCCAACCAGACTGATGAGATATTCCCTCACTCATCTTCTTGGGGAGAAAAATGAATGGAAGAAAAATTATTGTTTTTCAAAGTTTCTCCTTAAAGGAAAAATTCTTCAAGAAAAAATGATGGGAAACATCCAAATTAAGAAAAGAAAAGAAAAGAAATGATGGGAAACATTCAAATGGTTTAGAGTGTTCTGAGTAAGCAAGGACAGTTATTCTACCAGACTTCCTGTCTTCCTTTTCTTATAGAATTCACTCTCAAAATGATACTAGAACAAACATACACCTATCCCCCATTTCAGAAAGGGACATTTATATGTAAGAGAAAAGCAGGTGGGATTACTTATATATATGTCTAATTTTAAAGAAAGCATTTAAATCCTTCAAGCCACCCAAATTCTCTTATTCTGATCGTAACATATCTGAGGGCACATATACACGAGAAGGTCTATAGAGAAAGTTTTGAAAAGAATGAACACTCTGGCTCAGTCAGGATCTCCTTGGGGATGTTAACCTTGGATGCCAGGTTTACAGTTGACTTACAGTAGTCACTAATGCACACCTTGCCCTCATTCTCACCTTTCTATTAGCACTGAGGTTTGCAGCAGGGATCTGCAGAGTCACCTGGTAGTCAGTGAGTTTGTTCATTTCCTCAGCTAAGAAGTTTGCCTCCCTCACCAAGGTATTGGCTTTAACTAGCTGCTCACGCAGTTTTGCCAGGCTCTGACGGAAGAGTTCGTCCCTGTGGTGTAGCAGAAAAGAAAATGAAAAAATTGAAAAGAAAACTGCAGTCCCATTTCTAAGTGGATTATATTACTAGAAAATGGTAGAAGCTCCTTTCAGGCAATATTTTTCAATCAGTTTTTGTCACCAAATTCCCTCTTATCCCTCCCTCGTCCCAGCAGGGTTGTGTGGGCTATCTGCTCGTAACCACCGCTGAGGGGCAAATATGTGAACTGACGTAAGTAAAATTCATTTTAAAAATTACGTAACATTTGAAGACTACTAGATTTGCTATGGTGGTGCAAACAAAACCAAACCAAACCTTATAATGGATCCTTTAGGAAAAAGACATGATTATGACTTTGTGTGCTTTAGGGTCAGGGAAAGGAGGTGGACAGGTGAAAAAAGCCTCCAGACAGAAAGAAAAAAGTGCTTTACATGATTTCTTCAGCTGTTAAAAGGCAAGAAGTGGGTACTTCTGTGGCAGCAGGAATTCTTTTTTCAACTCTCTACACAGCAGCACTTCTGATAAAAGCTTCTCTGACAACCCAACCGGGTCAAAACCCTATTATATGTTCTCCCAGCCCCAGGTTTTTTTGCTCCAGTAGCACTTACAGTTATAATTTTTCACTTATCTCTATAATGATTTGACTAAAGTCTGTCTCCCCTAAGAGGCAGTAAGTGCCCCTAGGGTAAGGACCCTGTCTTTTTTTGCTTGTCATTACACTTAATTCCTGGCCAAGTGCATGGCCCATTGTAAGGTATTAAAAAATACCTACTGAATGAAAGAAAGAGAATACGTCTGGAGTCTCGCTGAATCTGGGCTCAAAGGCAACCCAGTTTAGCGGACTGCTCTATGCTTTATATAGATTTCCTTTTCTACCATTTACACACCTCCTGCCCTTACTTCATAGGGAAACGATAAGCCTGAAATATGCAAATCTATACTCTTTCCTTTTCACCTTAGAAATGACAACAGGAGGCCCACTGCAAAGATGTTAATATAAAATGACCTAAAATGTATCACACATTGATGTTGTCTTCCTGCTTTTTCTAAATCATATTACCTTTCCCCCCCAGTTATTTAGGCTTGACTATTTTCAGCCAGCTCAGTCTTTTCTCTTTTCTACACTATGCAGAAAAAAAGCCTTGTTGATTCTTCCTTAGAAACATCTCCTAAATTTCTCCCTCTTTCTGTTTTGTTCATTACCCCAGTTTATGTTCCTTATACGTGCCCGAAGTTCTTACAGTATCCAGACTCTTCCTCCTCTACTACAAGATAGTCCTTGTAAAGCCCTGCCTTTCATGGGCACCTCCTTGGCTCGAAACCTTCTCCTCTTCCACAGGAGAAATCCCTGACGTGCAAGTCTCCAGGCCTCCTGCATACCCTGAGAGTTTTAGACCTAATTCTCCCTACTCCTTTGTAAATCACCTTCTAGACTCAACAAAACTTGTCATGTAATCCCCCAAACACATCTTACTCTTTTCCATTTCTTCACATTTGTTTATGACAACTCACCTATCCAAAATGCTGTCCCACCTTCTCTCTGACTATCCTAAACTCCACCCTTCAAACTCACTCGAAATCCTTCCTTGTCCAGGAAACCTCTGCAGAAGACTCAGCTTGATGGGATCTCATCCTCCGCTAAATAACCATGGTGCTTACCATGCCCTCTGCCCAACTGGCCATGGCATTCTTGCTCATCACTCAACAATTTCACACAATCAATACTTAACTAAGTGCACATCATGTGACAACATCATTCCAGGCACTGAGGATGCTTCAATGAATGAAACTTATTTTTCAGTGGAGGAGATAAACAACAAATAAATAACTATATAATTGCTGCACTTCCTATTGTTGAATGAAACTTTTTTTTTTTAATTTACTATTATGGTTTGATTTTCACATATTTGCATCTTACTCTAAATTATAAGTGCAAAGAAAGAATGAACTACATCTTTACCTTTGTAATTCTCACTGGTTCTTAAACACTTGATTCTCAAACTCTCAATATTTACTTAGGTGTGAGTCCATCAATATTTTGCAAGCCATCAACATCTACTTAGGTAAGAGTCCCAGCTTCTCAATGACCATCTTTAATGACATTTTAGCTTTATCCAGTGAAACCTGGTGAAGTCAATACTGTAACCATCAAAATGTCATCCTTTTTACTGTTTCTTTTTAAGAATTTGAGCCTCAAAGGGAATCAATCTGGAATTATGGGAAGTGGAAAAAATTTTTTGACATTTAACTATAAAATGCTATATGATAATTAAAAGCAATCCACCATTTCTATTGCACACTTTTGTTTTTGTCTTTTACGATCTTATGTACATAGAAAGTAAGTACGGAGAATAAACAGTAAGGATATTAGTGGGAACAATTACACCAATAACCTTTAGCTAACTACTGCTTAGAGTAAAACCACCAGCTCATAGTAAATATGGAAAAGGCAGCTCTTCAGAAAAAGCATCGTCTGATAACCTTTGTCTGCTTTACCCAAGCACTAGAAAATATAAAAAAATAATAAAAGTATGGCAAGTATTCAAATTCAGTATCCAGACAGATGAGCCAGCAGCTCTTTGGGAAAGTGTAATTGACTGTTTTTTCTTGATTTAGAACAATCACGTGCATTACTATGGCGATCCTTTTAATGCAGGGGAGGGTTCCCTTTTCTCCTCTCTGGGGTCATCTTCCCTGGATGTAGCTCAAGTTAAGCATCTCATTGCTAGAGAGAGATGCAGTGTGGTTGTAAGAGTTAGAGGAGGACCTCTGAAGTCAGACCGCCATGGTTTTGATGCCACTGACCCAGCTTACTAGCTGAACAACTGCACGAGTCATTTAACCTCTCAGCCTCAGTTTCCTCATGTGTGAAACAGGGGGCAAAAATAGTAAAATATAGTAGCTGATGTGAAGATTACATGAATATATGTAAAGCACGTAGTGACTGGCACATAATAAATGTTCTATAAATGCCAGATGCTGCTTTTATTACTATTAATTATTATTATAACACAGGAGTTATTAATGGGTCTATGGACAGACCTCGCTTTTTCAAATTCTGGGCTTTTCATTTGCTAGATGGGTGGCTGGGTCAGAATATTTAAACTGATCTCCCTATCTATAAGAGATAATAGAGCTGTTGGGAGCATTAAGTAAAATTAGCACTATGCCTAGATGTGGTAAGATCACAGCAGAAGTTTGCAATAATTTACTATCTTACCATTTTATTATTATTATCACTACCATTTCTTCTACCACTACCTCAGTTCTGATATGTTTTAGTCATCATTTTTTAAAATTTGCATATATGAGATTTCTTAACACTGAAGTGGTATTTAAATAGAATCTAAAGTAAAAAATAAAAAATAAGGAGAAAGGTTTTCATGCTAAAGGATTATTCAGACTATCTCCATTTTAATATCTAACAGTCTAAGCCTTCTAACTTGGGAAGGGGGTTGTGTCTTTAAGAACTAACTGTAAACATACCAAGAATGGACAGCATCCTTGAAAGAAAAGCCAGTTGCTAACAATGCAGAAATGGGATTAAGATTTCCCTCTGTGCTAGGTTTGTCCTCCTTTGACAAGTCTCACAACCCTCCCTCAAAGCCCCACAGCCCCAGAGCCTTGCCTCCGGGTCCAGCAGGTCCATTCTTACCTCTCCTCTGCCCACTGCGTCACCTTCTGCTGAGCAGTCTGGCTGCTACAGGCCAGGCGGTCAGGGCCGCTGCTCCGGGGCTGCCTCTCAGGAGAGAGTTGCTGGCGGAGCTGTTCCAGCTCCCGCTCATACATCAGCCGCTGCTCCTCGAGTGCACTCCGCTTTTCTTCCAGGTATTGTTTCTCCAGGACCTGAACCACATTTTGAACTGGGTCTAGTGAGCCAAGAGACAAGGTGAGGTGGCTTCAGTGGGGTTGAGACAGGTAGCCAGCCTGTGCTTCTTCAGCAAGAGCCACCTCCTTCCTCCCTCAGAATCTGGCCATTCGATGTGCTTTCTAGCAGAGGCCTGACAGGCCCTGTTGAAAATCCATTCAGCTTTCTTTTCACTAACATTTTAGATAAACTTATGTAAACATGTTACTTTCTTCAATTTGATGAGCTCATCCTAATGATAAATCTACTATAAACAGAGTACAGAAGAGGAGGGGATAGGATCCAATGCACTGAGAAGAAAGATGTCATGAAATCTAGGATAATGTTGAAGACACAGCCACACAAGATTGGGTTTTATGGTAGTGAATTTCTATGCCCATGTAGCATTCAGTTTTGGTAAATGACCAAAGGTTTATATTTCTGATTTTAACCACAAATCATACTACTCCTGAATTTCTGTAATATGGGAGGAACAAAACTTACAGATCATAGTATATATTTAAAAATATTGAGTATAGGGTCTGGCAAATTTTCAGGTGCTAAAAACTAAGAGGATAATTCACTTGCAAAAATAAATGGCTGGTTTTGTGATTTTTTTGCTTTTGCAGATCTGGAGATCACCACTATGAATGTAGGTGAGCAGGCATAAAAATACTAATAGGTCATGCTCAAAAGGGTCATACTGTGACTAGAGGTGGCTGTGATGTAGGTGAGGCTTGATCCTGAAGAGTTAACTGGCTGAGGAAGGACATTCACTTGGTAATGACTAAAGAACTCAAAGCCATGGAGAAAGATTAAGGCACTGGCCACATGTACACAGAAGAATGTTACTGACATCTCTAAGGGAGCAGACTGTAGGGAAACAGTACGTTAGACTACCTGGAAGATCACCATCACATAAATATTTCCTTGAGGTGCAGGTGACCTGGATGTGTTCCTAATCTCAGGCTAGCCTGGGACTTAATTTCCTCCTTGTATGTGGACACACTCGCCTGCTACTCAGAGCTATTTGTGTTCTATTTCCACATACTGAGGTCAGTTTAATTTCCAGGATGACAGTGGGAAATTAAGATTTTGTATAAAACCTGATGATAGTTACTGACAGACTTTTCCAGAAGGCCCTTATCAATTTGTGAAATGAGTATGTAAGTTGTACCAATTCTCTATATGAGCAGTAAGAGAAAAAGAGAGCATATCAGCTTTAAAAAAATAAGGTTAAATCATAGAAAACAAAACGTAGAAAGCAATTGAAATATCATGATATGCACAGTATAGGTGAGTTATTTTAATAAAAATAACAACCACAATGACAATAATAATTCTATGACCTACTGGCTACGTCTCAAGTAGAGAAGCTGTATGCCCTTTGCATGCATCATCAAACCTAAGGGGGGTACCATTCCCATATTAGAGATGAGGAATTGGGGCTCAGAAAGGTTAAGTCACTGACCTAAGATCTCATCACACCTCAGATCAGAGCTAACTGGTTGGGACAGACAAAAACTCAGTAATAAATTAATGTAGTGCTCTAACTTCCAATGTTTTGTTCAGAATTAGTACTCTGTAAAAGAATACAGGATGTGGCAAAGGTAGGTTTATAGTAGTTCATGTGGAAAATAACATGATAATTAATAAATAATAATACAAGAATATACTCTGTGTTTCTCATACTCACAAGTGTAAATCTACTTTTGCCAAGCCTGAATTAAAAAAAAAAATACTGTTCTTTGCTGATATAAGATTCTCAAACTCTGCATTTTTTCAAAGTAGGATACTTTTTCTTCATGGAGTCCTGACATAGAGTCCCTAAAATACGTTACTTGGAAAAGTGATGGAAAATTAACCATCACCATCGGCCCCTCACCTCACCATCACCCCCTCACCTCACCATTACCCCCCTAAAAAAAAACCCTACATAAAGGCAGACCACAGAGTAAAAATCTATGTACCTCATTAGAACTTCTGACATAGCCCCTAAACTTCTGAGAAAAATGAATAACATGGTGAATTTTTTGAGGGAATCTGAAGGAATTTTAAATTTAAGGGCTAGAGAAGGAAAGTGCCCTCAGAAATTTTCAAAAACAGTATATTTTTGCTCTCTTCAAGCTTTACATTTAAAAAGTAAAAAACAAGGTCCTTATCAACCACCTATATTTACACAGAGCCTTATTTTCAAGAGCCTTAAGTCAGCATCTATGAATCTTTTCTAGAGAGAGAAAACTGGAAAACATACCATTTCATACAAGTATA
>PVJD01002845.1:0-184845 GCA_004026545.1 Mormoops blainvillei | reverse complement strand
GAAGGGAAGGGAAGGGAAGGGAAGGGAAGGGAAGGGAAGGGAAGGGAAGGGAAGGGAAGGGAAAGGAAGGGAAAGGAAGGGAAAGGAAAGGAAAGGAAAGGAAAGGAAAGGAAAGGAAAGGAAAGGAAAGGAAAGGAAGAAAAAGAAAAAAAGAAAGAAAAGAAAAGAAAAGAAAAGAAAAGAAAAGAAAAGAAAAGAAAAGAAAAGAAAAGAAAAAAGAAAAGAAAAGGAGTGGAGTAGAGAGGTAGAGGGATACACAAAGAAGGAGAGTGGAAAATGTACAGAAGGGAACTTTGTTCCCTGTCATGGTAGCGATTAAGCAAACGCTTAATGAAAACCACTTGTCAGGGAGTTCATAAATTAGGTTCTACCTTTAATTTCCCACCAGCCCTATGTTATAACAGTAGTAATGCTTTCTAAGAAAAGAAACACGTACATAAAGAAGAAAAAGATGTCCTCTAAAAATCCACTATGATAGACAGAGACACGTTTAGAAGAATACTGAAAACAACGAAGATTTTATCAGCTGAGAATCTATACAAATAATAGCCATCACATTGCATTTGTAGAAACTTGACCTATAGTGCACAGCCTAATGTATACACAGACACATACACAAACATATACATATATAATATATGTAATATATATTTATAAAGAAAAATATTATATATATATAAAGACAAACCATTGTAAGCATCTAAAATAACCCCCCAAAAAATCAAAGTAAAACTCAACATGATATTTTACAAGGCTAATGGCTCTAGGCTGCCTAGAATATCTCAAATGATAAAATAATTGTAACTAGTCATATGATCCAGCATTCAAGGATAAAATGTGATTGGGGTTATGACAGTATACCACACCCAAGGGATTCTCAGAGTATTATACAAAAGCTAAAGCCTGTACTGACTCTAGTTGGTCTATTCTATTGGTAAAAAACAGCACCAAGAGCATGACGTTGTCTGCCCTGCAAGATTTAGGACGCTATTTAAAATCTCATCTCAATTGCCCTGGCTGGTGTAGCTCCGTGGATTGAGCACCAGTCTGTGAACCAAAGGGTCGCCGTTTGAGTCCCCAGTCAGGACACATGCCTGGGTTGCAGGCCACGTCCCCAGTAGGTGGTGTGTGAGATGCAACCACACATTGATGTTTCCTTCTCCCTCCCTTCCCCCTCTCTAAAAATAAATAGATAAAATCTTTTAAAATAAATAAATAACATAATAAAATAAAATCTAATCTCAAATAGGGTGATAGTCTTTGTACTTATTAAAAAAGTACTTATTTAAAAAGCCTACAACCTTTCTGTGCTTGTAGGTCTAGACTGGCCACAGGAAGCTTCTGGATCCAAAAAGCATGTACATACTAAGTCAGGAAACAGGGTAAGTAACTGTAACTCTGGTATTAAAATATTTTTTGTGAATAAAGGAAATTGGGCAACTTCAGCCAAACAGGGGCACATGATGTTGTGAAAGTAACACATCGAATCATGTCCAAAATCCTCCCTTCCTCACTCGGAATCTAAATCAAACAAAAGCTGATCTCACAATGCTTTTTCTCTCAAAGAACAGCAACCTGATCCTTGTAGTTGCACAAATTCACTGTTGATGCACTTTGTTAACATTTTCCACCATCAATCCCTGACTAATCCTGCAGATTGCAGCTCTTCATTTTTTCTTAAATCATCTTTCCTTTCCACCACTGCTGTCCTAATAAATCTTGAGTGTCCAGAACTTGCACAGTAGCTTCTTAACGGTCTCCTGTGTCCACTGTGCTCCTATCTGATCAACTGCTCTCAAAATTAGGGTGCATCTGCTCACATCACCTTCTGGTTAAAATCTTTAATAACTTTTGGTGCAGACAAAACAACGTTCATATTCCTCAGTCTCATCTTAAGACATTCTGTTTTTCATTCCCTACCCCAACCTTCTCTGTCTTATCTCTTAAAAATTTCCTACCACCCTACCTCTCCCCTGACCACAAACACCGGGCTATCTGTTCCACGTGTCATTTCCAGAACATATCACTCCACACCTAACATCTAACTCCACAACACATTTTACCCTTTCCCTCCCTCTGGACCTCATGACCACAAGAGAAACACAGCAAAACATACTTTTAAAGATACATTCTTATTTTTTTCCTTTTTTAGATATATTCCTCATATTGCACCAAATTGATTACAGTCAGCTTACTATTAACATAAACACATGGAAGAAAGTTAAACGTAAATCAGAAAGAGAAGTCAGAAAGGAAAGACAGAATTTTACCAGAAATCTATGCTGAGAGGATGATGTATTCAAGCATTAAATTTAGTTATGACCTTTCTGGACAGCAACGTTCTCATGAATTATCTGTATTTCAAAGCATTTGTCACTCGGCACTGTAATCATTTGTTAAAACAGTATCTTTACTGCAATCCCAGGAAGGGGAGTGCAAGGACAATCCATTTTAAATCTTCTCCCAACGATCCCACCCTCCCTGGCATGTTGCAGGCAGTCTTCAAATGTTCTGGAATAAAAATCATGGACAGTTTAAGCTTTCAAAGGATTCCTACGATCCAGCGATTCCCCAGTCACAGTCCAGAAGGTAACCATGCTAAAGGCAACTTTCCCACTAAAAACAAGAAACATTTACCAGTTAAGTACTGGTACTCTGATCTTCCTTACAGTTAAGTTCCCTGGTATGAATTAATAACCCGACATCCTGATTGATGAGTTACAGTTTTATCATCAGTATGCTTCAACAGTGGATAACCTCTGGTTCCATGGGAAAAAATGCATCTCTGAAAGGCTGAGAACTGGATTCTAGCCAAACGCAAACTTCACTGCCAGTCCCCACCACCTTCCCACCCCTCCTCCCCTCCCCGGCTCCCACCAACCCACACAGACACTTGGCAGAGAATGTCTACCAGTTTCTGTCACCTTAAATCAACCATCTCAAACATAATCTGCTAATTCTCCTTGGATAGTAAAAAGAGAATGGAATGCTTGAGTAGAAATTATATTTTTGGTTTAACTAGTATCTATGATTCTATCATATTTATTTCTGGAAATATCAGGAGGGGCGAGTTCAGTGAGACCACAGTCATTTTAGAGTTTTTACCTTGGGTAGATATAGAAACTGGTTTAGTAACCTCAAATTTATTTCCACATAAATTTACAGTTCTTCAAATGAGAAAGCATGTTAATAATCCTACATGTGGAAGTAATTTTTCAAGTATTACTTCTTTCTTTTGTAATTCATTTATTTAAACAAGCAAAAGCAAATGGAAAAATACAAAATCCCTTGGTCTTATGCAGAAAATGCAAAGAATAATCAACAAAATCCTAACAAGCGACTGAAACCAATCAATGTTGTACACAGTGTAACTCAGATGCAGAAAAAGCAAAATCTAGAAATAACTCATAATATTTCTGCAATTAGTCAAAATTTAAATTATTATAAATTAATGTGCTTGTATTTTATTTATAGACTGCATAAAGTATTGGAAAAATATACTGTGTATTTCATAAGTAATTCAATACACAGAATTCTTTCAGGCAAAAAGTTATTTTTTTTTAAATGTTCATTACTTTAAAAAACAATCATTATAAAGTTGATTTTGATTTGCAACCCCCTGGCCCAATAATTAGTGAGGTAGGTTCAATAACTTCCTTACATATGTTTTAGAACGAATTTTCTGTCCTTAGTAGAACATGATTTGTCTTGATGCTCATCTCATATCACAGTTGTGGTGTTAGTTTTATTGCTACCTTTTAAGCAAAAATAGGCCCAAATCCTTTGTAACATATGTACATATTTCAACACATGTATGTATATTTTTTTCATAAAACTATACTTTCAGGCAAAGTTACAGGATTCATGTTTATGCCAATCTATAGTTTTGGGGATCCACTTAGGAGGATCATGCACCAGTTGAACCTCCAACCTTTTACAAAACGCCAGCCTGTCCAGCCATCTGGGTGAAGAATTAGGCTTGCAGAAGGCTTTTACTTCCAAATGTGTTTTACCAGAGCTGAAGACCACGTTACCATTCATAAAGGCACCTGAAGGTGCTACTGCCATTTCTGCAAGTTCAACAACTACTAGGCAAGTGGCCATAAAAATGTTCTGTGCAAAATCCAGAAGAACAATGTCCAATGACTACATTTCTTCATAAAGTTTTAATTGCTTTCTGGATGATAAAATATGCATGCAGGGTGGAACACTTAGAAAATACAGAAAAAATAGAAAAGTAAATAAAAACTACCCATGACACCCTCAGACAAACAACAAACATTTTGACAACATTCACTTCTGCTATGCATTTGATCATTGAAGGTGACAGTAATATGGGGTAGTCTCAATTTTGTTTCGCAGATCTGCCTCTCCATTAATCACAGTATTTTTCTCATGTGATTAAAAACTCTTCATTTCACACACTTTTAAAATGCCTTATCATTTGTTACTCCCAAGCAGCATATAAAATATTTCATAATCCCATATTAACCACAGTGTACCGTTAGCAAACTCTGTATAGTTATAGTGCAATCAAGCTATCGTAATTTAAATATTTATATAGCGCCTGTCACTGAAGTGCTCTGTAGGCTGACAAATGAGCTGAGTTAACATGAAAACAAAATAGACGCATTTCCTCTATAGAAAGGTCTGGGATTTACTGGCAACATGCCTTTAGATAAAAATGAGATCTGTCAGGCTATTCAAAGACTAATAAAAAAAGAAAGATTTGAATTCTCTTTGAACAAACTAATATTTTTGCTATATTACTAAAGTGTAAGACTTTAGTGCATGAGCTACAAATGCACCTATTTCAAAGAGAAAGCATGAGAAAAAACACTTGAATTTATTAAAAATTTATTTTGTTAAAATTTATTTTAAAATAAAAAGACATTTATGTAATTTCAAAACCAATTTTATAATATCAAATGTTATAATATTCTAGCAAACTAATACCTTTTGAAGATACTTTGTTAGAATTTGTTTCAGTGTAAGGAGATACTATGGCTTTCCAGAAAGTCAGGCCCATCCATATTTTGTAGATCCTCTTAAAGACAAAGGCAGAAGATAAAATTGAAAAAAAAAGGAAAAAAAAGGCAACCCAATTAGAGTCTTTAAAAGCAAGAAATGAAAATAAATAAATGAATAAATATACTCTTAACATTGGGTCCCTAAACAAAAGAGAAAACATTAAAGGAACTCTCTCCCTATTCCAAAATATAAGATCAACCAGTCAATATCAATCTTGATGGTATTGCGTTCAAGGTACATTTACAATCTTCCCCCTAACACTACCTCTCAGTCTAATTCTCAATCCTCCCTGGATTATTGCAAAGTCTTCTAACTAGTCTCTCTCCTTCCATCCTAGCACCTATGCTCACTCAACACAGAGAGCTTGAGAGATCCTACTCTACCCAAGTCTAATTACATCCTTTCTCTACTTAAAACCCCTCAGTGACTTCCCATTTCATTGGAACAACAGTCCTGTAATGCCTCCGATGGCCTACTCGTCTGCTGGGCCTCTCCCATCGTCTCTCTGACATCTCCTATATCACAGAATGAAAACCAAAGCCCTTTTGATGAGCAAGTTGGGGAAAAAAAGGTGACTACCCCAGGCAGAATTTCTAAATTGAAATCAATGGTGGAAGAGTGGGACAGTACAGAACTCCTGCTCCTGCTGAAGTCAAACCAAACTAACACCTCTGACCAGATGGAGACAAAGTTCAAAAAGTGGGAATATCTGAAAGGAAAGCGGTCTGAGTATTGAGACCTACAGCAGAGCCCTGTGGAAGCTCTTTTTTTTTTTTTTTAAAGGAGGGTCTAGAGCCCACTTATGTGATGAAATAAACAATCACCACCTTCTACCGAGGGCCACTGCTGAGCCGGCACTGTGCTGGCCACTCCCCACGGATTTTAAGCAGGAAGTCCCTCTCATTTGACAATAACAGTATTGGCAAATAATGAAAAAAAGGAAGGGTATAACTGGATTTTCCAATTAAGAAATGAAACTAAAAATTCTGAAAAACAAAAAAGGTTTTTCAGAACAGAATATGCATTATAATGGCAGATAGAGCCCAAATCAGGTTATAGGCCACACACGAATGCACACCTGACTCTCAACAGCACCACCAGCCATTTTCCCCAAACATGTCCAAAGACTCCATCAGTTTTTCTAAATATCTCCCTTCATCCTTTTTCACTCAGATCTTCTTTTAAAGGACCTGTCAATATTTATCAGATTTTTCTTTCCACTGTTAACTTCTCTGGCTTTATAAGCAACTCTCCGATATTGTAATTAACTTCCAGAAGACATGCATCTTTTATAAGACTTTCAAGTAAGAATTTTTATGAAGCACAAAAATTTTTTGCATTGTTTTACATCATATATTCTGATATTTAGCTTACAACCTTCAATGATATGGCCCTAAATATTAATAGGTGGCAATAAACAACTATTCTTGACATTTGACAGAAACTGATGCTCATTATCTTCACTAATTTAATCTTTGCACATTTAAGAAGTAAGCTATATTATTCCTATGATATAGGTAGGATTGTTAAAGTTCAGAAAGTCGAAGAAACTTGTATATATTACAAAGCCTTGGCCTGCCTCAGTCCAGTGCCTTATACTCTTTCTACTTAATATTTGTATAGCAAGTTGTTTTTATTTAAGCTTTATAACAGCCATATGAAATAATGAGGCAAATTGTTATTCCTATTTTACAGAAAAAATTGATATCCAGAGTGGTCAAAGAACTCCTCTGAGGTATCCTCAATGGTGAATTCAAAGTAAAACTTTTATGAATGACATAGGTTCATAAACTATACCTCTTTCTGTATGAATGTACATATGTGAGTATGTAAACAAATAATTTTCCTTTGATACTGAGCCAACTACTTTTTATCTATTTGTTTAATTAGATTGCTGTCCGGTTTTAGTAGACATACGTTTGTAGCTCGGCTTTGCACTCATGCACCTGGAGTACCCATTAAAACTTCAGATTTCTGGGCCCTACTCTACACATAACTAAATCAGAATATCTGATCACAGGACTTAGGAATTTGAATTTTAATAAGGCTTTCTGGATGATTTTTATTCCCACTAAATTTGAGAATGATAGCATGCAGTTCAATTTAAAAAGTGCCAGATGATGTGTCATTGTAAGTAGGTGACGTCAGGTCACCTCCTCACAAATTCTGAAAGCATTTGAAGGAAGTCTATTAATCTACTAATCAGAGGCATTTATTGTTAGAATTCATAAACAACAGTTTGATGAACATCACATTATAATTACAGAAGGTTATTTAGAACCAGGGAAAAAGAAGATAATAATCTAGACAAACTGAAATACCCAGAAGGAGACAAACAGTCATTGTGAAAGAGTCCTAGATTTTAAATAAGATACGTTTACTTGCTGACATTGTCAATCTGGTCACAGAAGTGGAAAAAGCTTACAAAAGAGTGCCATAAAGGTACATTTATAAAAGTCAGTGTGATAAATGGGCTAAAGAACTAAAGAATAAGAATTAATGTCCTGGAAAGTAAGGAACATCAGGAAAGTTCATGAAGAGCATTGTGACCTCTGAAAGGCAACGTAAGTGTTTTTGGTTTAAGAACAAACCCTAAGCCAAGCAGGGCTAGCCCACTGCCTGTGTCCAAGAGTGACTCTCTCGGGCTCTTCTCCTTCGAAGCCATAAGGAGTTCTGGACTTTTAAGTATACCATATGACCATACATATATTTTTTTAAAAACTGAGGAATTATTGTTTTGATTCTGATCTAGTCTTCTTTCTACACAAGTAAAATACTAGCACTAATTTCTTTCACAGGTTTATGATGGACAGTAAGCATTTCTGAATGCCATTTTATTATTTAGATAGCTAACTTAGTCAGTGTTCTGTTATATCTGTAACCCAACATTCCAAACCGAATTCTCACACTTTTCATTCAGGACTAGTTAACTGCTTGCAGAAGTTCCACTGAAAATCTTTAAAAGATTTAGTTGTCATTCTCTAAAGGGGTTGAAAAGATTCAATCCAATTATTACCCAAGTGAAAAGGAATAAAGAGGAGGAAAACAAATGAGACTACTGCCTTAATAACTGTGCTATAATTCAGGCCCCGTTTATCTAGCAAAAACAAATCATTAAAAGTAAAAACAGGCATGATTCAAAATGGTACAGATATACTATTAGTTTCCTGTCCCAGAATGAAAATATAGTTTAAAAAGGCTTTGCTTCTAAATTTTTTATAAAAATGTCAAATGAATTTAGAAATAGCTTATTTACAAGAATATATTTTTATTATTTCAAAACATAAATTAATTTATAACTAAATTCTCTGTTAACAATATATTTTTCAAATAGAAACAATATTTAGATTTTTAAAAATAATATATTTGAAAAATATCAAACTCTGAAAGTTTTCAGTAATGGTAGCCTTTCTGAAATATCTACCTACTTAAACTATTTGACTTCCAAAGACAAAAATAAAAACATCTCTATAAAAGTAAGTTGAAAATAACTTTTTATCCAAACACCATACTCCTAGTTAATCTAAAGGCATGACTGCCTGCCCGAAGTACTCAGAAGTGATGCCTCTGATTTCAGTGAGAGAATATGGCAGTATCTCTATTAAGTATTAAAACCACAGCAACACAATAGTCTTACTTGACTTAAAACTTTCTAGTTCAACAAGTCAATTTTTATTAAAAACTAGATGGACCCAAAAAGCTGACAGGATAAAATAAAACTTGTCATTTGAATAAAACCTTGTAAACTATTGACTTAGTTTTTTCAGTTCATCGAGACTCTGAAATTATGCTACCGAACCTATAGATTATTCAGTACAATTGCAGTAGCACTACAGTCAGGTGACATTTTAAATAATTTCGCAAAGTCATCTCTGGCAGCAACTGGCTCAAAGTATATTTGGTAATTGAACACAATTATGAGATAAAATACAGATAAGTATTTGCATTAGCCTTTTCAGGAAACACAGCTATTTACTAAGAACCCTCATTGAAGAGCACTTGCCAACACTTTGTAGAAGGTGATGGGAACAAAGAAAGTCAAAGTTTATGCTTTCTCAACTTGTTAAACTTAAAAAAAAAAAGTTGAATTTTTTTTTTCCCTAAAAAATATACCTTAGTTTTCAGAGCTCTTTCTAAAATTTTCACTACAGTGATCTTGGTGGTAACTTTGGTTGGTTATTTACAGATGGGAGTGAGCTAAAAATAAATATCTAGGTCTCATGCTGAATGTGGGTTTTCCTACCAGTAAGGACACAGGCAAATTCAGCCTTTTATCTGACACATGCAAGATAATATTTTTAAAGCAATAAAAATATGTTAAAATGTAAGTTCACAGATTAGTTAATGGACTATTTCTTTTCTTCTCTCTGCATAAGTTTGCTTGAATTGCTTTAATCACTAGCTTAGTCTCAGGAAATAAGGTAGATAAATATTTCAGATTAAAAGTCATTTATTTCTTTCCCATACATTTATCCTGCCAGCCAGCACCTACAGTGAGCAAAGTATTGGGTCAGAATTTTCTAAAGGAAATAATTATGGCTGAGACAAGGAGGCTAAAAAGTTTGATTCCTTTTATAATGAAAACTGTATGATCTGAGTCTCACTTCCTTTGTTCCTGAGCCTAGAAAGGAAATTTTCAAGGTAACCTGGGCAACTTAACAGGTTCTCTCCTTTCCAAACTTGCTAAGAGACTGATGCTGAGTTAGAACCTCTAAGTATTAACTCCCAAAACAAGGGGATGTTTTCTATCACAGAGACAAACACTGCTACCTGAGGAGCATTTCCTAAGCAGGCCTGTTAATTTGATTCTCTAGAATACTTAGTTTCACAATAAGAACTATTCCCTTCAGTTGCGTTCACACTAGTTTACAAATGTCCTAAGGTTGCTGACTCCACATGGGTTGCCATAAAATAAAACATCCTCCCAAAATAATATTTCTATGATGCAGATTTCCATTAGATTTATTTGAGTGGATTATACCTGGAGAGGAAGAAACACTTGCCACAGACATAGCATAAATATTCAGTTATTTAAACTTACTTCAGAAGATGGAAAATTTTTATTAAAATCCTATTAAATCAAAACCACAACCTTCTTGCATAAAATTACTTCAATATTCCAACAAGGTACTGTGGGGTATGGGGATAAAAAGGCATTCCTTAAATTTTTAAATGCACTCTAACCAAGGAGACTCTATTAGGTTTAAAAAAAAAATGAAAGAAAGTGCATTTTTGAAAACATATATACACATACATATACACACATAAATTGTCAAAAAAAATAAATTTTTCAAAAGGTGTAAGATCAACCACTACATTAATTTAGAGCAATTTCAAAATTAGCCAGGGCAAATGACTAGTTACATTCAAATACAAACTCTTTCAAGTAACAGTTATGACTGGCATTTTATTCTTCAACTGGCTTCCTCAAGAACACTATCTTAAGCCAACAACTTCACTTTAGCCAAATGTGCTTCTTTGTGTACCACGATTTATTGCCTTTTGTTCTTTTTAGATTATTTCCTAAGTGATGCGTGAAAATCTGTGTATCTCACTACTTTTATTCTGAAATGCAAAGATAAATATGTCTTGCTTTAAAAAGGGAAATTTATAAATCAAAAGTCACTGTAAGTACTACATAGATATAAACCATTATACACAAATTAAATGCACACTTTAAAATCACTCTATATAACTATGTATATAAAGGAACATACCATACATAAAAAGTAATTTTCTCATTAATTCTCAATATAACATTGAAACTTGGCCTAGAGTTAATGAATTCGGAGTTTAGGGAGAGGAAAGAAAGGTGACATTGCAGAGGGGCTGGGGGTTGGTGGAAGTGGAAGAAGGTATAACAGTGATAAGAGGTAATGGAAAAAACGCAGTAAAAAATAAACTATTAAAACAAACAAACAAAAAAAGTGACTGTCTTTTTTCATCTGCATATTTTTCGGAGCTCGCCCTGAAGTTTGAAATCACGCAGGGCCCCAAAAGCCACCTAATCTCAATTCCTAGTTTACGAATTCTACTCTATGAAAATATCCAATCCTCTCTATACACAAAATGGAACGATTTTCATTTCATATATGCACGAGAGTAGTGTTTACGTAAGCAATAGTGAAAAGTCATCTACCCTTTACAGACACTGTTATAATTTTCATCCATTAAAGTACTAGGTTTGTCACTTTAGTTTCCTAAGTTACAAAGATAACGACCTACACCATAAACATAAGCACTTTCATTTCTAAAGAGACATCAGATAACCCAATTACAAACTAATTACCGTGAACATGACGAATCACGTGTCCACACAGTATACACAAGCAATCCCTGTTACGAATCAAACTCTGGAAGGCAAATTCAAAATTAACTGGAAACCTTCATGCTGTGTTATAAATCAGGTTACCATAAAGGTTCCTTATTAAGGACTCTGTTAAACTCCCCCTACAATTACAATCATATTTTAAAATATGTGCAATAATATGAACTAAAGAAATGGGAGAAAACAGACTTGCCAAGTATTAAGAGTAGTTAGTGGTACAAAAATGAGCTATTGGCCTTACATATAAATTTGAGCGACTGTATTTAATACAGTGCTATCATTAATTCCACAGATTTTCCATTGTAACTGAAGAGGTGACTAGTTTTCAAGTATTTCATCTCTTTAAAAATGTATAGCTGTACTCTCCAGTAAGGTAGCCATTAGCCACATGCATCTACTGAGTACTATAAACGTGTGTACATCCAAATTGAGGTGTTCTGTAAGTGTGAAACACAGTGGATATTGACATTTTGACTTAGTACAAAACACAGAATGCAAAATATCATGATTTTTTTATATTGGTTTTATGTTGACATGATATAATGGATTAAATTAAACATTATTATCATGGATTTCTTTTTACTTTTTATATGGCTACTAGAAAATACATAATTAAATACTGTATATGGTTCGTGTTATATTTCTACTGGACAGCGTTTACCTGTAATGTTTACAGGACTGTTTTTTTTGAAGCCACTGGGTGACACTGTTTCTCCACTAAATTGATACAACCAAAGCAATTTCCTGGCAGAGGAAAAAATCTCACTTACACAGGCATGCACACTTGTGTATGTACAGGCACACACATACAATTACACACGTCAACAGATGTAATGTGGTCCTTATGACTACTCCCATTCTTAGGATGAAAGAATATACCCACACTGAAGTAGTTTCATTACTATCTTAGTAGGACTGACTATACTTAAAAACCTTAATAATCATTAAATTCCTCAATAATAAATAAAAGTTCTAATCAAATCAAACAGACAGAAGTTGTTTTAGTTTTGATGTCTCCCAAATAGCTTTCTGCCTTCTAAATGATAATATTCTTTAGAACCTCCTCTAATATTATGTCCCATTTACTTATATTTTAATGGCTTCTTAAGTATACTGTGCAAAATACTTTAGGTGAACAAAAACAACCAGCTGTTTGTGCTAACAAAGAAATGTTTTACTGATTTGTAGATTAATTTTGGCTTGCATTTTGAAATCCCGAACATTTTGAAGTCCATTTATTGAGAAACTAAAATGAAAACAAAATATAATATTTAAGACACCTTTGCATACTCTTCTTTGATGAGATACATAAAGACTCCATGATCAGACTTTGCAGTGCAACTGATATTCATTCATGGGATGCAAAGTCCTGAATAATGCATCCCAGAGACTGCCCAGTACATCTGATGACCAGAAAGTTCACTGTAAGGGCTCAAGAGTTTTGTGTTATCTGTACATCCAGTGGGTTATGGTCAATCTTCTAATTCCGAATGGGAATTTAGAGTTGGCTCCATGTGTAATATCACAAATGATACCTAGGCTTAAAACAACCAGCCTGACTCCTTCTCTACTCCATTTCCCCACACATTCGAGTCCAGAGGAGAACTAGATAAAAGCCAACATTCCCTTCATGCAGTCTACATACATTTAGCTGACTCCCTCAGCTTCCTTTTCTCTAAAAATCAGACTAATTCTAGTCTCTCTACAGCCTGCACAGGGTTAAGCAGTTTCAGATTTCAATGCAACAAGTTACTTACAGCCATAAGCCATCTCAAGATATGAAAGTGAACAATCGTTGTACTATATTGAAGTATATATAGCATGTCCTAAATCCTATATTTTACCTTTATTTCAAAACTACTATAAATATATGCTAAATTAATTTCCACCTCAAAGAAAAGATTTTCCCTGTCTTCAAAATGTAAAGCTGCTCAAAACCTGAAACATTTATGTTTATGCATTATGTGTTGAGGACCTTCTGAAAAATCTGTAACACTACAGGTTTTATCTCCAGAAAAATGAACAGATGAAATTTTGCAGGGAATTTCAGAAGAAATGAATGGATCTGGATCTAGATTTAAAACCTGCTCTAGTTATTTTACGCACTACCTCAACATTTATCTAAGAGGTCATTTAGATATTTTACTGGGATTTCTCTCTTTTTATGTTGACATCTCATTTCCATAATTAGGCTCTGACCTCTGGAAAAATAGGTGCCGCACCATAGCTGTCTGTGTATAATTCATATGATTTTGAGCATGAGGCCTAAATGCACACATTGAAAGTGCTGAGAAGATATTTAATAGGTCCACTGACCAAAGATCTTTACAAATTACATCAGCTAGGGGTAGTGTCTTCTTTTTAAACAATAGTATACCTGTATGGTAAACACATGGCCAACTAATATTCATGACAATTATTATCCAATAGATCTTTCTTTGAACTACAACTTAAGTGTATCTTTAAGACTTTTTTTTCCTTTGGAGACCAAACCTGTGTATTTTATGTTGACAACTGTGCAAAACACACATTCTCAGAGTAGACTGGTGGGGGCGAGGGGACCTCCTTTAAAAAAAAAGGACTATTAATAGTAAAAGTACATATAGGTAATTACTAAAAGCATGTATGTTTCTATGTAAAGAAAATAATGTTCATTTGAATATTAACAGAGAATATCTTTAGGTATAAGGATATGGAAATGGCTGAACCTTCTGAGGTTCATTATGAATTATCTGATAAAGCTTTATTGAAATAGTAATGTAGAAAAAATATAAATTAAGTTTTCAATCTCATATATTTGAGGATTTTTTGAGAAGACACAATTATAACTATCATGCATAGAAGACAGAGGAAGGAGGAAGGCTTCATGGAACAGGAGACATGTGGCAACTAAATAAACAACTCGTCATGAATAAACAAGTCACCGTAAATGTGCAGGGTTATGCCCACGTTCACAAAATTAAAGAAACTTGCCCTCTGCAAAAGCACTGCCTCAGCGCGTCAAAGCCTCTTCAGACATCACCTGATACAGCAGTTGCATTGCTCAGCTTCATCCACAAGATTGTCTCACAGCAGTAAAGTCTTCTACCGTAAACCCAAGATAAACTCATTTTTTGATAGACTAAACAACACCAGTTTTCAATGAAGTCTGCATAGACTACTGAGCTGTTGCTGGCACACACCATATTAAATAGAAATGTTAAAATATAATATATAGGCATATTTCTAATTTTGAGGCGTGTAAACTTCTCACTCCAATATAATAAATAAGAACTTATTTAACATGGAAGTGGAATTAAATGTGGTACAGCTTTTATTCAACTAGAGTCCTAAAGAGGTTATTCTCAGAGCTGTATTCCTAATATAATACAACAAATTCACACAAATGTCACTACAGATATAATGAATGTTTTTTCATGCCAGTGTCACTCACCCTCGCCTGCCTGCACCCCCTCCCCCAGGCTTTTCAAAATGTATTTCATACACAGAGTCACTGTTCTGGTTGTTTATTTAATTAACATGACAGCCCAGCATACACAGCATTTCTTTCAGTTCTACAGTTTTAACTTTTTACACTTTAGACTCAATACAGAAAGAGTAAAATTACTGTTTGACTGCTTCTAACCTCTGTAAATTTATATAGATTCACTAACTATTTCTGTCAGTTAAAACAGTTTTTCAGTATGCTTTAAATATCTGTATTCACAAAGTAAAAATCACAATTTTGTCCCCATACACACACAAAAAAATTCTTTTCCTTCACCTTTCCCAAGGGATAAGAAAATCTTGTTTTTCCTTTTTAATATTTACAGAAGTTGACATTAATTAATTTTAATTCTGTCAGCAGGTCATAAATAATCAATATTGTTCTTTGTATCAGCTGAGTTATACTGCTGAAATGTGACAGACCTAGAATTTAATTAAAAACCCATAATTGTTTCTGAAATTTATTCAATTTGAGATAGATGTTACATTAAAATAGATTTAGGAATTTAAAGGACAATATATTTTATGTTTTCAAAAAATACTTCTGATTTTATAACAGCACTTATAAACATAAGTAAGTTATACTTTTTACCAAAGACATAACAAGGCCTCCAAATGTCCACCATCAAAAACCATACCTATTTCTCCTATTTTTGTTTCACTGTTTCTGTTGTCTGCTTGACAATATCTTTCTTAAGTCAGTGATGAAAAACTCGATTCTATCTTTGATAACCAACCACCAAACTCCATTACATTCCCACAAAAATCATTTTTTGCTGAAGATGTTTAATTGAGAGGTTTAGGGAAATGCTCGTGGAAAATAATTTTGATTTTTTTAATTACATAATATAAAGTATATAGCTACACATATCTGATATTGTATCCATCACAATAAAATTTGTAATTATGCAGTACAAATGCATTAATGAAGGGAGGCATAAGTCTTGTGTTTATTTTATGTGAAACCATAGGCAAAAGTATTAAATTCTTTTTACGATGTAACTGAGTAAAACAGCGCTGGCTTAGAATCTTTCAAAAATGAATGTGTAAGGTGGTCACTGTAATTAGAGAGGAATAACTAGCCAATTTTGTTATTTGATGTATAAAGAGAATAGACCCTGGCTGGTGTGGCTCAGTGGATTGAAAGCCAGCCTGAGAACCAAAAGGTCGCCCGTTCAACTCCCAGTCAGGGTACATCGCTGGGTTGCAGGGCAGGTCTCTGGTTGGGGGTATGCGAGAGACAACCAATCACTGTTTCTCTCGCACATCCATGTTTCTCTCCCTCTCCTCCTCCCTTCCTTCCACTCTCTCTAAAAATAGATAAATAAAATATTTTGAATTATAAAAAGAGAATAGAGACACTCCTTTAAATACAATTCCCAAATGGTAAAATTGCATAGTTGAAATTTTATGTTGAAAAATATCATATTTATTAATCATATATTATCTAATAATACATGAAATTCTAGGTACATCTATATTCCAGTGTTTGGAGGATACAGGGGTAACTTGAGAGAGACATGCCTACTCTCGGATGCGAACATCTACTTAGAAAAGACACATACACCTTAAGGCAAACACCTGCCTTCTTAACACTGCCAAACAAAAAAGTAAAACTGAACACACTGATACACAAAATCATCCTCAATTTTGAGGATTCTGGGCTGACAGGGCTGAACTAAAAGCCATGCAAATGTTACAGACTTTGTCTATTCTTTACTGAGGGTAAAGATACCTTGATTCTCATTCAGACACACCCAGAGCTGGATTAATTCAGTGACGGAAGACCAGACCTCGGTCTCCTTTCTTTGCTTGAACTCACCTTCATCATCAGTGCTATAAAACTCAATTCCATGTGTAATATTCAATCTGTATACAATTATGGTTCAGGAAGGAAAAACGGAAGGACACGAGGGAGGGAGGGGAGGAAATATATCTGTCAGTTGGTTTGTCTTATGACAATTTTATCATCTACTCTCTTGACCTCCTAGAATTGAGTCATTGAAGAGAGAGAGCTCATAAGCAAGTGGCCACTATCATTCATGTGGAAAAGGAAAGGCTGGAATTCTCTCACCTTTAAACCTCACAAGGAGCAAAGTCCAAATAAATTTCCAAGAGGCCTCTGCCATACTCTCTGGGCTTTGTCTCTATAACCTCTATTTAAAATTCACTTGTTGCCTGAGTATTGTCTTGAGTTGGGAGTAGACATTCTTTCAGAAAAGAACTCCTAATCAGGTAGCATTCAGAGGAGTGTTATACATGTGTTTGATAATTATTTTGATTCCTGATAAAGTATGCAGATGACAGTGGTACACTTTGCACCCTTAACCAGAAGTTTGTTTCCTTATGATAAAACAGGTAAGCCATTTACTATATTGCTCTTGAACATTTCAGTTATGCTAACGAATGAAATATCGCCCTATCTCATAAAATACTGTTTCATGTTGGCTGCCACCCACCCTGAACAATTATACTCATCAACAACTTTAATGCGTCATATATAAAAACTAGTCTTCAGTAATAGGTAACACGATCACCCATGCCCTCATTAAAACATCAAGGATCTAAATTTCTGCTAAATGTAACCTTGTTTTTCCATCAAACCATAGAGATAAAGTCTCTCACTTTAGAATATTCTTCATAAATACAAATTTTAAAACATAGAACCCAAAGAAAATGACCAGAATAGACTATAAATATGCATTTTCAACATTAATCAGCAAAGCATTTAAAAATACAGTGCTCAGATATTTTCCTATAAGTTTTCAGATTATTCAAATTTTCCATTTATCAATTTTAAACCAGCGATAACCAATAAAAATCTGTGGGTTAATTAACATTGATAGTTAATTAATCTAAACACCTTCTTATCTTAAATCCACCCTTACCTCCTTAACTTCTAAAAGTTAATGTGGAATTTCATAAATTTAATTTTAGAAGCTAAATGATATTAATTTGGAGGCAAGTTACACTATTTATGATTAAATCACAGATTTTCCTTATAATTCAATTTTGCAATTATCATTATCACATTTCCCTATAAGATAAAGAAAAGTGTGTTCTAAACATATTCAAGCCAGTAGTATTTTCATTTAAAAGACATTCTCTCCTGTAACAGGGGAAAATGTGTTTTCCCCTAATTGGTTTAAATTAAATTATCTTAAATGTAGCTTACTTTATCCTGGTGATTTCAAAATTTCTAACAACACTAAGTATCAGTCAGTGCCCTGTTTTTAACTTGCCTCTTAAAGCTTCACTTTGAAAACTTCACTCTCATGCTTAAACCCACAAAATATTTGCTTTATCTAAACGAACAGCTAAATAAGTACATTTGTTTTAAAATAAACACAGAGGCTATGATGCTGGCATCCATTCTGCTAAATAATGTCAAACAATCACAGTCTGTGTAATCAACTCCATTTCAGAAACAAACTAGCCACCCACACCATATGGTGACTGCTATTTCTTAGAAATATCTAAATGATTATCCGCAGAATAACTTAAAAAGAAAAAGCTTACTATATCTTAGGATATCCTCTCCCTCCCCTAAAGTTATCCTAATAGTGCCATAAATAGGCACAAATTTAAATGGGAAAAGTGTAAATTTCCACTTGTACATAACCAGCTTCCATGACCCGCACCCCAAGTGTCAAATCTGCTTGGAATACAGAGGTAAACACTTAAGTACACCTTTTCAGATACAATATAAATTTAAAATTGGATTTGTTTTTTTATGCCCATTATAGCAACTATATTCCAGGGTTTTAAAAAGCGTAATGATAATGAGGAGATTCATCTCCCAAATTCACTAAACTTTCTCGAGGACAACTTCATTCACAAATCTAGATTCCCCCTCCTCCTCTTTTCTGAAAAATTTATATCACCAGCAATCTTAGAAATGTCCTCCTGAATTAATGTTTCCTATATAACCTGTATAAAACTATTTGAATTTCTATGTATCTAGTTAAGTATGTAGGTACTAACGAGAAATTTTTTTTTTAGTTGACACTAACAGCACAGTTCGTGATTTTGATAAATTCTAAAACTCAGACATATTTATTGTTCCCCAAATTTCAATTTATAATCATGATACAAAACACATTACCATGTAATAACATAAGTCCTCAGATTATATTTAAAAACCAACTGGGCATCACCAGATGCAGTCTCTTCAAGTAAAACTTGCTACAAACTAGAAAATGTGTGTATCAATGCATCACCTTCAAACACTCCCTGACTTACTTTAGAATCTTTTTTCTGAATTCCATAAACGTTTACCTGTCATTTTAGAATTTAAAATTTTATAACAAGAAATAGAAATCTAGTAAAATCCACGTGTTTAAAAAAAAATCACCCACAGCTGAAATACTAAACTTAATTCGAAAACTCCTGCTAAAGCAGAAAAGTATGAGTGTACTTAAAAGTGTAGGGAAGCCATACACCAGGTGTAGCAGATCTAAAAAGCTGGCGCAGCTGTGGAAGACCCTGCGTGCAAATGCCATCTAGTTTTATTTCTTAATCGTGTTCCTGCAGTTCAGGTCATAAAATATTGCCTGAGAGGGGGAGAAAAACTCGGTACTTTTCTGCTGTCTTAAGTTAAACCACTTTTCTAGGCTATCTTTCCTTTAGTTCCCAGCGCTCAGATTCCCTCCACTTCGCGCGTTCCCAAATGTTTCGAGTTTTCCCAAGAGGCGAGAGAGGGGACCGGCCAGTGCTTACCTGTTCCCTCGGTATGCAAGGCAGGGAGGTCCTCCGATGGGACTTGCTGCTGCAGCCCGACATCTCGGCGGACACCACGGAGCTGGACCGCCTCCTCCTCTTTAACACCGGGTTATCTTCCTTGGTCCCAGCAGTCAGCTGGGACCTAAAATGCTCCCTCGTGGCCGCCTTCGCGGACTGCGGCAAGATTTGCTCCACGTACCTGGCTAGGAGGATCCCCAGCACGCCGGCCAAGTACGCCAGGTAAGGTCTCCAGGCAATGTTGAACCTCTCTAAGGAAATGAGGGACACGGTCCTGACCGCGCTAGTCAAGGCGATCATGAGGACGCCCAGCCTCAGCCTCAGCACCAGCCATGTCGCGGCGGCCAAGCAGCTGAGCACCACCCCCGCGGCCGGGAGCGAGAGTAAGTGATCTTCCCCGACGCCCAGCCCTATCTGGACTAGCGCTTCCCCGCCGCAGCAGGCGGCCAGCAGCGCGACGGCCAGAGGCAGGCTCACCCCTGCACGCAGGAGGTACAAGCCCATCCAGAAGAAGGCACACAAGAGACTGAAGAGCAGCGCCGTGGGCTGCAGCCAGGGGCTGAGCTGCGCGCCGCCCCCGGGAGCACCTCCCCGAGGCCCGGGGAAGACGCCCCCTTCTGCTCCCGGGGGCGCTTCCTCCTCCTCCTCCGCCGCCGCCTCCTTACTCTGCTCCAGGTCGCAGCCGATCTCGCTGCGGACCAGCCTTACCAGCAGCGCCAGCAGAAAGGACAGGGAGCCCGCGCACAGCGCCGAGGAAAGTTTCCGGGAGCGCCGGAGCGGTTGCAGCACCAGGTCTCCCCAGCAGTCTCGGCAGTTGGAGTCCCGCGGCGATGAGGGGCCAGCGCGACCCCGGCAGTCCGGGCCCGCCGCCGGGGTTTGACTCTCCCCACCTTGACCGGGTTTGTCATTGATTCGAGCGACCTCGCGGGGCACTGCCATGGTGTGCCCTTTTCACGGACTCTCCAAGTCGTCCCCCCCCCCCCCACGCCACGACCCCAACACACACACGCACTCTCTTCCCAGTCCCACCCTCGGAATCCCTCCTCTCCCAGGCTCACGAACCACTGAAAGTTTCAGCTTTCGAATAACTCCTGGAGAATACTAGATGCTCCAACAAGACGCCTTCAAGTTAAAAGCTAGCCAGGCAGAAACACACTTCCTCCTTTTCTCACTTTGAAACGCTTTTAAACATTCTCTGCTCCACCCCCACCCCGACTGATACCCTCCGGGGTCTCTTCCTACTTCAGGATTTTAAAGGTTGCCCAAAGCGCCGGGCACACTGGGGCAGCAGACGCTGGAGGAGCCGGGGGCGAAGGGCAGGCTCGGGGCCATCTCGGGCGCAGCTCGGCGCTGCGCTGCTGCGCGCCCGGCCGGCGGCAGATGTAGGTCCCCTTCTCTTCCTTCCTGCAGCTCTTTCTCTATCACTCTTTCTTTCTCCTCGGCCGATCCTCCCCCGCACGGCCCCAGGAAGCAAACCGCCATTCCCAGGGGCAGAAAGCAAAGCCTCCCCTGCGTTTGTCGGTCCAGTTCATGGCAAACGGTGGAAAATATGGAAAGGGGGCTGAGAAATAACCAAGAAGTTGCTAAGTCCCGTCGGAGAGCGACACAATCCCAGAGACGAGAGGCTGCTGCCAGAGGAGGGAGGGAGGGAGAGCGAGCGAGCGAGCTTGGAGAGGAAGGGAGGGTGAGAGGAAAGGGAAGGTGAGAAGGGAGAATGAGATTTACTCTCTCTTCCCCCCACCTCTTTCTTTTCAGTGCGAGGTTGGTAATTGGCAGTTTTGCAGAGGGAAGCGAGTGGAGATCACCGGTTAAAAATGTATTTTAAAAAAAGAGGCAACTGGAGTGATCGGCAATTCCGCTTTCTTTCTTTAAGACAACTCCCTAGGAACGCTTTCCCAGCCTAGCTCCCGCCCCCTTCTCCGGAGGAGGCGCTGCTCTCAGCTCCCTCTCTCCTGTCCCCGAGTGGGGCCCGCACCTCCAGCACTCTGGAGAAAGGGTTGCTGCGGGGGGTCCACCGCCCAGCTCGCCGCAGCTCTGGGGTGCGCGGTTCTGCGGCTGGCCCTCAGCCTGAGCTTTCTAGGACGTTAGAAAAGAAGACTGTGCGTGGCTACTTGGCAGGCGATGGGAACAACATACTTCCCACTGTCATTAAAGATGACAGCCACATCTGTCTGAGTCATTCAAAGATGCTCCTAGGTTCTCAGGTCAGTTACAGCCTCAAGGTCTTTTTTTTTCCAACAGAGATCCCAAGCCTTTCCTGTTGGTTCAAATGGTGGAAAATCTCAGCACATTACACCATATTAGCATTGTAAAAGAGAACGGGGGAGGGGCATTCCATTTTTAAAAATTGTTACTTAAAAAAAAATCCAGTGTGTGAGAGCATTAGTCAACACCTGGTGGTGGTGGGCGGTAAATTACACTGAGATTTAGTGACCCTAGCCTCGAGAAGGTTTACAAAGTTAGGAAGCCCAAATAGTCAATACTATAAAGAAACCTCAAGGGGGGTTGGTGATGATAGGTAGGTTAACACTAGGAAAGATCTCAGAAGACTGTAGGGTGTGAAATACTATGTCTACCATGAAGAAAGCTTATGAGAAAAAGATTGGGATCCTAGTTATTAATATTAGCAGGGTGCATCCCTCATGTCCTGTAATGTAGTATGGAGAAACTAAAGGAAAATGTTAAAGCTAACTTTTTTAGCAGATTATGAAAATAATTCAGTATCTGTTCAATGGACTTTTTAAAATTCATCAATGTTGGGGGCTAATTTCCTTTTACACCTATAACAAGAATATGAGAGATCAATCCTGTTCATTTTTAATATTACTACCTTAGATGCTGTTTACCCTCAATAATAACAATATCAATAATAATCCAATTTTGTTTTAATTGTCCTGACATTCCAGGTTAAAGGGTGTTTATAGCCTGGAGTATTTAGATAATTGGCTCAATATGCCACTGTATTTTGTATGTAGAAATGAGGCAATATGAAGAAAAGCTAAAGGAGATTCTTGAGATTAAAATTAATTCATGGGAGTAGGAGAGAAGATGACTTAAGCCTTAACTTACTTTCACGGGAAATAATCGGCTCTAGTTAGGGGCAGGTATTAATAATATTATGACATAAACAGATATGAGAAGCTGTGATGATACAGCATCTCCCATCAGATGTCCAAAACTGTGCTACCACATGGAGAACTAGTTGGGCAGCTAGTCAACGGCAGTGAGCACCATCTGTTTAATGATTAAGGAAACAGGAGCAGCAGTGTCTTTGCCAAAGACAAATGAGCCCCCTAGCATGCACACATACTTTTTTGAGTTTCCTTTCTAGACATATGATTCATATGCCAGAGCCTACCTGGGACACTTCAGAGTAAAAGGAGTAAAAAAAAAAAAAAAAAAAATCTTTGATTGGAAGATCATGCTTATATGCATTGGCATAAAAAATAGCATCTTAAAATTAAAAAACTAAAAATCAATATATATCAAGGTCCGAAAGTAAGATAGCTATAGTGGGGGGATTTTAATATTTCTGTTTTCTCTGTCCCCACCTCCACAATTTTCTCAGTTCTTTAGAAAAAGAAGTCAACCATAAACTAAACTTGCAAGAGATTAAATGAAGACATTAAAGAACTGTAACAAAAAATAAGAATGGCATTCGCTAATGGCAGCCAAACAAAAATACTAGGCCTGCATGTTAAACAGTAACACCCTTGAGGTGCTCAGTAGCATTACAGAGGCAATGTCCTATCATCTGGCGTCCTCCCCATTCTCAACAGAAATTGCAGCCAGAAAGTGATTTGTCCCACCAAAAGGAAGGAAGGTAGATTCCACCTCTGCTCCCCCATTATCTCCCAGAACCTGGAGGCAGAGGAACGAAAACAACAAAAAGCCCTCAGAGAGACAGAGAGCTATACTAACCAAGAAGTGACCAATAGTATATGAGTCATATTGAATGAGATAAGATCCAATATGTAAAGTGGACATTGAGCAATCAAACAGAGATAACTGCCCATTTTCTACAGATACTGATGAGTCCTGATTTGAGAAAGTGACAACACTGCCAAAGGGTAAGAAAAAATGTGGCATACAAAGAAAAATAGAATGTGGAAATGGAAAGAAAAATTCAAATGACTTGGTAAAGCTCCCCACTTAGCCAAATCTAGGGAATGTGTTTTCCTTAATACTTTGTGAAGAGGATCTAGAAATTAACCCCACTGCATATCATTTACACTTTGTCAAATACAGTTACACTTAAGGGAATTCTACTGTTAAATTCAAAAAGTTTACACTTTGTAGTATGAGTTCACTCATTCTCCACTACCTACCTGACCTCTAGAATGTATATATCCGAAGAGTATCAAAAACATAATGTTCCCAAAACTAAATTCTTAAAGTCTAACACCCTCCCTGGTCTTCACCACCAACCCCACCACACACCAGATTATTTCTCCTCAGTTCTCCCCCCCCCCCACAAAAAAAACATAACCCTCAATTCCTTTTTCTCTTTACCTTGCTTTCTTTCCAGCCTATTAGCAGGTTCATTTGATTCTCTCTCTAAAATATACCCTAAGTCCATCTACTTTTCACCATCCCTCCTAACAACCAAAAATCCATCATTATCCCTAGATGAGACAACTACAATAACTTTCTAACTGACCTTACTTTCCTACCATTTATTTTCTATGCAGCAGCCAGAGGAATAGTTTTAAAATGTAAATCAAATGATGTCATTCTCTGCTTAAAACCTTCCAATGGCTTCCCATTGCACTTGCAGAACACGAAGTCCTCACAGCAGCCGACAACAACCTTCACGATCTTCCCAAGCCACCTCTGTGGCCGTTTTTTCCAGTTCTCCTATTCTACTAGTGCAATGCTGTCCATTAGAATGTTCTTCAATGATGGAAATATACTCTTCACTGCCATATATGGTAGCCACTAAACATATGAGTTGTTGAACACTTAAAACATAGCTAGTACCACGGAGCGACTGAGTTTTTGTATTTTATTTTAATTAACTTAAATTTTAATAGCCTCACCTGGCTAGTGGCTTCTGATGTAGAGTGCATATCTAGCCCCTTAAGCCATCTTTCTGTTCTTTATCATATGAAATGAAAAACCCTGTTCAGAACCTTGCTGTCTACAGATCTTTAAATACCTGGCTTCTGCTCCTCAGATCTTACCTCAAGTATTACCATCTTATAAAGACTTTCCCCAATCTTATCAAAAAGGCATGGAACTCCTTGTGCGCATACACATTTTGTGACTTGCTATCACACTATCTTGTTTCATTATATTTGTAGCATTTATCACTACATGAGATGGCTTGTTCATTCATCTGTTTTCTTATGTGTGATATGTCTTCCTTCACTAGGGTCTAAGTGCCATGCGAACAAGGACCACAAGTGTGTTTGTCTCTGTACCTCCAATAACCAGATGAGTGTTTGTTTGGCACATGGTAGAAGTTCCATGCACACTTGCTGAATAAATACTTGATGAACTAATGAATGAATAAAGTCAATGAATAAAGGATGAAAGAATAAATTTTAAAAATCTGTATTATCTTTCAAAGTCCTAAGTTCTCCACATATTTTTACATACAATTTGCTCAAGTGGCCAGATCCCTCAAAAACTTGTATTGAAGACTCTTACCCAGAGTGGACCAGTAGGCAAAATCATGCAAACAGCACTTTTTACAGAATGTTTCTCTTTAAATAACGGCTATATAAATTATTCATTTATAAGAGAAATATGTATTTTTGGAACTTTATTGATTCTCAGATGAAATGTCTAGGATCCATAGCAGTTTTCTGGTAGGAACATGGAAAAGGCAGTTTAAGCATATGCATCAAGGTAGCAAGTTAGCTGAGAAATCCAGAATTAGGAGACGTCTGAACATAAATTGCTCACATCATAATCTATGATATAGTCTCCAATTGCAGGGGACAAGCCTACTTACTAAGGAGGCAAGATATCATGGGCCATGAAAGCAGGACACAGAGTACATGAGTCAAACAAAAGAACATGAATGTATTTATTGTATATCTGTTCATTTATATGTATACATTTATTGTATATCTGCTATAAGGGTATACAAATAGCAAAATACTATAGATAGTCTGAGTAATAAGAGCTTTAAAATTGCTTATATTACTATTTTAAAGAGTTTTAGTAAAATAAACTATTTGATTTCTCTGCTTAGCACCACCAGCCTAGCAAGTTTAGTGAAATCTTTTTGTGGTGATTCAGTCTTGTAGTGTGTCAGATCCATCGTTTTCAAAGGTATCTGTGTAAATGGTGGTGGAAATATGGGGGATGGACTGAATGTAAACTGATTTCTGTTCAGTAACAATTACTTTAAAAATAGCCCTAGCCCGGATGGCCCGGTTGGTTGGATCATCGTCCTATGCACTGTAAATTTGCAGGTTCAATTCCCAGTCAAGGCACATACCTAGGATGCTGGTTCGATCCCCATGGGGCCATGGAGGAGAGTCAGAAAATCAATGTTTCTCTTTCACATCGACGTTTCTCCCTCAGATTGATGTTTCTCTCTTTCTCTCTCTCAAATCAGTAAGCATATCCTTGGGTGAAGATTTTTAAAAAGTTTTAAAATAATAATCCTAATCTCAAAATATAAACAATATGTTGGTCAAAGCCAGTGAGTAATGATTTACTCTTGTGTCTTATATTTTTTCATAATCTTTTTAGATCTGCACTTGAGAATATGTTTACTGATTTTAGAGAGAGAGGAACTGAGAGGAGAGAGAGAGAGAAATGTCAATATGAGAGAGAAACATCGATCAGCTGACTCACCTATGCGACCGGACTGAGGATCAAACCTGCAACCTAGGTATGTGCCCTGCCCTGCGATGGAATCACAACCTTTTCGTGCATGGGACAAAGGTCCGACCAGCTGAACCACCTGGTGAGGGTTATTATTTTTTAAGACCATCCGCTTAAAAAAAAAAAATCCTCTTCCACTGGACTCTGGATAGAGCCAGGCAGTAATAAGATTTTTAAAAACTAAAGATATTAAAATTTTTGTTGTGGGGAAAAAAGGTGGCCAGAAAGCATATAATAGGGGAAGAGTTGGCAGGAATTTTCAGTAACATCATCTTCCTGAATAATTTACAGCCCATACTCACTAAGTCCACAAAAGTGGGCCTCTTTATTTAAAGAGCACCTCAAGTACTATTTCATGAAGAAAAATGAATTTTACTAAAATGTAAAAGCAATAAGTAATAGTATTAAAAATCCACTTTGGGGGAGAAGTAGAAGAAAAAAATGCACTGCCTGCCAAGTAAATTACTGATAAATTGTGGAAGACTCAGCCCTCACTAACTTCATGATCAAATATCTCAGTTCTACAGCTGCTACTAATGGGCAGACCATTCTAAAATATTAGAACTTACGGGTGATTTGCATTTTTTAGAGCATATTTATAGAAAAACACTTGAGGGTTACTTGATAGAAAGGAAAATGCAACTATAGGCTATGTCTTTTGATATTCCAACACCACTGAGTTTTAAAATTAATTTTTATTTTACTGTCAGAAGTTTCAGTAGCACCAAAACTATCACCTTTTGTGCAGGTGCTAGCAGGACACCAGGACAAATTTTCTGTATGGCCCAGTAACATCTTTGATCTATAAAATTAATCCTCTTTTATATGAAATCTACCAGTTTATCTAAAGGTTAATAAAGTGTTTTGAGCTTCCTTTTCATTTTGGAGGAAATTATAATTTTTAGAATTATAATTGTTTATATTTCAACCAAATGTTTAGAATTAAGGAATTGATTAAAGAAGAGATAAAAAGAAAAAATAGAGATAATTTAGTAATTGAAAACCTACCCCGAATAATCCAGCACCCACGGCTCTTTTCCTTTGGAATTAGTCTAAGCAGAAAGCACATTTAAAAATAGAATAAAATTATAAAGTGGACTCAAACTCATAAAAGGAATAAATTATACTATTCTAGAAATATTCTAATACATCTATCAGAGGCTTCACAGTTTTTAAATAATTTTATATTTATTATCTTAATCTTCACAAGACCCAGAGGAATGAAATTTGCTCAAGCTAATAAAACAGCAAAGACAACAGAATCCAACTCTCCTGATTCTTGATTCCAGGACTTGTTATTAATTGATACAAGATGTAATCCCCCAATATAATTTGAATTGAAGGCAATTATGAAATCACCTTCTGTCTTTGACTTGATCAAAATTCTTATACCTTGAAAATTTCAGAAATCCTACTACATTTTTTAAATTTTTAATTGAGGTATAATGCACATACCATAAAATTTACCCCTTTGAATTAAGTGTAAAATTCAGTGGGTTTCAGTATATGTAGGAAGTTGTGCAATCATCCATATTATCTAATTCCAGCACATTTTCATTAAAACCCTATTGCTATTAGTAGTCACTCCTCACTCCCCAATCCCCTAGCCCCAGGGAACCACTAATCTATTTTCCATCTCTATGGACTTACTTGTTCTGAATATTTCATATAAATGAAATCATATTATATAATATGTGGCCTTTTGTGTCTGACTCTGACTTCTTCCACTTAGCATATTTTCAGTGTTCATCTACTTTGTAGCAAGTATTGGTACTCATTTCTTTTTATGGCTCAATAATATTCCATTGAATGAATATTCCATTGAATCATTATGAGTTCCTTATATTTTCTGATACAAGTCCCTTATCAGAGATGATCTGCAAATATTTTTTCCTGTTCTATGGGTTGTCTTGAACTTTCTTGCTGAACTCTTTTAAAGCATAAAAGTTTTAAATTTCAATGAAGACAAAATTTTGTATATTTTTTCTTCTGCTGCTTGTTCTTTTGGTGTTATATCTAAGCATTTTATAGCTTTACTTCTTACATTTTGGTCATTGATCCATTTTGAATGAATTTTTGTATATGCTATGATGTTGGGGTCCAATTTCTTTCTTTTGTATGTGGATGGTGGATGTTCAGCTATCCCAACACAAGTTGTTGAAAGATTATTTTTCCTAATTTAATTGTCTTGGCTCCTCAATACCTTTGAGAAACAGATAAGAGAGAGTTCTTAATCTTAGAAAGCTTCCACATTATATGTCAATTATATCCCAATAAAACTGAAAAAAAAAGAGAAAGTGCTGAAAAAATTCTGCTTCTCAAATATATTTCCCAATTCTGCTTTTGAAGAAATATAGAATAAGACTTTGTTACTCTCTCTACAAAGAAGCATTTAAAATATTTGAAATTTTTATGAAGATTTATTTACTTCAGGAGAGAAATTTCCAGTTTGTAAAACAATTTATTGGTCATGTGAGTTTTGGTCTTTCTATATCTTTCTAGCCTTCATGTCTGCTTGTCAGCATCATTCTGGAAGGCTGATTTTGCTGATGCAGAGGGCAAAGAGAGACCAAGGAGAAGGGCAGACCCCTCCAGACTGATAGGCGGCAAGTTTGATAAGCAAGGGAGCTTACATATGAGGCTTGTCTTGAGCAGCCATATGACAAGTAGATCTCCATAACTGCCTGCCAGAATTGTGAAAGTTTATACAGAGGTCTTCACTGGGTTCAGTTACATGTACCGTTCAGATGATCTCAACCACACATTGTTCCCTAAGGCTGTGTCTTTGGGGCAGCTTCTAGTGTAGGGAAGGCACAAGAAAGCATATTCCAAGGACTGGAGTGAAGACCTTCTGATGGCTTGGTTCAGCTCCCAGGTCAGTCAGAAATCACATCCTATTAATGACTTCCTCCAATAGTAATTCATATAAGCTACCAGAATTCTAAAACATAGATTGTAGCTAGAGATAGTCGTCTCATTATGTGTTATGAGTCTTTCTTTGTACACTTCAGTCAAAAACAAGGGTCCCCCAGGTAAAGCGGCCTTCCCAGTAAGGTATTTGGTAGATTACTAATCAGCAGTTAAAAGGAAAAACTATTGAAACACACGCTAACTTGGATATATCTCCAGGGAATTACGCTGAGTGAAAAAAGTCAGTCCCCTAAAGTCACATATTGTATGACACCATGTATAAAAAAGTTTTGAAATGAAAAACAAAGTATAGAAGTAAAGAACAGATCCCTGGCCGGCTGAGTTCAGGGAGAGGTTGAGTGAGAAGAAGTGTGTGTGTTTATAAAAACGCAGCAGGAGGGATCTCTGTTGGGCTGAGTGTGTTCTTTATCTTGAGTGTATCAATGTCAATATACTGCATGTGATATTGTACTGAAGTTTTTCAAGATGTTAAAATGGGGGAAAGTGGGTACCGAGGCTTCTCTGAATTATTTCTTACAACTGCATATGAATCTACAATATAAAAAGAAAAGGCATATTTTACATTACCTCTGATACTAGTGAAAGGGAATTGCTGTTCTTTCTGTGCTTAGGCTTGTCATTTAAAAAATTTAATGGCTTTCTCCGAATTATTCACACATTGAGATTCTTTTGATGTTTGGATAATTTGTTTTGAAATAATCGCTATATATCATGTAATTAAAATAAATGTATAACAAAAAATAGAGAAAATAAAATATTTTAATTTTTTGACTATTATATTTTTGTCCTAAAAATAGTTGTTTTATGGTTTGCTTTTGAAGCTGATTTTTAATATTGTTCACTATGAAATCTATGAACTGGGTGAAGCAGATATGAAGATCCAGATAGGATAAGTACAGAAACAGAGACACAGATATTTCAGGAAACTCATTTAAGACACTCCATAGTTTAGTTTGGATTCCAGGTCTGTTGATGCCATGATTTATCAATTATGTATTTTTTATCTTTAGGTAAATGTAGCTAAAGAATTCTGGCACTTTACTAGTTATCCTATACTCCTTCCATTTACAATGTTCTTTTTGTTTGTAGCTACATTGGATCTTACAGAATCTAGGGCTATTTTTCTCCTAAATTCTTGCTTCCCCCAAGGCATCAGCCCCAAAAGGTGATCTCATTTATGACTATGGCATATCTCGGTGGCTTGAAATCAATAATTATGTTGGAAGAGGGTAGCAAAAGTTTTAAAATACAGCATTAAAAAATAATTACTGGTAGAAACTGTAGAAAAGAAGTAATCCATGTTTACAGATAACTTATTTATTCTTAAAGACTTAAATTCAAATACAAAAAGGTAAAACCTATCACTTCACCCACTAATTTGAAGTTGAGAAAATCAGGCAACATCTGGGCTTTTCAATATAATCGATATCTCACATTCAGGTGGTACCAAGAAAAAGTTAATCTGAGTTGTTCTCTGCCTGAAGCTGTTAGGCATTTTTTTTTTTTCCCGTTCTACTGGAACTGCAGAGCTATGGTAACTTTCCACAGAAATGGCAAATTACATACAGAGCTTCGGCTCAACAATTTCCTTTAACCAAAATCTAGAAATGGGGCATTCTGATCTCAGTGAGAATAGTAAGTAATGCCTGGAAGAAAGCACTGTGGTTCTTCTTCCAACCTAGAAAAGGAGTGACTCTAAATAAATGAAGGAATGTGTAAGTTTCCTCTGATAATCACTCTCCTCATCTTGACCTAATCTTTATACCGATTTTATTTTTTGTCTCTTTTTTTTATTGTTTAAGGACTTAGTTCACTTACAACTAAGACTACATTTGAAATTCTTGCTCTAATTTTTGTAATTATAATTAATGCATTACATGTTAAGTTATAGGTGACACATAACTAAGTGTTCTGGAAGCTATAGGTAACACATAGCTAAACAGAGTCAAGAAAAGCTTTCAGATTATTCTAAATCAAAACAATTATTATCATTCACTATTTTATTCGATTTCATTTCCTATCCCAAATATCAATTATTCGGAGGACTGAAGAAAAGTCCAGATGAAACCCTTAAAATACAAGTCATTTTATCGCCTTGTATAAATACTGGAGCAGTTCCTTAGTAATCCTAATTATATAAGCTTATTAAGAGAGGGGATTTATTTTTTATCCACAAATACATATATACCCCAATAAGAAAGTTACACAGACAGGTGTTTTGCTTTGCTACTTCATAAAATAAGAGTTTAGGATAAAACTTAAAGGAATCTATCTGAATTTTCTCCCATAAAAACATTAATCATCTTCCTGAAATTTCCATGTGAATTCTTTTTCTAGAAGTTACTAAGAAGCCAATATTGCTACCCAACTGGAAGCAGATTGTAAAACATGAGGATACATCCTTAACCTTATAAAAATGCCCTGGAATGTTTAATGAGCAGAAGTGGTCAGAACCTCAGGCACACATCTCATCCAATAGGTGGTTCTCCTGCAGCCCAGGGCTCCATAGCCCAGGGCTGGGAGTTGGCTCCGGACCACCTTGGGATGGAAGAGGGCCACCTACTGAATCACCGCCGCCACATCCTGCGGCATCTTCCATCCAAACCCTCCCTGGGCCCACCCCTGCTGAGCTCCCAGAGTCTGAGGAGATCGCAGCTTTAGAGTATTTCATTACAAATTTTAAATGTCCAATCTCTGCTTTTCATAGTGCATTTCAAGATCAACGTCCTTATTAGCAGAAGTATATTTTTTGCTTTAAAATTTTATAACACTTTTTTCCACTGAGAAATTCAAAGCAGGCTACTGAGCTTCATTACCGCACAGGCAGAAATCCTCACAACACCTCTATGAAGGAGGCGTTAGAGAGAGAGAGACAGAGAGAGAGGGAGAGAGGGAGAGAGAGAGAGAGAGGTTACCATCACCTCCTCTTACAAAAGCCCAGTCCTTAATAATTAATGAATGAAAAGACATCTTGAATCCAGTGGTCACTGGGAGTAATTGGCACATATTTTCTCAGCTGCCTCTAAATTAAAATGGTAATAATTTAACCAATATATTTGGGCTGTCAGCTAAAATAAGTTCCCTCTTGCACCCAAGCAGTAGAATTAAGTGGGACCTGAACAGACTACTCTCTGTTACCACTTGATTGCAGAAAACTCACAGGTCGTGCTCAGTAGCTGAGTACTTCAAGCCCTGCTCACATTTAAAACTGTCTTTCTCTGTCCTTATTAAAGAGATCCTGAAAATCGGGAAGTCATGGCTTGTATTTGTTTTGCTTTATTTAATTTCCTCTGTCCTCAGGCCTTCCTTATGTAAAAAATTTTGGTGTCCAAATGATAAAATAAAGGATGAAATAAAATAAAGGCTGCTTTGAGTGAGAAAAGCAACAGAGTCCAGACATCAAGAGAAACTTATGTGCCTTTAAGGCATAGTGCATACTATAGCACAGCAGTTCTTGGCCTCATACCTAATGATCCTCCAGTGTGCGGGTTTTTTCCCACACTATCAAGCAAGCAATTCTCGAATACCAGCTGGTTGTACAATTCCTCTCAGTTCTAACACTGGCTACCTGGACATAGCATCGTTCCCACAAGGCAACCCCTAGCCCCCACTATAGACACCAGCGGAAAGCCCGGGTTATCACCTGTGCTTCTGAACAACCAGCTACAGATTGAAGGTTTCCAATGATTTCCTCCTCAGAATCAATTAATTTGCTAGACTCACAGAACTCAGAGAAACATTTTACTTACTAGTTTACCAATTTTTTATGAAAGGATATAACTCAAAAATTGCCAAATGGAAGAAAGGCACAGGGCAAGGTGCGTGGAAAGGGCCAGAGCTTCCATACTCTCCACCAGTGTGCCGCTCTCCCCAACTCTCCAGGTGTGTTCGCCAACCTCCACGTCCTCTCCTTTCGGGTTTTTATGGCGGCTTCATTGCGTAGGCCTGATTGATTAAGTCATTGGCCGTTGGTTACTGATTCAGCCTCCAGGCCCTCTCCCCTCCCTGAAGGTCAGAGAGGTGAGACTGAAAGTTCCAATCCTCTAATCACATGGTTGGTGTCGCTGGCAAGCAGCCCCATTCCTAGGTGCTTTGCAAAAGTCACCTTATTAACATAAAAGACTTCTTCATTACTCTTGTCACTTAGGAAATCCAAGAATGTTACAAACTCTGTCCCAGAAATGGGATGAACACCAAACATATCTTTCATATTATAAATCACAACATCACGGCCCTCATTTATAACAAACACCCCCTCAGCTGTATACACCACTAACTTCTTATTGCTAACCTATGCCTGGGGACTTTCTCTGGCTGTGGAGAGAGAGACTGACTGCCACCTCTTTGTACAATCAGTAACAAGTAAGAGAACAGATTAACTTCAAGCAGGGCAGGAGTGGATCTGGGCAGTGCAAGAGGTGAACTACGGTAGATGCTAGTGTCCCGCTAATCAGCACTCACTCTCCCTGAAAATGTCTACAGCCTCTTTTTGTAAATGTGTGTGCCTACGTGCATGAGGTCTTTCTTTAGCCACAGGTCCATGCTTGACCAACACTTGAGACAGGCCAGAAGCTAGTGTCCTGGGAGTAAGCGCTCAATCGATAACAAATGTGAACTATAAATTAACACTGCCGTTCTTACACGTCAGGTGAGACGGTGCTCCACACTGTGTCCCTGAAGCTCCCAATGAGACTGTGCTTCAGCTGCTTGTTGATAGGAGCCTGCCGTTTAATGAACCAGCTTTCCCTCCTCTCTTTTCTTATCTCACTTCCCCATCAGTGCATTCTGAGGACTGTTTCCCAAATAAATTTCTTACATTCAAATCTTTGTCTCCGGGTTCAGTTCTTGGGTTTCCTAACTTGAAACAATCACCTTTACTTTACTAAAATAAAGTTCATAGGTAAGGTAACCTACCTGACTAGAAAATTTCAAAATTCTATATAATCTTCCAGTTTTGATATAGAGAAGATATGATGACTTATAAAAAAGACAAGAAATAATAAATGTTGACCAGGATGTAAAGGGGACACTTCTGCACTGTTGGTGGAAATGTAAATTTGTACAGCCACTATGAAAAACAGTATGAAGGTTCCTCAAGAAATTAAAAATAGAACTTCCATATGATTCAGCACCCCTACTCCTGGTTACATATCCAAAGGAAATGAAACAATTATCTCAAAGAGAGATCTGTACTTCTATGTTCATTGTAACATTACTCACAATTACCAAAGTCCAGAAACAACCTAAGTGCCTATCGATGGAGAAATGGATGGAGAAAATGGGGTCATAGAGCCCCTGCCGTGTGGTTCAGTTGGTTGGGCATGGTGGAGAAAGGTTGCCGATTTGACTCCTGGTCAGGGCACATGCCTGGGTTGTAGGTTTGGAGAGGCAACCAGTCAATGTTCCTTTCCCTTTCTTTCTCCTTCCTTTCCCCTCTCTCTAAAAATAAATAAATAAAATATAGTTTTAAAATGGGTTAATATATACAATGGACTATTATCCGACCTTTAAAAGGAAGTTATTCCTGTCATTGTTGACAACATGAATGAAGCTTAAGGGCATTAAGCCAGACAGAGAAAGACAAATACTACATGCTATCACTTACACGTGAGATCTAAATAAATAAATGAATAAATAAAGTTGAACTCGAATAGAAACAGAATGTAGAATAGTAGCTGCCAGGGGCTGGGGAGTGGGGGAAACATGAAAATGTTGTTCAAAAGGTACAAACTTCCAGTAAGAGGAATAAGACCTGAGGGTCTAATATATAACCTGGTGACTATACTTGATAACACTGTGTAGTATGATTGAAATTTGCTAAGAGAGTAGAAGTTGCATGTTCTCACCAAGTAAAAGGTGGAGGGAACTTAAATATGTGAGGAGGTAGATGTATTAATTAACTCAGTGGAAAAATCCTCCCACAATGTATACATCTATCAAATCATCAAGTTGTACACTTTAAATATAATTTTATTTGTCACTTATACCTCAATAGAGTAAAGAATATAAAGAAGAAAAATATATTATTTAATATGTATTTTAATATGCAAATTATCAGGTATTTTCACTTAAGGAGATAATGAAATTTTACCTATAATACCAATTGATATGACTCTCAAGAAAGGTAAGTGCAGTTGGACATAGGTATAATTTATTGAGTGCTCAAATACCATGAAAATGTTTCCTGAAATGGTAGACAAGTTGCTCAAAATATAGTCCTCCCTGTTCGTACACAGTAGTTGCAGTTCAATTGGAATAAAAGGGGAAAAAGAAATTTTAATATCTCTTTAGTATATCAATTAAGGGAACCTAGAGGGTTCAGACTGCAGACAATGCTACAAACCTACTGCTTTATGTGTGACCACGAGCTGGACTAGCTGTGAACTGGAGTGGGCTGGTACCGGCTTCTAAGAGCCGATTCGACACACTCTCCCCAACTCAGGTAGAGGCATCACGTTGGTAGCTTGAAATTAGCTATGGTAGGAGTACTTAACCCATGGAAATCTACAAACACTACAAATCAGTTTTCTTCCCCCCAAGTGCCAGTTAAACATTTATTAGCACACCAGTGGTCATTAAGCTTGCTAACCTGGTGTAGGGGACATATATTAGGTAGAGAAAAAAAATCTCATTATTAAGGGTTATGGGAAGAAAGGTGACAAAATAGAGCAAGTGCCAAATACTGGCTGCTTTTTCTCTTCATAATTTGTTGCCGAGGTTTACGTGGAATGACTGAGAGTGACTATAAATGTTAGCAATAGGGATAGCTTTCTCCCCATGTAGCAATGAGAGGCTTTGGGCTCAAGGAGATTGACAGGCTTCGGCTGAGAGTAATGCCCAACATTACTAAGGAGAGTTATCTCAGAGGCACTTGTGGATATTGGATATATCTATCAAGTTGAGGCCATGTTCCTAGTTCCCTTGGCCTGTGTTTGGTGTTTGGGGTGCCCCATAGTTCCAGCATGCTTTCATATTTGACTAAAATACTCCATGGGACCACTCACCCCTCAGAATTCTCAAGTCCAAAAGGCAGATTGGGTGGCACTTCCCAATGGTCTCAGAGACTAGATGCCTGGAGGACATCGTGTGGATATAAGGAAACTTCTTCCTTGATGACAAGTAAATATAGTAAGCTGGTCTCATACACATATTATGGGAACAAAGAGACAGGGATAAAATCTAAAAGACTGAGCAGTTACCTAAGGAAGCATGGTCATCAAAATTTATTATTGACATTAGTCATCAAAGAGAGTTGAAATTTGGAAAAAAACGAATCTTCTGCTTTGAAGTGAAAGAGGCAGAAATACTGTCCATTGGTAAGCCTACAATGTTCACACTATCTGGTATGTCTGTGTGTGGAGTAGGCCAGTATGACCAGAAACAAAGCAGTCTTTGATACAATAAAGAAGCTGCATTTGGCTTATACAACCATATTGTAGAGTAAATGTTCCTGTGATCTGGCTACAGAAGGAAGAACTTGCTAACAATTAAAGCCATTTGGAAATGAAAAGATCAACTTTGAGAGTGAGCAATGTTCCTTCACCAAGGGTGTTTTAACTGAGGATAAACAATCATTTTGTAAGAATTACCAGCATCAACCATGAAGCGTGGATAAAGGTGGGGAGTGGGGTGAAGGTTGCAGTCATATGCAACACAGAGAGAAGCATTCAGTAGATAAAAGGAAGAAGGTTAAAATAAAAGAATGAATGGTTGATTCAGTGCTAATCAAAGTTGAATTCAATAGACAGAGTACGGTAGTACACAAAGTCAAGTCTCAGGAAACTTACAAACTCATAGTACTAGAAAGGAGCCCTGGCTGGTATGGCTCAGTGGACTGAGCGCCGGCCTGTGAACCAAATGGAAAGGAAAGTGAAACACTGTTTATGTAAGTCTGCGATAGCTTTTGCTTTAAAGACTGTGCTCCTTACCATGCACATGAGAAAATCACTCTCACAGACAAGCCTGGTGCTTGCGGACGTCTCTGTGTTTTTGAACCTTTGACCAATCAGTCTCTTTGTCTACCATCTCATTCTCCAATGAATGTGCCCTGGTTCCTTTCCCACTACAGTGCTCCAGTCAATAAAATATTTTACCTACTATCTGGCACCTTGACCTTCTTTAAGTTTCTGCACTTTGGTCACTTTGCTCCACCTCGGTCAGAGCATTCTGGGGTACTATCTTAGCTCAGGCTGCTACAACAAAAGTACTTTAGACCCGGTGGCTTAAACATCAAACATTTATTTCTCACAGTCCCGGAGACTGGAAGTCCAAGATCAAGGCACTGGCTGATTTGGTATCTGGTGAGACTCCCCTTCCTGGCAGCACATGGCTGACTTCACTCTGTGTCCTCACATGGCAAAGGGTGGAGAGAATGCTCTGAAGTCTCTCTCTGGTCCCATTCATGACATTTCCACTCTCACAACCTAATTAACTCTCAAAAGTCTCACCACCTAATACTATCACATTGGGGGTTAGGATTTCAACATATGAAATTGGGGAAAACACAAACACTTAGTCCATAACAAATACCATAATCAAGTAAGAGGCCACCATGGCACAGCTTTGAGACCTCTTCACTCCCAAAGCTAACTCAGTATTGCCCTTCTCTGGGTTCCAGAAAATGACTATTAAAGTTATTTAAATGATGTTTTCTATATATTCTCCAGGTCACAGTGAATGGACCAACATTTATTACAAATTTGGTCATGTCTAGTGGCATTTAGGAGAGTTGGCTAGGCCTATATTTTTGAAAGTCATAATCACGCACTGAGTTCCTAACTTTAAAAAAATGCATTTAGGCCAAAATGGCGATTTCTTAACCTCTCAGGCACTATGTAGGGTTGAAAAGGGGCTCATACCTGGCAGGATTATTTTTTAATTTGGGTTGGAATTATAGAGGAAGAAAGAAATAAAATAATATGTCCCACAAATTGTCTTCTGGAATAGCTTTCAGTAAACTTGTGCCAGATTCTTTGGCAAAAGGAGGCTGTAAAAGACTAAATCAGTAAATCAATTTTTTTTTTAAAAGTACTGCTATGGGAAAAGAAGGAATAAGTCTTACAGTTTTATCTAATCATGAGAAGGTTGGTTTTTTTTTAATTTCACCGTGAACACCACTGAAACTAAAATGAAGGCAGGACTATTTTGTAATATGGGTGATGTTATGTGGGAATGTCAACATGAGAGATGTGAAAAGAGAGTCACTTGATGAACACAAAGGTTAACTAAAGAAGACAGAAAGAAATGCCATGATGCTACAGCAGCTATAGTAGTTTCTAAGAAATATATTTTTGTTATCATTATTTTGCCCTGTATTCTTTCATTGTAGCATCCAGGTTGATGTGTCCTGGGAAAATCAGATTATAGATATGAACCTTAAAAGGTTCCCTTTGTCCCTTTTTTCACTTTCATGTTAACTATCAATATATTACCATACCTTTATATCTTATCCCCAATCAGCACCTTTTTCTAAAGGAAGAAATTGTATAAAATATTACCGTGACTAGGCACAAACCTCAGGCAAACACCTAAATGCATAAATTACAAACATTTCAAAGAAGAAAGCATAAGAAAAGTCAGCATAAAATACTCATTTATAAAGGTTATCATTTTATGTAAAAAACAACATGGTTTAAAATAGGCAAATGTTTTTCTTATGAAATCTACAAAATACCTAAGTTATATTAAGAAACATTCCTCACAATAACAAAAACGGCAGGTTCTGTGGGTGTACATCTGCTACAGTAAGTAAAGAAGTACAGATCACTAAAGAGAAATCACCACCCCCCAAAAATGATGGGAAAATTTCAGATAGGCTGGAAATAAAACATTACCCAGTTTTCCAGCCTCAAATTTTGAACTCAGTAGTTCTCACTGAAACTTAATTTTTAATCATATTTCTCTGATCCCAAGTCAAGCCTTCTTAGGAACGATCTCTTACATATTCCAGAAGAAATGCACAATTCTTCACCTGAGTGCTGGTTTCTCTCTTCTTGGACCGGTGCCTGAATTTGGCTTGGGAAAGAGGCACAGTTCAGACTTTTCCACGGGCCTTCTTGACCTACCCGGGCCGGCCTGCTATGAACCAACCCTGCAGCTTTGCTATCCTGGCAAAGCTGGGAAAGCCATAAATATTTTTGGCAAAGCAGGTCCTAAAATAAGACAAGGTTTTTTTTATTTCAAGATCACATAACATTGGTCAAAGTGGCATACTGAGGCAGCTAGCTGAAACATATTTTTAAAGCAAATATGCGGTGATATAGAAATGTTTCTCACACTAATCCATGTCAATGATCTAGTTGAACACTAGGCAATATAGAATGCGTTGTTTCAGGTGGAGATTATAAACAGCCCTCGATTCTGTTACATTAAAGGAAAAGCTGCTGATGTACCATTAGCCACTCAGAAATGGAGCTGACGCCTAGTCAAGGTTGAAGTTCCACAGGCGTTAGAATAGCCCCTGACGAGTGGTTTCCAAACTACAGTGCATTTCAGAATCAATGGGAGGACTTGGCCGGGTCTCAGCCCCAGAGTTTCTGATTCACTAGGTCAAAAGGTGGACTGAAAATTTTTATTTCTCACAAATTCCCTGGGATTGCTGATTCTGCCAGCTCCTAGACCACACTTTCTGAACTCTTGCATTAGACGGACTTGGATGTCACAGCAGCACTTCGGAGGGGAGGGAAACTCAAGGCCACATCCAGACTACAGTTTCACATAATGGTTACTTGTGCAAAATCCACTAAAATCTTGCAGCTGTCACTTACTTGGTGAATATTTGATATTCAGTTTGTTGGGGAAAAATCATTTGTGCCACTTGGTTTGGAATTCGAAAGGTAATTAAGAGAAGTCAGAGTGAAGAGCCAATCACAAACCCAAGACTCATACTTATTTATTCTCCACAGGTTTCATTACCACCCCAAACTCTCCTGAATTGCAAAAAACCATGATTGATAATTAGTTTGCATGAAAAGATTTGGTTCTTATTCACATTCTTCTTTCTCATAGTGGCCCCATATTCTGAGCTACTCTGTTGGGTTCGCTATAAATGAAGTACTATGATACACTATAATGTATTTTTTAAATGTCATATTATTTCATGTAAGAAATAAGACAATATATGATAATACATGCCAACGTAATTTAATTTTTTAATGTACTTGAACAGTAAGTACGATGGTAGATTATATTGTTTTCCCCCAAGTCCTCTCTACCTTCCTATGAGAGAATTATGGATTCCAGCCCTTCGCCACCTGCTTGCCCTTATCAGCTAAGGTTAAGCTGCTTCCTACCGCTGCTTTGGTCATGTGACTTGTTTTGATTAATGGATGTGGGCAGAAGTAATCCGTACAGGGCATGGGTTCCACCAGTATCCTCTGTGCTGCCATCACACTGACATTTTCTGGGTGAAGACCGTGTCCTCCAGCTTTGTTCTTGAATGAAGATGATAACAGAGCAGAGCCCCAGCGGACATGTACCATAGGTGAGAAACAAACCTTTGTTTTCCCAAATGAGAATTAGAATTTTTTTAAATTTTAATTTGGAATTTTATTTTTTCATTGAGATTTGGAATTTATTTGATACAACATGTAACTTAGCCAAAGTATGACATGAATACGTGTAATATGTAAAATAAGAGAGACACTTTAACAGTGCCCTTTACTGAGAGAGTATCATGAAGAACATGGAAAGGATGGGTGGAATCTACACAGTTCAATCTGCAGCTGAGAAACCTGAGGTCCAGAGAGGCTAAATGATTTGCCTAAGATACACACATAGTAAATGACGACTATTATTTTCCAGAGAATTGAAGGGAAATAATAACAGTTGTTCTAGGCAATGAGCCAGCCTGTAGAATTCACGGCAGCCTCACAGGCAGACACGAGAGTTCTACATTCGAGTTCTAAAACTAACCTCAGTTAGAAACTGGTTGCCTCAAATTTAAAATTGAGTTTGCTTAATCAGCTAGAATTTTCATCATATATGGGTGTAGGAGATGATCCATAGGCCTGACGTGAGGTCCCAGCGACGAACGCCCAGATAACTTAACAGATGTATAATCAACACGAAGACGGATACAATAGGCTACTGCTACAACATAGTCGAATTACATAACAAAATTCCTTCAATCTGATTCCTTGTCCACCAAAAAAAAATTCTGATATTTGTATCCCCATTTTTAACTTGTTTAGGGGAAAAGAATATGCTGGTCAGGCTGAGAAGACTATATAAGGGGGGACCCCCCCAAAAAAAAGGGAATTCATTTATAAAAAATTGTCTATTTATTCTCCCATGTTTAAATTTCAGTCACCTTCAAATGACTCTCCATCTGACGCAATACACTTATTGAGAAGTTTTTTCCCACTGCTCAAAACGGTTTTTTGAACTTGTTGACTTTGAAGCCTTTTAGTGCTTCTGCCATTTTTTGTTTCACTTCTGCCACATTGGCAAAGCATTTCCCTTTGAGGCCCCTCTTCATCCAGGGGAACAAAAAATAGTGACTTGGGGGTGAGATCAGGTGAAAAGGGAGGGTGAAGCACAGAGGTCATGCCATTTTGGGTCAAAAACTGCCGAACAAAGCACAGCGTGGGCAGGTGCGCTCATAAATCACCCATCATGAAATGGGCAAACGCATTGAAAGAGTCTTCGAAAAAAAATTCACTGAAGCCGAATGCAGCCTCTCACAACAATACCAGCTGGGACACTGATACTGATGGGTTCCTAGAACACTCACCTAGTGGGGGAAGCTTGTACTATAAGGGGCCCACCCTCCAGAAGATTATTCTAGTTTTTGAGGGGGTCTCCCCACTGTACGCTTCTATTGTATTTTTCATTGTATAATACAATTATCATATTTTGCCCAACATTTTTTTTATTTTCTAATACTAAGACATAGTGTTTTCTTTGAGGAATAACTATTCCTTCCTCTCAGGCCACACAGTGAAGGTGAAGCTGACCTCACATTCAGCTTCACGACTGGCCAACATGAATGAGCACATCCCATGCCTCTGGTATGTGGTCCTGTGGGAGCCGTGACAACAACGATCAGGATAGTTGGGAAAAAGAGGGTCTCCCTTCCCACTAGAAGAGAAGCTGGGAGCAGCAGTGATAAGTTTTTAATCAAGAAGAGAAATCATGTCTGCAAATGAATCCAAAGTGTGGAGGGAAATCAATCCAAGATGGAGAACCAAATAATTGTAATATTGTTTGAGCCTCAACACCAAGCCAACAAAACCTCCAAACTTTTTTGGTTATTTAAATTAATGAATACCCTTTGTACTTAAGCCAGCTTGACATTGGGAGTTTTGTCACTTGAGCCCAAGAATTTCGAACACAGTAAATTAACAAAGCTGGCATTTTTTTTCAGCCTCTTAATAAGAGTACAGAAAACGCAAGTTAACCTCCCTGACATTCACAGACTCTGAGTGACTGACATGATTATTTTGGCTAGGATGTCAAGCTATGAGCCTAGGTATCCTGACCAAGGTAAATGTCACCTCTAAGGCTTATTAACAGCCAGCTGTTTTTCTCTTTTCATTCTAAGGCTATCAAGCATCCAACTCATCCTGCTTTTTTCTTTTCAACGTGTACAGGTTATTGAGTAGCTTTACCCTGTTTTATTTTAGAGATAACCACCTCCCCCCCTCAGTTTACTTACATTTAAGGAAAAGTACACAGGACAAACTAGAAATAACATTAAGTGGAGTTTGACAATTCTATTCCAATTATTTATTTTTAGCTCCATGAGACTAGTGAAGTGTCTACTTAAGTACAGCACTGATGAATTTTCTTCATCTGCTGTCAGTTTGTCATCTAAAACTTCTATCCTTGGATAATCACTTTATTGTATCAAATTCCTTATTACTAATGGAAAACTCTTAGTTTCTATCTTTGGTTGCTTTTCAGATTTTAACCTGGAGTCTTCATAAATTGTATATAGTTCAATATGAAGGCTGTTTCACTCCTTGCTGTCAGCTGACTGGCTACTGCTAGTATTTATTATACAGGGACTGGCTTCTGTCTCCATGTGAGCGGCCCGGCAACTTTCTGTCTTCTCTGAGTGCTCTTTGTCTGCCGCGTCTGTGCTCTGCCAGCGCCGCAGACGTAGCAAGGACGGGCTGTATGTTCCACTGCTTTTGGCTGGGAGAGTAAATTCCAGCTTAGGTGCAAGTTGAAAATGAATCCCCCACTAGGCAAAAAATGGACTCTAGTATACTTCCTGTGTAGCCGGTTAAAAACCCCTTTGGCCACAGCAGCCTGAAGTTTTACAGTAGAACCATTTCATGCTTAATAACATGTTCTACACTGGGCACCATGGGAAACACAAAGGCATCAGGCCATGCTTCCCACAAGGAGAAGTGCAAACTCCTACATGGAAGACAAGATTTGTATGTACACAGAAACACATATGTGTGCATACACACACACGCCTTGAAAATAATACACCATAGCACATATACAAGTGAAAAAATTATGATACTGATGGTTGGTGGATGAGAAGAAATCAAGGTAATTTTAATTAGTCAGAAAGACTTCACAGAGACAGCTGAACTTGAACAGTGCTTGGGCGGCCAGGGAGGACTGGAAAAGTTCTCTGACTTGAAAAGTCTGGGCTGGCCAAAAAGAACGAGCCTCTGAGTAGAGTACTAGTATCAATTTAGTTAAAAAACAAAACAAAACAAAACAAAAAAACAACCCCGATCCAACAATTGCTTCTTATAATGTAAGCCACATGTGTATATACTGAATTATTCCCCTTGTAACTGCTTATTTTGGCCTCATAAAGCTCCATCCTGTATCTTTTTGCCCTTCATTTGGTGATACATATTTAAACAAATTTCTAAGATAGCATTTGTTGAAATATAACAGAATGGTGTCATGTATTTTAAACCTGATTGTCCTTTTGTGAAAAACCACTAAAGCTTTCTAAAAGTTTCAAAAATATTTCATGTTTAAGAGACATCAACTAAGCCATTCTATCAGTTTTCTAAGTGAATCCGTAAGGGTGTACTTTTCTTAGTTTATTAACTGATCTGTTTGTTAGAAGCCTTTATTATGAATTCAGTCATTCTGCAAATATTTCTCTAATGCTTTTAAAATAAATAAAATTCAAACTTTGCCTTTAAGCACCAATAAAATTAGGAATGCATCAAAGCAAGAAATTCAAAGTGCAGCTCAATGTGGCCATGAGAGAGCTCCACTGTTCAAAGGCATTGGAAAATGACCCTGGAAAGGTGTAATGTTTATATGTCAAGTCTATCTTACCGCAGCTTTAGATCACATTTGAAAAAAAAAAAGAAATCACAGCCATTTGCCATCGCTTTTTTGGAAGGTGCTCATTCACTTTATTTGTTCTTTGTAATTATTTATAAATATTTTCTGTATCATACTAGGTCAATTTTAAAAGTGAGAATATCTCAGGGGTTTATTTTATAGCAGTACAAATAAAACAAACACAAGTTATACAATTTACTTAAATAGAAGTATTCTACTTGTAAAGTCTAAAAGTAGTACTTTATACTTCATGATTTTAACACCGGAGCCTGATCTTACTTGGCGGAGTTTATTAGCAAACAGCATTGTGAGAAGGGTTAAGGGTAAACTTGTTACTCACTGAATCTAGAAATGACTAATTATTCATTGTGCTGAAGAAAATCTCCCACAAGTCTATAACATAAATTTATTTTACCCATTTGGTACTGATTTCGGCATTAGCCTCTTCCTCCTTTCTCATGATGCAGCTATAAATGAGTCATGGTGGGATAATTCCTATGAGAATTATTTTTTTCTCAATAAAAATGAAGACCAAGGATAGTCTTGTTTTCCTTCTTAAGCTCACACAACTTTTAACTAAGATACTCTTACTGAATAAGTATTTTTTCACTGACTCTAATTTAAGACATTTGTATTTTTAAAACATACTTTCCAGAAAACATCTGGTGTATTCCTGCCTTCATCTAATAAAAGAATATAAAGTTAGAAACAAGGTAAAGCAAATTCATCTCTTTCTTTTCCTTCCATAGTTACAGCATCACTCATGTATAAGAAGAATCTCTAATAATATTTTCTACCTAATTAGAGGTTATTTTTAGCAAACTAAAGTACTGGCTTTGGGTAATGATTACCATTCAAACACAAAATCTCTTCTATATTTAGTGATTGAAGTTCATCATAATCTGTGATATTCTGAAACAAATTAAGCAAAATGCTCATGTAAAACTTACTAAGTTCAGAGTGCTGGTCCTATAATAATTAATAAGTATAATCAAATGTGTAATAGATTTAGACATCTCTCACAGATACATAAAAATATACCAATCAAGTTAATTGATAAACCCATTCTTCTTAAAAAATTTTTAAGATTGACATATAACATTTTATTAGTTTCAGTTGTACAACATAATGATTTAATATTTGTATATATTGCGAAATTATCACCACAATAAGTCTAGTTAGTCTTCATTACCACGCATAATTACAATTGTTTTACTTATGATGAGAACTTGTAAGATATGCTCTTAGTAACTTTCAAATATATAATACAGTATCATTATAGTCACGACTCTGTGCATCACTGTGTATCCCAATGACTTATTCATTTTATAACTAGAAGTTTCTACCTTTTGACCATCTTTACCCATTTTACCTACCCCCGTACATACCCCTGTCAACCACAAATCTAGTCATTGTATCTATAAGTTCAGTTTTAAAAAAATATAAGTGAAATCATATAGTATGTGCCTTTTTCTTTCTGACCTATTTCATTTAGCATAATGCCCTTAGGATCTATTCATATTGTTGCAAATGGCAAGATTTCCTTCTTTTTTATAGCTGAATAATATTCCATTGTGTGTGTGTGTGTGTGTGTGTGTGTGTGTGTGTGTGTGTAAAATCACATCTTCTTTATTCATTCATCCATCAACGGACACTCAGGCTGCTTAAAATTTGTGTTGAAAATGAATTCTTGTATCTGCTTTATGGTTTGTATATACTCATTACCTGATTTATACAGAGGTACTCCAAAGATATTACTTGATAATAAAGTTGATGGTAAGCAGTAATGTTTATGTAATAATTACCAAATGGAATGCAATTAAAACTTTTGTTATAATGATTGAATATCGGCCACTGATCCATATAACTGTAAAGTATAAGATGGAGTATAACAAAGGGATAGCTTCATGAATGACCTCATTCATATGCTCAGCAGCACTGGCAGGTCAACATCAATGCTTCTACCTCTTTCAACTCTCAGTCAGCAAGCCCACTTACTCATGGCTTTCCTAAGATGGTCCTCATGATTTCCACCCCATGGTGTTATTTCTATGGTGATGTTACATTCCTATGGCAACTGAGTTTTTATAGATGTGATGGATACTAATCTGTTGACTTTAACATAGGAAGATAATCCAGAGAGGCCAAACCTAATCACATAGTCCTTTAAAAGCAGAGAAAGGGAAGTCAGTGATTTAAAGTTTAAGAAGGATTTGACATGCTATTGCTGACTGGAAGATTAATGTGGCCATGCGAAAAGGACTTGAGTGTGTCCTCCAGTTGCTGAAAGTCATCTTCAACCAATAGCCAGAAAGAAAGTGAAAACCTCAGTCATGCAACCGCAAGGAACTAGATTCTGCCAACAACTCAAATAAGCTTGGAAGAGAATTTTCTCCTAGAGCTTTCAGATGAGTGTTCAGCACAATTTATATATTAATTTTAGGTTTGTGATATCCCAAGCAGAGAACCCAGTTACATTGCACTAGCCTTCAGATCTACAGAGCTGCGAGATAATAAATGAATGTTTTATTAAGCTGCTAAGTTTGTGGTAATTTATTATGCAGCAACAGAAAACTAATAAATGTGTAAATCCTCTCTGCCATCTCATAAATACCTATCACAACATTAATAAGTCGTGTTAAGTGTATGAAAATAAAGCAACCGCTGATGCCTTGGAGATTTTCCCCTTGAGGTTGGTAGCAGGTTTGTCTATCAGGAAACTTCAAAGCTTTGGAGAAACAAGGTCATATTTGTAAGATGATTTGAAAGTGAAAGAAAATCTCATTTTATTAGATGTACTGTATATAGAATCCACAAAGGCAACCATACCTGAAGCCCACATTCCTCTCTGCTCTCTGGTCATGGTTTAAAACTTTGTAAGCGCTGCTATTCAAGTAGCCGACTACCAGTTTTTCTAAACATTGCCCCACATTGATCAGTCCTTTTCTATCAAAAAGAAAGGCACTTGTGAACATATTGACTGCAGTCCTCTCCTGGAGAGAAGGCAGCTTACTTTATATCACCTGCAGAGGCCTTGGAATGAAAGCATAATCATTTGTATTGAGATTCTGAATCTCATGTGCCAGGTCTGAGGGTTTTCACCCTGGATTGGCTGGCCTTTGGGAGCAGAAAAACAGAAAGAGGAAATGTCCATGTTTGAGCTGGCATGTGCCACGCAATCTTTCTCCAGCACTGACAAGTCCCTGCTGTTGGAAACCTGCAGCAGTTGTGCAGTTTGTCTGTGAGTATTCTCAGGGGCCAAGTAACTGTGCCGTATGCACAGGGCATATTAAAGAAGTACAGACAAGATGAAAACATTTACAAATACATGCACGCATTCTTAAAAACCAAAGTGTCTCATTAAGTTTTGACTCCTGAAACTATATGTTAAAAAAAATCGGTGGATATTTGACTACATCTTTAAATGTTTGTTATTATATTGTAATATGTTGGGACTATTATGCAGTGTCTTCTGAAGAGGTTAACTGTTTATTTTTTTAGACAGGTTTAAAGACAGTTTAAACTCATTTTACTAGTTTATTAAAGCTAACCGCCCCTCCCACATTCTTTTCTTTTTCTTTTTTTTGAAGGTCTAGAAATATCAGTCTCAATTTCTCCCATGAGTATAAAGCTATATATGTGAGATAGAAGTAATTATGAGTAAGAATTTGGTGCATAGATACAGCAATTTTAGCCTTCTGAAACAAAATACACTCAAGCACTTGCTTTACTTTTTAAATGGCATGTTTTTAAATTCATACATTATGGCTGATGAATGGAAACATGCCCAGTTACATACACTCTATACGCACAGATTCTCCTCACGTTGTGCCACAACGGTGCTCAAGAAAAGCTGTGTGTGTGAATCAGTTTATACAATTGAAACACTTAGAAATGCACTAGGGAAGATTTCCATTTCAAAAAACCCTGTACTGATTCACTTTATAAAGCAAGTAATCATTCCCAGAAGTTATCTTTTTTGAAAGTAATGTACCTGGCATGTAAGAAGTATTAAATCAGTAGAGAGAGGCAAAATCAAATTTAAGAAATAGGACTTTGAAAGCAGGAAGAAGTTTTAGGCATTTTTTAAAGTAGTGTTTAGGAAAAATAATACTCAATAATATTAGTACACTGTAATTATTTTTACTCTTTAATCAAGGATATATATACTTAGATAGATATATATTTATATCTATTTTTATATACAGATATCTGTTTTTATATATCTATATAAATATATTTATATCTATAAATACCCTTGAAGAGTAAAAAATATATAATATTTATGTGTGTGTGTGTGTGTGTGTGTGTGTGTGTTTTTAAATGACCAATCTCATATTCCAGGATACCCAATTTAAAATTTGGGATTCTTAGCAAGAATACCCAGTCCTTGTTAATTATAATGATGCTGAGTTGAAAGATAAGCAAGAAAAGGGTAATATGTTTACCTAGATCTAATCAGAGAGTGCAGAAAAATTTCTAAATTGCTCACATGATGAAACTCAAAATGAACTCTTTGTTTTTTTAGAAAAGTGTATGCAACATATATTTGCACTTGTTATTTTTCCATCTTTTATTTCAGAAATTGGCTTTGCCAGAAAAAGAAAAAAATTCAAGCCAGTCTGTGTGTATTCATTATATATTGTTGCTATACAAAATTACCACAACTTCTGTGGTGCAAAACAATGCAAATTTGTTAGTTTCCCGTTCTGGATGTTTTCTACACTGGTTAAAGTCATGATGTCAGCAGAGCTAGCTCCTCTGGAGTCTAGGAAAAAATTCCAGTCCTTGCCTTTTCCAGCTTCTAGAGGCTGCCCGCATTTCTTGGTTCATGTCCTCCTTCCAGCGATACCATCTCTCCAACCTCTACTTCTTCTATCATCATATCTCTTTTTCTACCCTCTGACTTTGCTGCCTCCCTTTTGTAAGGATCTTTGTGATTACATTGGACCCACCCAGATAATCCAGGATAATCTTCTTATCTCAAGAATTTGAACCACATCTGCTAAATTCCTTTTGCTATGTAAGGTGGTATATTCACAGTACCAGGAATTATGGCCTAGGCATTCTGAAGTGTGGGGCATTATTCCCTCTGTGACACTGTGTTAGAAGCTCATTTTGGGTTATTAATATCAAATTTGCTACTCTGTCTTTGCCAATGCACAAGCTAAATGATTTATTTCTCACCTTTAGAATTAAAACTAAACTGTATGAATGTTTCCCTAGTGTTTATCAAACCCATTCCATCTACCAGGAACTACGCCAAGTGCTTTGTGTGTATCTACATATGTACTTAATTCTTACAATAAATTTATACTGTTAATTTTATCTCATTGTACACATAAAGAGATTGTAACACAAGAGTGTTAATTACTTTCTCAGGATTCTAAATCCAGCAAGTGCTGAGGCAGGGATGACTCCAGAGCTTATCCTCCTAACCTTTTAATTTTACCCACCCCATCTCAAAAAGTTAGCAAACAATTTACACGATTTATATATACAAGTCAAAATACGCATATACTACATTACACTATACCAACTAAGATGTGGTCATACTGAGACCAGGCATCGAAGTTAAGGTGATGCCCCTTGTTTGAGAGCACATTAGGTATTAATGTTATTAAATCAACTCTGTAGTTTAAATAGAGCATTAGTGTATGAAATGTGAAGATTCTGGAAGCCACTTTTCCATTTACTTGTCTGTGTGTGTTTGTGCATGTGTTGAAGGTAGGTTGGTTGGACTTCGGTACCTGAATATCAGTTTAATTAGATTACCTCTTCCCCCAACACTACAAATTAAGTAGTGTTTTGGGGGAAGTAAAGACCAGAAAATTTCCCTTTACCTGAGGGCAGCAGGTCTGTCAAGAGAATAGACCATAAGCCAACTCTTATCCCATCACTGCCCACAAGATTTACATTTCTAAATCTCATTAGCAGAAATCATTTCTTCCTTTCTTTTTTGTTTTACTGGTATTATCATTGAATAGCTTTCAAAATAAATAAATATATTTTTTAATTTCATATATGTAGATTCTTAAAACTCCATGAAAACCAGAACCACATCTGTCTTATTCACCGTTCCACCACAGCAACTAAGAGAGTGTATATTGTACAATGTATGGCACTCAATATTTATGGATAGATGGAAGTAAAGAAAAGAAAACACAAAGAAGGGAGGGAAGAAGGAAGAAGGAAAAAAGAAGTTTCAGTCAGTGGCTTGAGCCTAGATAGGCAACAGTGATGAGTCGCACATGAAAATATAAACGAGACAAAAGTAGTTAGGATACCTCCTGAGCTCAGAGCCACAGACCGGCAAGCAAGGTCTAGAAGGAGAATCTCCATTAACTCCCTCTGCGTGGAGCCTGGTCCATCCCGTTTGGAGTGGAGTGGACTTCACAAAACATTTTGCTGGTTTTGAAGAGAGAGAGACAAGTAAATTTTTGAAATGGAACTTTGGGGTAAAAAAAAAGGCATTTATGGGGAAGTTGGTCAGGGCAGAAGAATACCATGGAACCAGTATTTAAAAAGACCTACTTGTGACATAACCATTATGGTCATTGGTTAGTGCCCCCCTTCCTTCCCCCACATTGAAGGTTGCCAAATTGAGAGCATGGATTGTGTCTTTGATCTTTGAAATTTGGAATTTAATAAATATTCAACAACTGAATCATGGTGAAAATAGATACAGGCCATAGTGGAAGTAGGACAGGGGACATGAACACAGAACCTCAGAGCAGTGGCGTGCTTGCCAAAGTCATCAGGGTAATCATTACAAGCGGTAGATCCTGGCCCACGTCTTGAAAGATGAGAGGGTTCCCAGGCTGAGAAGGAGGGAGAGGTGTTCTTCTCAGAAGACGTAGGCCATGTGAAGGAGAGAAGCCTTGAGAGAGAACACGGCGAATTCTGAGAACTGCATGTCATTTTGGTATGGAGAGAGTGAATGGTAATCAAATGTGGTTGGGATGGTGAGAAGGGACAAGGGAAAGGCTAAGAGGATCTGAGTCTATGCTAAAATTTTGGGGGGAATATTTAAGGTTAATTCAGCAGCCAACATGAGTGGATTACTTCCCCTAGATATGTAGCAATTGAATTCTAAGGCAGTTGAGGATGGCGGTTCTTTTGGGTTAAGATAGAGGTAATTGTGAGTCTGGGCAAAAAAATTATGAGCACCCAAGCCAACTCACTTGCATAGAGAATTTAGAGGAGAGGATGCCAGTTAAGTTGAAAGGTAAGACAGAGCCACAGTTGTCTGTCTAGGTGATGCCATTCACCAAGTCAGGTGAGAAAGAGCAGGAAGAGACTGGAAAATATTTACAAATAACATTATTAATTGCTAACTCTGTGCCAGGCTCTCTTCTCAATATTTTACATGGAATTGTGAGCTCCAAATGAGATGATGTACACGGACACTTCGGGGAAAAGCATGAAGAGCGACATTACTGTGTGGGTTAGTATTTATGTTCTCTTTTCTATTTGTACCATATTTTGGAGAGTAAGGCACCAGGATTTTTTCTCTTTTCTCTTCTTTATTCCTCAGTAACAACAATAGAAACTACGTTGTAAAAAACCTGGAAAGATAATAAATTAAAATGTCTTTTATTACTCTTTTTAAAAAATGACTTCATGGGACTGTGTTTTAAAATGCACCTAAAATAATGCTTTCCTATAGTCAGTCTCTAAGTTGAAAACATGTTGTTATTTAAAAATATTTCATTAATTCATAGGCAAAATGATTGAATGAGAATTTTAACCTCTTCCTTTGGGTCTGTTCACCTAACCATGAATCTCTTTCCACAGATTCACAGTTGACCGAGAGCAGCCCTGCTACCCATTGACTCCAGATATCGCTTCATTCAAAAAATCAGGGTCTTTGTGTAGCATGAATATTCATCGTTTTACCCATTCACATTTGCAGTTAGGTTTTACAGTCTTACCATAGCATGTACAGTTCATCTATTCTTTTAAAACTTCTGTATGTAGTGTTATCCTGATAAACCCCTTATTGAAGTAAAACAAAATGTATTGGGTAAACTGTTTACCACAGAATGAGGAGCTCTCTAGCAGAAAAAAAAGTTGAATTATAAATGAGATAATTAATACAAAAAATAATGAACTCTACATTTTTCTTAGCTGAGGGCAAAGGCTGTGGAAATCTGCTGATGCAACAAAAAAGAATTATCTTGTGCAATCTTGTCCTCAGGAATAAAAAGAAACGGTAGAAAAGGCGAGTAGTTTAAGAATTAAGAAACTGCAGGTTATAGCCAATTAAATATATTATTAAACGTGGAGTTTAGGGTAATGAAAAGAATTCTAAATTTAGAACCAAGGACCTCGGTTTGCGTCCTGCACTTCTGCTGCTCTGGCTTTGGACCTCTCTAATTCTCAACTTCCCAGTCGGCACCCTACGGCAGTTATGTATTTTGCACACATTATGAATTTTAAAGTGACCATTATTGCCCTGAACACTGAAAATCAGTATGATACATATCATGTTTAAAAATTACTCTTTATAGCATGAACTTTGTTAATTTTTTTAAATAAAAATGACTGAAATGAGACCATCTTTTCTAAATGCATCAGTAACCTACTAAAAAGATATTTGTCACTAATTTTTATCAGAACAATAGCAATGACATACCAAATGCAAATTCTCACTTCATAACGTAATAAATTTTAATTAAACATGTGGATGCCATTGACAGTCTACATTTATAAAATTCCCTTTACTTTATCATATGAATTAACTTGGGGAAAAAATCTTGTCAGACAAGATTTCTTTGGTCATCTTAATTAAATAGGACTCCTGACATTCTCATTTCCCAAAGTTCTTTTTATTCTTAGCAATTTTTACTATCTTAAGCACTATATTTAATTGCTTGTTTGTACATTTTCTGCCTCTTTCCACTCTAGTGCAAAACCCAGGAGGGCAGAGACTTTAATTCAATGTTGTGCCCCTGCATCTAAGCCAGTAACTGGAAAAGAGGAAATCCTCAATCAAAATTTGTTGGGTTAATGAATTTCTTTCTGCTAGATATTGTGTAGTTGTAATGTGTGTTTTCTTATTTAATTCTCATATTAAACTTTTTAATTATATAACAGTAGTAGAAAATACTTAAATAATGTTTTGTAAATGCCAGGTAATATTCTAAGGGTTTCACTCAAATACATGATTTAATTCTCATAGAACCTATAAAGTAGTCTCATTTTCCAGAGAAGGCAATGGAGACACAGAGAAGTTAAATGACATACTCAAAGTCATTTATCTAGACTGGCGCAAACCTGATTTTTTTTTATTGGTAATGCAGCATTTTATTTATTCTTCCATTAACATGTAATATTAATGAAACTTAATCTAAGAGAAGTTACATTTTAAAAAATATTTCAATATAAGGTGTTAATAAGAGATATTTATGATCAAAATTATTACATCAAAAACATAAATACTTGATGTTAGCCTACATATTATCTAGTTTTTAGTGTAAACTTCTTTGTGAGAAAGAACATTTGGTTTACTTCACTAATAGGAATATTATTAATACTGGGATGGTCTCTTCTTAGTATTTCTTCTGCTATTGATTTTTAGCATAATGCCCTGTGATTGTATAAATGGAGTTGAATGGAGAGGTACTCATCTCGTTTACTGCAAATACAAGTATATACCTGATCACTAAGGTAATGAGGAGGTAGGTGGGCAATGCAACTGCCCAATACTTTTGAGGCTAATAGGTTGACTAATTGGGAGCTTTAAAAAAGAACAAAATCATAGATCGCTCTTTCTGGCATTGGTGATGGTGAATTTTCCACCATTTTCCCTGTGACTTTAGACAATCTGCCCTTGCACACCAGCTGCCAAACCTCATGTGTGCACATACGTGGCACACACCAAAACTGAATTTTAACCCAGTCAGTGTGGCTCCAGTTCCCATGCTGATAACCATGACCTTACAGGCCTTTATATTTTCTTTTAAAATTTATTTTTCAATTACAGTTGGCATACAATATTATATTAGTTTCAAGTATATAATATAGTGATTACAGGCCTTATCATTTTTATGTGACATGTTCGTTGGCTAAGACTGAACACATTGAATGGAAACTGTACTTTTCTTTATGTGTGTTTTATATTCATGCTGTATTTATATTTATCATTGATTAAAAATGTCATCATAATCGGTGACTGCTATGATATATTATAAAAGAAAATGAATTTAGAAAAATATTGCAGAAATGTGTTTAAAACTGGCCATACTTTGAATTATTAAATAGCAGACAGTTAGAGATAAAGGAGACCTTAAATGTCACCCATTTTCAATTGTCATTGTACAAATGAGAAACTGAGTCTCAGACAGGTAAAGTGACAGTTCGTGGTCATTTAGAATATTAGTTATCGATTCCAGTTTGAGGTCCTTTATCTTGGGCAAAATGCTTTCAAATGAGTAGTTTAGCGGGTATAGTTTTTCAACTCCCACATTTCCTGCTTGTTTTTTTCTATGAGACACAGGTGCTATGGTGATAAGCACTATATAAATAATTAATGAAACAAAATAAACCATAGGAAGGGAGGAGGGCTGTGGTCTCTTCACTTCCTATGTAATGATTAAGCTGTGTGTCCTGGAGGCTTTTCAGAAATGACAAACGGATCTATTTCACCATCATTTATCAACATGTTTTCAGATTTTAAGATTATTGAACTCATTATATTAGCTACTGCTGTACTATTTATTTGGATAAAGAAATGAGTTCTACTTGCAGTAGTATTGTTTTTACTGTTTTGTTTAGCTTGAAATAGATTACAAAAGTAGATGTAAGACAAACATTTAATAAGTACATGTCAGGTTTTATAATGAACACTATTTTTCATTCATTCGCTCAATGGATATTTATCACCGTCTTGCTAATGCCAAGTGCAGTTATTCTATGTGCTGGATATAGATTGGTGAACAAATCAGACAAATAGGTGTATAGTATACTATCAGGAAAAATAAAACAGGATTGAGGGGATAGAGAAACTACTTTTGATAGGGTAGCCTGAGCTAGCTCCTTTGAAGAGGTGATTCGCAATAGAGAGTTGGCTGGGTTAAGGGAGTGATTTGTAAGGGCATCTGGGAAAAGTGTATGTTATACATTGGAAATGCGAACAAGCTCTCCCAGTCCAAGGAATGGCAGGAGGGCCAGTGTGACCCAAGGGAGTGAGAGAGCAGAGGAATGAAGGTACACAATCTTTGAGGTGTCTAGGGGTCCGGCTGGAGAAAGCCTTGTAGACCATTTTAAGAATTTAGAAGTTTGTTATAAAATAAGAGTAGTCTATTTTGCTTCAATAGTAGGCAGAGTTAGATTAGCCTGGCTTTAAATTTTGCAAGGGAGTATAATGTGCAAGAAAGGACTCCATCAGCAGACCAAAAATAATGAAAAATTCCTGATGGCAGAAAACAAATGACCGCTACTTGATAAAGAAACCTGTAAAGTGAAACTGATGTGATCTCCTACACAGATATCAGAAAAGAAAAAAACAAACAAAACAGTTCAAACATTTGCAGCAATAGCAAATAGTCACGTGAAGAAGCTCCTAGATCAGAGTCACCAAATACAGAGAAAATAGACCATAGAAATTAACAACTGCTTTTAGATCACCTGAGGGAATTCATTCCTACCCTCTTCAACTGCCTGTGTATTTGCATAGCGGACACTTGATTGCTTTTGGCTGAGGCTAAACCTTTAAGAATTTATGTCTAAATAAAGTGGTATTACAACTCCTAGAATCTGGATCTGAGAGAAATGCAAAGGGAAACTTAAGGCATGTCAAAGCTGTCACAAGAGGTATAAGGGAGAGGGAATAAAATATGCCAAGAGACCTGGGCATAAAATATAGCTTCCACTGTCAGCATAAAACCCCTCTTATGTAGAACATTGTAAGGGGAATTAGTCAAATTGCCCATATATCATTAAGGGTGTGTGTCTCTCCCTCTTTTTTAAGATTTTATTTATTTCTTTTTAGAGAGAGGGGAAGGGAGGGAAAAAGAGAGAGAGAGAAATATTGATGTGCAAAAGAAACATCTGATTGGTTGCCTTTTGCAAGCGCCCAACCAGGGAGGAATGGAACCGATGACCTGTTGGTTTGTGGGACAATGCCCTAACCACTGAGCAACACGACTCAGGGCTTGAGGGTGTGTTGATTTCTGACATACATCATCTATTTACACGAAGCTCTCAGTCAGACACCCATCCATAACTCTGAGGGATAGATAGGAGGTGCAGGATGGAGGAAGTGCAGGATGGAGGAAGTGCTAAAATATTTCAGAGAAAAAGAAAGAAGGCAAGATAATTAAATTAACATCAGACGTTTCTGCTAGAAGATATGAAATAGTGTCTTCAAAACTGTGATGGAAAAATGACTGTCAGTCTATTTTTACATTCCTAAATTGTCAGGTATTGATTAATGAAAAACAAAGGCTTTTATTTACATGGAAGGACAAAAAAAAAAAAACTGCCTCTTCACTTACTTCCCTATATTAAAAAAATGGTAAGAAAAGATCTATTCAAGCAGAATAATAAAGAATCTTCAGAAAGAAGGTGATATGGTGTATACGATTGGCAAGTGACTATGTCCAGAAAAATCTAAGATGGTCTATTAAATGGAATTTCTACTTGTAACGAGTTACCAGGTGATGTTAATGTTTCAGTTCAGGGGACTATACTTTGAGAACCATTGGATTAAGCCACGTTTGCCAGCCACCACTACCCTCAACCTTTCTGAATCACTCGTTTGTGTAACTTAGCTGGCCACTATTTAAGTTTGTGTTTCCTGCTTTAAATCTTACTTGCAGTCATTTTTCCAATTAATAGGCAGAATTTTTCACTTGGAAAAAGCCCATCTTTCACAAGAGGAACCACCAAATATGTGGTCATATTGAGCATATGGTGTAAAAGTATTCTTTGTTTTTTGGAAGCATTTTTATTAAGAGAATAAAGTTCCTACCAAGAATAAAAACACTCTATTGATTTTCTTTTATATATCCTGGCTTTCTTTTTTCCTTAAAGCTGTATACATCAGGTTGGAATTGCAGATACACTTGGATTTCTCCTCTTAGTAGCAACTGTACCTTGGATGGCAACAAACTACATTTGTCTATGCCATAGCTTCCTTAGCCACAGAAATGAGGATGGAGTACTAACGACGCCTCTCTTGTAATGATGTTGGTGAGGGTGAATTCAGCTGATGCCCAGAGCTCTTAGCTGAATGCGTGACACCCATCATGGTAACTGTGAAATTGGTGATTCTGATTAAGATCATGTTGTCCAACCTCAATATTTTTTGGTATTTAGACATGTTAGCAAGTGTTCATTTTTACAACTATATAATATTATCACAAAGTGTTATTAAACTTATTTTATATAAAAGGATTCCCAAGTTACTTGGTTTGCCAGAACAGGATTTCACACTGAAGTGGGTAATTTCAATAATGGTGGGGAACTCCATTACATATAAATACTAGTATTGCATAATAGAGTACAAATATGGAAAGAATCAGAAAAAATAGGAAATATCAGTAATAGCAAACAGGGTTTGGTATAAAGCACTAAAATAAAGTTGGTGACTGCTATTTTGCATAACTGAAACTAAACTTTATGAAGAACTGACTTTCTCTACATTTGACTATTTCTGGCAGAGAAGTTTTTGAGACAGCAAACCTGTCAGTAAGTCTCACAGGTGTTCAGTAATTGGTTAGGACATTTCAATGACACGATAACAGACATTACAATAATTAGTAATGCCTAGATGTTTCGATTGTTTTCTAGAGACAGATAAGTTATGTGAAAAGAAATCATTAAAAAATACTGGAAGTGAGCAGGAACACAGAGAAGATGAAGGTGTATCTGAAGTATCTGAGTGCACAGTGCATGGAATTCCATTCAAACACAGGGGCATGAACTCTCAGTTTTACTTTATCTTCACTTTTGTTGAGACTGGCAATTTATAAGATGTAGAGAATATGCTAAGTAGTGCTATCATTAGAGCACACTTCTTAAATACCTTTAAAAGTATTTTCAGTCTCATTATGCATGTAAGTCTGAATAAAGATGCTACATTTGCCTTCTATATGACATTTTGCAGAACAATACTAGGAATAATAAAAGTCACCTTGGTATTTGCCCATTTCCCCACACTGTTGTGTTTAGAAAAAATACATTTCAAGTTTATTCAGCAAAATATTAATATTTAGCACTGTGGCAATATAATTATCTGGGCTGTGTGGAATAATGAAAGAACACACTATTCTGGGAATATTTTCCTCTTCCCAGGTCTGAATAGTACTTGAGCAGGGCATAAAGATCATAAGAATCATTTTGTGAGTAATTTACTCACCCTTTGGGAAATTTTGATGACACTAAGCATTTATTTTTACCCAGTGCTGAGCATAGATTGTAAATGAGAAGCTCCCTAGTAAACACACTGAAACAAACAGCAGATAAGAACACTAGTCCAGATATCAGAAGACCTGAATTGTAGCCCTGGCTCTTCTATTCAACATAATGTGACCTCATATTGGCCTTATCTCTATAGACCTTAGTTTTGCATTGATGAAATGAAGCTTATTTTTTTAACTGATTTCTAAAGACCCTTTCAGTGATAAAATTTTTAATACTAAGAGGACATCAATTATTTTCAACAAGATTGCATCAATTATTTTCAACGCACTACACATATGTAATGATGATTTAGGGATGCTGACATCCCTAAAACTAGGTATTTACTTAGAAAAAATTAATATTCCTCTTTGCGATTCTCTCTTTAAAGAACAGAATTATCTAAAAATGACAGCAAATGATAACAGTTTTCAACAAGGTACAGATAGATCTTTCACCATTTAAAAATAGTGAATGGGGCAGAGACTGTGGTAAAAAGAACCACAAAATCCTTACCTACTACATTTGCTTGTGGACATAGTATACAGAATTATGGCTCCAAGTTCAGTGTTTTTTACCTTCATCATCTGGTCAGAGGAGATGTCTGGGAACCTCCGGTGTAGACTGAACAAGGCCCTGGCAGTGAGGCCCAAGGAGGGCCACTGAGGTTCCTACACCTTTTGCTTGTGCTTTTAAGACCAAACCTTGCAGTTACTATTTCAAACTACATAGCACCACCTTTAGGGGGTTGTGAAAAAATTTAGTGGGTTACAACCGTATTTGAAAATAGAATAAAAAATATCAAAGTACACTGCACCGTACAGTGTATAGGTACGTTTAATTTTACAAAATAGTTTGTTCAAATATGTATATGTTAGTGTTTACACAGGGGAACAGTAGAGAGGATGACAATATTTCTTAATGTGGAGCTTAGTCCAGAAAATTTGAAAAACACTTCTTAATGATTAAATGGAAGGACCAAAGATAAAAAAAAGACCTTTTCACTTATTTCCTTATATTAAAAAAAAATGGTAAGAAAAGATCTGAAAAGATCTATTCAAGCAGAATAATAAAGAATCTTCAGAAAGAAGATAATATGGTATATAAGAAGATTGAAAAGTGAATATGTCCAGAAAAATCTAAGATAGTAGGAAAAAAATGGAATTTCTATATCTAACGTGTTGTTAGGCAGTGGCATTGAGCCGCTCTGAGTTAGTGACTAAATAGAGAAAAGATCAGGTAGTAGCTAATCTATAACTGGCAGTTTGAGTCCCGCACTTCCCTGATTCTCTCATTCACTTACACCTGGACCTGGTAGCAAGACAGGAACTCCTCAAAAGAAGTGTACTTAGCTGTCATAAAGGCGTCTGTTTTACTGAGAGCTGCAGAGACACTGATTCTCTTAGGGGGCTTGCTACTGTCTCCACAGCATCCTGTTTAGCAGACTTTGAGTGTTGTTGTACTTGCTAGGTCATAAGGACCCAGCAAGTGTAACCATTTTTATTGCAGGATTGTTAATGGAGGGTCTTCTCATGCACCGAGCACCACTGAGAGCTGGCAGCTTTTTTGACCACCTGGTAATAGGGTCAAAGCAGGACACCAAATGTTGTAAAAATTGCCTCCAGACTCTAAATGTCCTCACCAATAAAGTTTTCTTTGCCCATTTTCTGTGTCCTTGTATTTTAAACATGTCTCTTCCAAACAGTGAATAGATGGAATTTTTAATAATCTATTATATTATAGTTGCTTTCTTTTAAAAGAAAAATGTATTTATTTATATATATTTGCATATTTTAATTTTTTACCATCTTATTTTGTGTTTTTATTCATTTCTTGAATCTCACTTTTATTTGTTGATTGATATTAAATGAAATCTGTGTTAGTTCACCTAGCAAACTATGGGAATCAGGGTTTTCTAGTAAGTGCATCATTATTGGAAATTTCAAACTGATTTAAAGTTTTATTTTTTATGCTTAGTTGAGTACCCTAAATTTTTATTTCCATACATATCCCTGAGATTTAATACACTATATCAAAAGAGTCCTGTAATTCTCTTGTATAGGCATTCGTCCCCAGGGTGTGAGTTTGGATTTAACTCCCAAGGACGTATTGGAATATAAAGTTAATAGATTTTGACCAAATGAGAGGTAGGGACTGGTTTCCTTTCGGAAAATAATTATCTCGGGTAAGGAAATTATACTGTCCTGAATGGTTTATAGAATTATCATAGAAGAAGAACTGGTTAGTGAGACAAAGGGGAGCAATAACAGAGGGAAGAAGGGGTGGCTGCTTTCTTACCTAGGGAAGACTCAGAAGGTGGTAAGTTTCAGAGTTCTCTAGTTAGTCTTCTGATTTTCTTCTACATTCTCATTTTAATTCTCAGGGTCCCATTTCTTCCAGACCAATCCCCTGTTACATAAAAAAAATTTTTTTTCAAGTAAAGCCTGAGCTTAATTTTGAGCTTTTTTAGTTCTTTAGTTATGAGTTAAAAAATTCACTCACTAACAAAAGCAGTTCTCCTAAAAATACATCTTCTCTCTCTGGCACCGTAGTGGTTTAACTGTCTTGAAGAGATAATCCCAGTGCGGAGTAACTAAATGTCTGGGTCAACTAAACACACACACATACACACACATGCACATGCACCCCCACAAAATCGACTTTTTATAGGCATGCATAAGCTAGTTAGAAAGTAGAGTGAATTCTTAGATGCAAGATACACAGGTGTTTGCCTTGGGGGCATCTGAAAATCCTTGATGGAGGAGAGCTTGAATTTTAAATGTCCTATGTGGCAGTCAAGAGACAAAACCAGGGCACCCTCCAATGTCTGGAGTTAAACAGAGACACCAGTGTATAAAATAGTACCCCAAAATTAATACCTTCAACGGATTAATTAAAAGCATTCTTACTGAAAAAAACATTTTGACTGCCTCAGCCTTCACTCTGGATAGCAATGGTGGAAGGGTATAGGGAGGTATGAGGAGGTGAGAGGAGGCTCCTAATCATAACCCAGTCATCACACTGTTTAGGGCAGAATATTTGATGGATTCAAAAAGGCTTAAGCTGAATATTTAAAGCTGTCCCACTAGTGCCCTCATCCACTAACTGGCCCCCCCCAAAATAAGTACATTGAGTAACTTCACTCTCAGACCTCAAAGAATTCCAATACGTAAACATCCAAGAAACATAAGCCAATGAGCAAAAAAAAAAAAAAAAAAAAGCAAAATAACCAAAGAAGCAAGCTACACAGTCAGTTGAAATGAAAATTTTCAGAAACAAACATGTAAGAAATTTATAGAATTGCCATATACAAATATAACTATGGTTAATACATTCTAAAAGTATATCAAACTGACAAAAAACAAACAACTGTAAAAAATGACAAGGAACATTTGAAAAATTGCCTAGAATTTATAGAAATAGGAATATTCTAAACCATAAAAAATTCAGAACACATTAGATTCAATGAATTTGTTGGGAATTCAAAAGATGTGTTAAATAGCATATTAGACACAAGTAAAAGCGGAAGTGATAAACAGGGAAGATAGAGCTGAAGATTACACAGAATGTACTGCAGAAGGTGGCAGTAAATTCATCTAATATGTATCTTATTAGAGTTTCAGAATAAGAGATTAGAGAGAATGGTAGGGTGACAATATTTAGAAAAGCTAGGACTGAGAGTTTCCAATACTGATGAAAGGTAATGGAACTCAATTTTAGGAAACCCAGTGAACCCAAAGGAGGGTAAGTAAACAAAAAATTGTTCCATTATATTTTAAGATTACAAAATTCCAAGAACAAAGAAGATTTTAAAAGCATCCAAAAAGAAATTCCAGGTTACCTATAAAATAATAATAGAATTAACCACTAACTTCTACACAGCAATAAATAATCAAGAAGGAATATAAAGAAATGATGTTTTTCAATGCTAAGAGAAAGCAACTATAATTCTAGAATTATATTCCCAGTGAAACATTTTTTCAATTTTGAGAGTGTTGTAAAGACAATTTTACACAAACAAATACTGAGCATTTTAATGCTAACATACATTGTCAAGGAAGCTTTTAAAGAATGTAGAAATTCTTAGAACTATGGGAATAATTTAAGAAGGAAGATATGAGATGCAAGAACTAGCAAACAAAGAAAGTGAAAGCATGTAGGTAAACCTGACCGAACACTGACTATAGAGATCAGCAATAATATATAATTAGTGGGTTAAATGAACAAATGAAATAGATGTAAAATAGGAGTAAAAATATGGATAAATGGGCCACGTAACAACCCCAAAAATCTATCTTGATATAGAAATAGGTTAAATCATAGACAAATGCAAAGATGGGCAAAATGGAGTTATATGTTCAACTATTTAATTTAATCTAAAATGCCATTGAATAAGGAAATACTATTATTTTACAGCCTACAGAGAAAGAAAAATGAAACACTACTTATGAAACTAAAAGCTGTATTTTAATGACAACCCTGTGTGATGAAACTTCTCTGTAATTCATGAATTAGCCATACCACTCTGCTTTGAAACATTTTTCATTTATTCTTAGGGCCTTTGGATTGCTTTTCCTTTCAGTTGCATTTATTATTGTGATAAACTATTCTTTCACTTATATCTGAGAAATAACATATAACAGTTTATCTACTTGTGTCTTTCCAAAGTTACTTCCTTTTGATAAAAGATTTAAAGTCTCAACATGATATAATTCTAAATTGATATGTACCTAACCACATATTTTCAAAATACAAAAAAGAAGAAATTGATAAATTTACCATCATATTAAAAATTAATATAACCACCTTAATAATTTATAGATCAATCAGAAGTCAATAAGAATTGAGATAATATGAAAAATACAATTATAAAGTTTGCTTAAATACATATAACTAATTACTCCCCCAAACTGTGAAATATGAATTTTCAAGAATGTATAGCATATTTACAAAAATTGTCCAAGTGGATATAATAAAGCAAGTATTAACAAATTTTATTTTATTTATTTTATTTTATTTTATTTTATTGTCAAGGACTCCATAAATATATATATAAGTATATCTATTTATATATAAATTTATAAATAAATAAATATATATACATATAAAAAACAATTTTATTGACTAAATCTCTGTTTAGGTAGCTTTTTTTTTACAATTTTTAAAGAATCAATAATTTAGAGAACAAATTTTAAAGAATGAATAGTTTTAGAGAACTTATTCTCATATTCTGTTTTTTAAAATGCACTTAATACAATAACAAAAACATTTTTTAAATTATTCAGATGAAATTTAAAAATATACCACTTCTTTAGTTCTATCCCTCAAGCTTTAATAGGTACAGTTATGTTTTCTTAAGAATTTAATTTTTTATTTCATACTCAGAAAGAAAGAAGAAAAACAAAAGAATAAAATCTGGCTTAATTTAAGGTATGGCTAAACTTTCAAAACTTTAAGGTATTAAATATGGTTATTAAATTAAATAAAAATGTTATAAACTTCTTGACTTATGCCGCTATGTTGTATATGCTAATCTCTTAATTGTTGCCAGCTAAACATCAATTTTTTTAAAAAGGGAGTTTAACAAAAAACGAAGAATGGAAATTCTTAGCTTGGTTAGGTAATAATCTGCTTGCAAATCATTGAGATTTATGTCACCAAAGGGAAAGGGGAGTTCGCATTAATACTGCATGCTAATATGGTTCCTCCAGTTTATTCCACATACTTTAACCTAAATTGCCCATATTACTCCACAGGAATGTCACAGGATGCCTGTGCAAGCTAATTTTTATGGATCTGTGTGAAAAAATTGAGAACCACAGCCAGAAAATAGTTTCTCCCCATCACGCTCACTCACTAGATTACTTTCAGAACTTTTTGGCTATGAAAAGAAACCTCATCATGGGCTTTTGAACATCCAATTTCCCACTAAACTATGGCTATTTGTTCACTGGGGTAAAAAGTATCAGGTGATTTTAATCCTAAAATATGTAAGTGATCTCAAAATTCATAGCTGTTTTCTGTTGTGTAGGGAGTATCACAAATTTAAAATAAATTTCTTATAATGGCTATTATATTTACATTAGACATATTCAAAATAATAATTGAAACCCATACTTTTTTTATTAAATACATGGGCCAGATATTTAGATCTAAAGAAATTCTGAAGTTTATTAGCACTTCATGGGTGTTTCACAGAATGTGAGTGATTTAATAGTACTTAAAGATCTTGTCCAACCACATTTTACATATGAGGCAAACTGAGGTGCATGAAGCGTGGTAGCTCACCCTTAGTCCTGTAGCTTATGAGGTGATGAGAGCCAGAACTCTGCCTCATGTTCACAGCCTCCCAATTCTATGATCTTTCTCATGGTTTCATTTCAAGACTGTTGAACACACAGGAAGATAATACTCTCACCCTGAGCATTGGCAAAAAGAGTGGAAGTTTTTCCAGCCCCCAGCTGTTATTTCACCAGAAAACTAATAGTGTCAACAATAAAAATGAAGTTAAAAAAATTTCAAATATATATATGTATGTGTATATATATATATCCTTTACACTTATGCCTCCAGTGGAAGAGTTTTGGAAAGAAAATACACCACAGTCCTGTGGTAGTGGAAAGGCATCAACAAACATTAGAGATACAGGGTCCACCACAAATAACACCCCCTTTTTATTACAAAATGTTCTATTATAAAAATCATAAGCATGTAATTCTGTAACATAATAATATCACACTCAAGTACACGTATGACATTGTAGGTGAAATGTTCAAATTAGAACTAAAATTATTACACTCTACCAACCACACTCTCAAGCAGGCGTTAACTTCTGCCAACTCTGTACTATAAATTAAATGAACAATTTTAGTGACTAAGTTGTCACGAAGAAATGAGGCAAATTAATTTTTTTAAATCCATTGTGTTGTGCATGTGACTAGTGCTTAATAATGCTTGAGTCACTTCATGATGAAAATACTGGACATGTTCCTCTCCCATCTTACCAACAAAATAATACAAATGTCATCAAAGATGTGCAGAAGCATTTCTCTTTCATACTAGATTTTAAGTTCCATGGGCATGGAAACCATGTTTGTCTTATTTATCACGAAACACTCCAGTATCAAGCAGAGTGCCTTGTGCATGGTGAGTACTCCTTAAAGCGGTGTTGGATATCCAAATAAACAGATCTGTGTAGTAATGGAAATAGGAGCTATAGAAGATTGCTGCTCTCTTCCAGTCTCATAAACCTAAATTCCTAAACTTGTTTACTCAGGCTGAACGCTGGGGAAGACATAATTTTATACAATGTAACTCTTACTGGATTAGCAGACAAGCCTAGAGTCTGCTGACTACTGGGCGATACAATGAATTTTTCTGGGCCTTAGTTTCTTTGTCTATGGAATGGGGATAATATTCACCATGGTTCCCTCTCAGGGTTCTGAAGAGGGTGAAATAAAACAATAGTGTGCAGAAATTATATTCAGCTATTTAGCCAAAAGGTTTACCACTCCACTGCCACCACTACTGTCATGGGAGCCACTCTGGGAAGCTGCTCTCACCCCATCTCTGCGTATACATTTGTCCCATGCACAGAAGGTTCTTACTGGGAGCCATTTCAGTGGTGATGGCAACAACTGAGAGAGTCTCCACTTGTTGTAAATGAAATGTTGAGAAGTAAGTATATTCCTTTCAAATAATGTTTCTGAGAAATAAGATAGTTTACTTTTAGGAGTTTCCAAAATTAAATTTCAATAGTGTATTGTTGATTCATAACCTTTTAGCGAGTTTTATTTCTAGAGATGCTAAATTTGTGGATGATGACAATGGAGCTTGAATCTTCGAGCCTCATTCTGTGGTGATTTTTTGAACATAAATTAACATCCAAGAGAAAATGCATTTTGTTTTCTTTTTACAGGAGTTGTGAAGTTTTTTTCAAGAGCTAAGTAGTTTTGAGGTCTTTTAAACACAGAAATTAGTTTTTAAATTATGGTAAAAGATTTTAGTTTATATTTCTCTTATTACAGAGCTATTTCCCATTCAGTTGTAAATCAGTTACCTCTGATAAAAATACACTGTCAAAGATATTAACTATAGGAACAGAAAGTACTTTTTTATATTAAATTCTCCAATGGAGTGTTTAAGTTTAGCTTTTTTGATAGCTTCTCTATGGAGTAAGAAATTATTTTTCTCAGAAAGTTAAGAGAAAGGGATGTATCTAAATACTAAAATTATTTTTGTTGTAAAGTTACTACGGCGAGCGGGTATCCTGTTGGCTTTTTTCAAAAAATAGTATGATGCTTGAAAATTAAGCAAGCAAATATTATGGCATCTTAATAGCCATAAATTCTGCAGACCAGCTCACTGTGTTTTTAAACACAATTGAAACACACCTCGAAAGAGATTTTCTGAGGCTACTTTGGAAGAAGATTCTGGGAACTGGTCGTCTCTAGCTTCACTCACAAGAGAATTTTTTTGGGGTGACTATCCTGCATTTAACATTCTATAAAGGGTTAATTGTTAAAAAAAAAGGATAAGATACAATTTGCTCAGAAAGCTTTTAAACCTGTTGGTAGTCGGTATTTATGGGGTTACAGTTAAACAATAATACAAATGAGATAGTAATTTCAGTGTGAAACCACATTTTCCAACAGAAGGACCTTAGCTCTGTTGGTTTTAAGAACTTGGGCAGATGGCTCAATTTCACTCCGTCTCTATTTCCTCCGCTGCATAATGGGGTTTTTGATACATTCACGGGATTTTCATGGATTCATAAAATGGATTTTTGCATGTGAAAGTATTTTGTAGATTGTCAGATTTGTACAAATGGCAAGTTTTGTTTAAAGATAACATATGCTAGTACCACAAACAAAGTTGGTACAATAAATGATACAGCAGTTCAGAGGAGGAAGTAAACAGCTTGTACAGGCAGGACATACTTTCAAAGAAGTGCACTTAAGGTTCATTCAAACCTGAAATTAAGTTAGGCAAATTATGAAAAGCACTATTGATTAGGCTTATGAACAAAGTTCCTTTCTCACCAAGTTAACGGTGTAGATTTTTTTTTTCTTCCCAACATTTTGTGCTAACTAAAACCATGTCTAGATTTGAAAACACAGTTGGAAATTCAGCATCATTTAAAATTTATTTTCCTAGCTGGAGCTATCGTTAATTTCTGCAGGAAGTGTGCTGGAGAAACGGTGATCATCAGAGGTGGAGAGAGTGCGACCAGCAGCTGATTGGATCTGAGCTCAAAAACAGCCATCAGATATTAACCACTTTGAGTTACAATCTTAAGGGCATGGGCTGCTTCTGAATGGGTCATTCAGTTTCCTGTGAAGTCTAACCAGCTCAGTTTCCTTACAGGAAAAGTTATATTTAAGTTCTTTCCTGTTTTATCAAGTTATTGATTGAATCATCTGAATTAGAACTGAAATGGTTAAACCGTCAGATCTAAAAGGAATTTCCATTTTCATTTGTCTGTGAAATTCAAATACCGATATCATTCATACATTTTAATTTTCTTGTAAGCAATCTTTTTCTGTGCAATTACTATCCCTTCCAAAATAATAATGCTATTTTATTATTCCACTGCCACTTTTCAGATAGATTTTTTGTGTGTGCTAAGAAAAACAAGTCTATACTTTTCCTTCTATTTTGCAGGCATATCCTTTGATTAAAAAAAAAAATACAAAGTAGCATTTGCAATTCCTTTAATTTTTCAAAAGAGAAACTTTACAGACTATTTTAATATGATATTCAAAATAGACGTCATGCCCTTAGTTACTACAAGATAAAAGAATAATGCAGAAATTTAATCAGCATATATCAGATTCATAGATATCTGTTACATGCAGTAGGTGTGGCCAATGACAAATGTTACTCGCTTTGCTTTATTTTGGCAAAAGATACTTTTATTTTAGTTTCTTTCAGGTAGTCAAAAAAGCAAAAGTTTGGAAGTCTGACAAACCTGGATTTGAATCCCAGTACCATTGTATACTGTCTGTATATTCTTAAATAATGACTTAATCCCTCTAAATCTCATTTACTTTATATAGAAAATGGAGAGACAAACAACTTGTGAAAATTAAAATACGGTAATACTTGCAAAGATTATGGCAATGTTCCTAGGACATATTATGTACTCAATAATGATGAGCTCTCTGACTCCTTTTTTTAAGTAAACTTTTGCTATGATAGGTAACCGGGCTGTTCCGGAAGCATAATGTGGCTGTACCCTGACAGATGCTAGATTTAGTGCCTAGAAATGGAATGATGTGTGCCAAAGAAGTTAGAACACGTGGCATTGACTAGGGAGCTCGTAGTAAGGACACTGACATTTCAGAGCAGAAGCACAGAGTCCCATGCCATGCACAGATGAATAGCTTGGGAGGGAGACAAGGTATCCCATGAGTTTGTAGCTCTAGGAGAAGCTGGAGAACAGAATGCCAGTGCCATTGCTGGTTGCTGTTTTCTGTACAACGTTCCTGTTTGGAAAAGACTGATCTTCAAACAGCAATGAAAAGAAGTCAGGGAAGGTCGCAATTTTAGAGTCATAGAAATGGAAAAGACATCCACCTTCCGAGCTTACACAGTAAAAAATAAAATTAAGAAATGCTGTCAGGATAAAAGCTGATACAAACTTAGCTTTGTGAGAGGAATCAAACAAGGATATACTCATCCACGCAGTGTTAAAAACTTTGAATAGATTAAGGTGGTACCCAAGAAATCTAAAATTGGGCAAGATGTACATATATACACACACACATATATATTCACATATAGAGATGCATGTGTATACACTTCTTAGATTTGTTATAGATATATAATGGGGTGGGCAAAAGTAGATGTACAGTTGTGAACATGTAAAACAGAGTTTATTCTTATATTATTATTTATTAGTTATTGTATTATTTTTTCATACAAACACCTATAAACTTACTTTTGCCCCACCCTGTGTGTGTGTGTGTGAGTGTGTGTGTGTGTGTGTGTATGAAATATGTCTAGAAAAGAGCAAAGAACTTAGGCTATTAGTACACAGAGCTAACTGGAATTTAATATATAAGAAGCCCGTCATTCTAAGAGTTTGTAACTTTAGATACCATAGGTCTGTGCTGAGAAAGTCTTTTCAAAACAGAAAATTATCCTTTAGTCCCAGCGTTTCTCCAGGCAGAAAATGGGCTGAGAATACTTCTGGTTTCCAAGAAGGGCATATTTTCTAATGCTCACTTCAAATGAAGCCAAGTAAGATAATTAAAACACACACACCCACACATCCAGAGAAAGGAAATAAATGCCACCAGAGAACTGGGGCAGATTAAAGAGCCCTTCCAGGAAACAGAACTGGACATAATCAAGAAATATTCCCATCCCAGGAGTGTAGAGGGATTTCAGCAACTAACATACCCAGGTATTAAAAAAAATTTTTTCCCAATAGGATTATTTCTGATTTTAAACCATCTTAATAGATATAAGCAGCCTACTCAACCACATTTGGCCTATAAATGTGCCTGCCTTACATTCAGGGTGCCCTGGTAGGATCTTATAAAAATGCGCATTCCAGCTCCTCTTCAGACAGAGACAGCCACCATCAACACACATGTGGAAACTAGGGGGCGAATATGATGGTGGCGAAAGCTGGTCCACAGAATGGCATCGTCCAGCCTTGTTGCAAATCAGATAATATAGGTTTAATAAATGAATGCTTCTATTACCCATTCTTCATAAGTGAATAAATGAAACAGTCTCCCATTTAGACTCCTTATAGCTCAAAATCCACTTGTTGAAACATTACTAGCTCTGCCATTACCTTTTCTGTTGATTTTCTTAAAGTTCAGCTTCAACTATGTGACCTCCCTTCTCGGAATCTTTCCACAGCTCTTCATTACCTCCCAAATCATGGGCAAACTCCTCACTCTGGCATCGTAGGGCCTTCCCTATGAGACCCTCGCTAATTTTGTTCAGCTTTATTTCTTGCCACTAGATACTTGTACGTAACTGCCACAAAGGTAGGCGAGTGCAGTGGGTGGTGTTTTCTGCTCCAGAGCAGAGAGCAAGTCCATCTACTAGGAACTAAAACTAAAGGTTTTTGGGCTCTGAGAAATGACAGCACCCCTGCCTTACCCTGTCAAAACAATTCGACCCTCAGAGATTCTCTTTTCTACGTAACATGTCTCTGTTTTCAGCCTTGTCCCTGACGGCGCTTACCCAGAGCTTTCACACTCAGCTGGGCTACTGGACTTTTGCCTTTGGAAGCTTGCCCTGCCCCTGTGTCGACACCATGGCACCCATCCATTTCTGGCTACTGGTCTTTGTTCTCAGATTTCCTTTTGGCAATTGTGTTATTCTTCCAGCTTGGGCCGATCCTGACATGTCTTCATGCGACTTTGCCCCATCTGTCATTCAGTCATCCTCTACGCCCTTCTTGGCTTCAGCTGCTATTGACCCAGGCTCATACCTTCAGGTGGGGGCTGGAAACACCATCCTCTGGGACTTGGCAGCCAGTCGTCACACTACATATGCTGTAGCCAAACTAGCCTAGTCATCTAGTCTGGTGGCTGCGTAGAATTTCCTTCCCCTTGCTAAGGTTTTGAAAAAATGGAAGATACTATCTGCCCTTTGAGATCTGCCCTATATGTCATCTCTTCTGTGATGCTTTCTCTATCTGACTTCCCTCCGCAAAATTAAGCAATTCTCTCTTTGAATTCTTGTAGCACTTTTTGTTTCTTTTCATTTGTATTAATCTCATCATTTCGTAATTCCTAAACAAGCAAATACGTCATCTGCCGTATGGCCCAGCTCAAATGCCACTCTCTGTATCTCTCTTTGACATTCTCCCCACTCACAGCAGCAGAAGGAAATCTTCCTTTCCCTGTTTTCTTGACATTCATTACAGATCTAAGTTCCTCAATGGTAGGAATATATTTTATTCTTCTTTGTATTCTCAACACCCAGCTCAGTGTGTTGTCAATAGGTTTCTGTAAAACCTCATTGTTGACATGGACAATTACCTACATTATTTTATTTAATCCTCACAATGGCAAATAGGAAAAAAAAAGAACAGCTGGTATCCTCATGAAAAGAGAAAGCCAAGGCTCAGAGTAGTTAATCAATTTAGTCCAATTTTAGGTATAACCAGAACCAGATCTTAACAGATTTTACGTCTAATTAACTTAATACTATTCACTCATTCCTTCATTCTTTCATTCCTTCATTCATTCATTCTCTGGATTCCAGGGTTACAAAGGTAAATGAAACAGGGTCTTATCCTAAAGGGACTCATCTAATAGTAAAGATAAGAACTAAACATATAATATAGTTTGATACTTGCTTTGAAAGGAAAAGCTTAGAATTGGATCTTAGAGGAAAAGTAGCACTTATTCAAATAAATAAATGGAGGAAAGACATTTCTAAACATAAGAAAGCATGTACAAAGCCATGGAATTATGAGCAGATATGGCCCCTCCTGGGAGCTGCACACACATTGCAATGGCCGCTACGCAGAGAACATGAAAAATAGCCGGGCAGAGAGGTGACACGCTTCTTGGAAGAGATGGTGTAAATAACGAAGACAGCATCGAAGCAGAATTACTCAACTCTTGTTTGGCTTCCCTGTTCTCCATGAAAGGACGTGACACTTCTTTAGAAAAAAAGCAAAGCCACTTTAGTCATCGAGATTTAAAACTGAAAGTAAGCATAGTAGTAGGGAAAAAGATCATTCACATTTGCTTCTTCAAAAGCTTAAACTCCGCATGTCCAGCCATAATGCATAAGGGATGGATCAACTCAAAGAGGCGCATCCCCAGAATTCTCCTCCTACCTCCAATGACTACATAAAATGTGATGAGCCACCACCATGATGTATTTCAAAAGCAATTATTTAGCCTTTATCTCCATTATTCTTAGAGCCTTCTTTTTAAAGGCACAAATTCAATTAGGAAAGAGCTATTTGTTAGTTTTAGGGATTATTTCTTAGAATCATGTGAATGGCAGAATAATGACCCCTAAAAGATGTCTACGTCCTAATCCTCAGAACCCGTGAATGTGTTACTTTACATGGCAAAAGGGATAGAGAAGATATGATAAAATTAAAGATCTTAAAATGGGAAGATTATCTTAGATTGTCTGGGTGAGCCCAGTGTAATCACAATGGTCCTCCTAGGAAAAGTGGGAGGCAGGAGAGTCAGAGTCAGAGAGGGAGATGTGCCAATGGAAGCAGGAAAGAGCAACGCATTGCTGGCCTTGGAGATGGAAGTGGGCTATGAACTTAGAAACTTGAAAAGTCAAAGAAAATGATTCTCCCTCAAAACCTCAGACTCTATGACAGAATACCATAGACTGGGTGGGCGGCTTCTAAACAACAGAAGTTTATTCTTCTCATTTGGAGGTCGGACAGTCCAAAATGAAGGTGCTGGCAGCTGTGGTAACTGGTTCTTGCTCTGTGCTCACGCGACAGAAGGGCAAAGTGGGTCTCTGGGGTCTTTTTTATAAGGGCACTGATGCCTTTAGGTTGCAGGGTTTTTAACAAAGTTTTGTTTGCCTCAGATGTTCCTGCTGAGAATTTTGACCTTGGCATGTTCTAACCAACTTGTTTCTTCACTCAGCACTGAAAGACTGCTGAAAACCCTCTTCTGTTTTGAGAAAACTACCACTGCCAGGCTAACGCCTCTGCACCTCCCTTCTTACTACGATATTTTCAAAACGACTATTTCGGCATCCTAGAACTCCATTTTTCTTTTCTCTAGCCCTGTAAAATTGCCCAAAACTCTGATGGCCCTCTCTATTAGAGTCCCTGACCTTTTATCATGTCAGTAGTTGGAAAATGCCCCGAACAGAAGACATTTGCTGTCTGCAGCTTCATTTCTTCACTTCTTTGTGCTTTGTGGTTTCCTTTTCTCATGTGTGTGTGTGTATGTGTATATCTTGTTTTTTGAGTTGCTCTCAGCAGAGGCATTGTTCTGCTACAAAACAACTCCACAACAGCTAAAAACATGTCACTGTCTGAATAATATTTAATATCAAGAAGTGAAGCGAATGAACAAAAATAATTTAGCTAAAGTGACATTCTTACAGAAAATTATTAGAGTTTACACACATTACTTTTTAGTACTGTCAGATGTCTGTAGAGTTCACAAAAGAGGTAGCAGTCACTAGAATATAGAAAGTATTCTCCCAATAGTCAGAATGGACATAAAAAAGAATTCCTTAAAATATAGACCATTGAGCATAAAAAAGAGAGAGAGAAAATTCATGGACATGGACAACAGTGCGACACCTGCCAGGGGAAGGGGATGGGGCTATTGAGGAGGGTGTAGGGGAAGAAGCAGTGATGGTCCGAGACTTGACTTGGGGCGGAGAGCACACAGTACAGTGCACAGATGATGTGTTGTGAAACGGGGCACCTGACACTGGTACAATTTTGTTAAGCAGCATCACCCCAATACATGCAATAAAAACAGTAAGTAAGTAAATAAATAATAATAAATAATACAGGCCATTAAAGTTTCATTTTGATCCTCTTTAAAATTTAAGTGTGAGTCACACATTGTTTTTCTGGTTCTTATAAAAGGTAGTGGCTAGAACCCAGCACCGGCTCCCTAAAAGCAGACTGCCACATGGAGAATGCGCCCGCTTTTTAAGGGTCTGACTGCGCAGGCGGAAGATAGTGGTTCTATGGCAATGAGACAGCCTTAGAGTACTTAGAGTAAATCCAGACAATTGAAACAGACTCTCATGGTGACTTTTTAGACAAGCATTATGTAATCAAGTTAATTTGTCCTGATCGAACTCTAGCCAAAGTATCGATTAACAAAGCTGGATCTTAATTTATAGTGTAGTATTCAGACATTACTTTGTCCGATGCTGTTCAATAAGTTTATCAGTTACTTTAATACCATTCAGAAGGTATATTTGTTATATTTTTCAATGATATAAAGCTGAAAAACCTGGTTAATTCAGTTTGGTTAAATCAAGATTCTAAAAGTGTTCTAAAGACCAAGTATTTAATAAGAATAAATATAAATAAAAATATAAACCTACAGTAAAAATAATTAAGTCTATACATAATGTATATTTTTAAAGAATGATTAAATTTTTATATATAAAAACCAAAATAATTTGGGACACAGTAGAAGAATTGTAATGTATAGACCAAAACAATCAGTTATGTGCCATGTTTGCCTGTCCTCATTTGTTCTAAAGTTGTATATTAGATTTTAATAGGAATGCTACCAAAGTATGATATATTAAGGGAAGGATGACTATGATGGCCGTCAGGAATCATTTGGATCTTTTTTACTCAGAGATTATTTGGAATTAAAAATCCCATTCTCCACTCTGACAGTTCTTCTACATGAAAACTGAGGGTTGAATTTTGAAAAACTGATATATTGGGGAAAATAGACTTGTAATGAATCACTTTTCAGAGAAGAATGCGTGTAAAGTGAGCATATTTTGACTTGCTGTAGTTACAACTTTTTACTAATTATAGATGTTGAAAAACTAAATGGCCTATCTTTTGCATATTCTATTTGCTGGAAGCCAGTTACTAGGTCTCGCCCACATTCAGGGGAGAGGATTCCACACAGGCATGAATTCCAAGAGGTACGTATGTCTGAAGGTCATACCAGAAGTTGCGTAACAAGAGTGGGCTGTAGTGAGTGTTACATGCATTGATTCCCTCAGGCTTGCATAACCAAATCTAGGAAGCTGTGTAAAAGTGGTTATTTCACTGGTTAGAAGGTTGATGTAGAGAAACTCACTGTCCTCTCCTAAAACTCTTAAAACCTGGGTCCTTTTCCTACTGCTTTGATAACAATAGCTGACATTTCTAACTTTTAATAGCATGTACAACATGTCAGGTACTGTTCTAAACATCTTACAAAGATATTTTAGCTCATTTATTTTTCAGAAGTACATGATGACTTAGGTAGTGTTATTATCATCTTTCATATGAAGAAATGGATGCACAGAGAGGGCACAGAGTTTACTGAGTGGCAGAGCTGGAGCTTGAACTTTAGCTTGATTCCAGAGAAAGGGCTCTTAGTCACAATGTATAAGATAAGGCCTCCCACTAAAACCCCTAAAAGCTAAGCCCAAAGCCTCTTTTCCACCTCATCTTCTTTTATCTTTCTACAATACTTGTTCTGCTGATAACCTGAAAATTTCTTGGCATTTGCATTTCCCGTGGCTTTCAGAATACTATGATATCATGACTATGTATTGATGATTCCTTCCACTGATGATAGATCACGGTATGCATGCAGTCTGCCTTCCTGTTAGATTTTAAGCCACTGACAAGTACAAATCAGTTAAATGTATCTGTTGAGTTGGTAGAGTGCATAATAATCGATTGACTAACTTTAGAAATATTCAATTTATATTGAACATAGGAATTATGCTCTTACTGTGTGTATTCACTCAACCATAGGTATTGAGCAGCTATTCTGTGTCAGGCGCTGTTCAAGTGCTAGGTAAACAACAGAGAACAAACTAGACAAAAACTCTTGGTACTCAAGAAGCTTGTAGTCTACTCACATGAGTTGAAACAGATACAAAAAATGCATTCAGATGAGCTTGCCTAAATGTACATCTGAACACGAAGAACCCATAAGTACATAAATTACCAAAGATATGATTGCCAGCATAAATCAAAACAGGATTTTGCTATCTTTATTACATTTAAATCATGAAATCCTTTCCCAGTAAGGTTCTGTGTCCCCACAAGTGTTCAAAACTGTTTTAGACATTGACATCACGGACACCAAAAAGTGACTGAAAGGGTTCTCATTTTTATCCTTGGTTAAAATGCTTGTACAAGGAATAAAAGATAGAGCTTAATGTAATAATTTTCTTTCCAGAAGAATTCAAAGCCTTTCTTATTCAGTCTCTCACTTTCTCAGGTTTCCTAACTTCCCCAACACTATTTTCATATGCAATATTTAGCTTCTGAACGATTCATGTTTTCCAAAGCCGTTTCCCCCCTCCCCATTTCTTTTTATTTCACTAATTCTTAAAGATGCCCTATTGCCTCACTCAGCTGCTCTCAGTTTCAAACACCACAGCACATTCTGGAATTATCTCATTATAATAGTCTAGAAATATGTCATAAATTAGGATTCTATTGTGGTTAAATAATTAGCTACAACCACAGGAAGAATTTCACACCAGATGAGGGAAAGCATTTTGACCCTACCAAGGGGCCTACTTTCTTAATCATTTGAAAATTTCTCAGTTTTGGTTTCTTTGGGGGGGCTTGTTTGTTTGTTTTGTCTGAAAGGTGATTACTGAAACCTACAGGGTCCAGTTTACATAGTTAACTGGGAGCATCATGAGGCTGAAGTTACCTTTAAGTGATTTGTTTCTTATCTTAATCTGTGTCAACTAACATTTCTGGGACATCAGAAGTACCAAAGTTACCCAAGTCCCTTATAAATTAGAAAAGAGTCTCGTTGCCACCTACCATCTACTTGGTGAGTATGGCTTTGACGGAGACTACAGGTTTTTCAAATAACATCCTCCCCAAGTTCATGTCCTATTGAGGATGACAAATGCTTCCTTAGACACTGGGGATATCAGAGTGGAGACAGTCATTATAGGGTTTTTTCCCAGTAATTCAAACAATTAAATGTATTAATAGGAATAGCAGAACATTTTAATGAGAGCTGCGCTTGTTGTAGAGCAATGAACAAAACACATTGTGTACATGTGGAAGAAAAACTACTAGACTTGCTTTTAAAGGTTTGTCTACAAAAATATCTGCAGCACTTGAAATGTTAAAGAAGTTAATGTTAGAAATATATTTTTAGACATATATGTTCTCTTTCCATGTTTACATTGAATGATTTTGCCATTTGTGGGTATTTCCCTGGAATAGCAGATTTATATCTGCTATAGATAATTTAAATATTAGTTTTTAGATTGAGACCTTTAAGTATAAGATTAAATCCATAGTTCCACGTTTTCAGTTGTCAATTAACTGAAAATATGTTGCAGGTATCTCAAGTTCATTTGAATTTAGCGAATATTAAAAATTACAAACTTACATTTTGATGAATATAAAGCCAGTTAGTAACATGTATATATTTTTATAAACTGACTGTTTTGTTGCTGAGAATATGAAAACTGAAAACTTTATTTTATTAGCACAGATGACGTTAATGAGAAACCATGGTCTAGTTTGGTATATTTACTTTTCCTAACCCCTAAAATCTCTTTATTTACAATTTAGACAAGTTAACAGCACTGAAAAAACTGATGTGGAAATACTAAATGACTTAGCATGTGGTATTAAAAGAAGAGACACAAAAGAGTTTGATGAAGTGTTATATAAATATCTTCCCATTTATTGTGCTCAAATTACTGTACTTTCTTCAAAGATGTATAATTAAAATTAATTTTATCAATTTATGTAAACATATATTTTTAGCAATCTATATTAGACCTTTATTTCAAGCATATTTTAGAGAATATACAAATAAACATGGTTCACAGTTATTTGATTACATAGAGAAAGTAAATCTGAATTCTCCTTTTTAGTGTTCCAATGTCATTAGTTTTCTCTATATTTACTGCTGCTCTTTCAGGACCCTCTCTGAAAATCCTTCCCTCTGCCCTGCCTTTAAAAAAAATCAAAAAAACAAACAACAACAAAAAACACCTAAACAGAGTAGGTGATATCTTCCAGAAGAATATTTATGGTCAGTAAGTTTGCAAATTTCTGTGAGTATCCCCATGTTTTTCTCAGGGTTGCACTGTTAGTGGTGTCCACACAGCACAAACAGTGTTAACAGAAACAGGGAAGAGAAAGAATATTTCTTGGCTGGTTTCAGAAAAATTTTCCTTGAATTCATTTTTCCTTTTACTTACTGTGGTCTGGAAAACATGACTATTGTTTCACTGTGAGTTTCAGATTTGAATTGTTGTTTCCCCTAACATTAAATTAAAAATCTTTGTCTACGGGGTCTGTCCAGAAGGTATCCGGCCATGCAATATGAAAAAAAGGGATATTTACTGAGGAAGGTACAAGATAAAAGAAACATTGTACATAGGAAAATGATGCCTCAGTCCCTTCAAAGTAGGAACCTTGGGACCTCCCACAGTTCTCCCAATTGCCATCAGCTGCCCTGTCGTATTTTCCTGACTCTTCAACAATCTGAAATCTCTTCCCTTTCAAAGGTGAGTTTAGTTTTGGGAAAATCCAGAAGTCACAGTGTGCCAAGTCTGGGCTGTATGGGGGCTGAGTCACCTGGGAGATTTGATGTTTCACCAAAAACTACATGAGATGTGATGTATGAGACGTGATGCATGAGTGGGAGCATTGTCGCAATGAAACTGCAAATCAATGTTGCCCAGAACTGCGGCACTCTGAATCATCCAAATAGTTTCCATGGAGTAATGTTCAAGCTTAAAGCAAAATCTGATGCGGATTTGTTGCTTTATATACATGTGTTCACTCAACAGCATCAACTACTGCCACTGTCTAGTACAGTTAAGTCATCACTGTTCACGCACTTGCATTCCAGTCCATTCTCCCTGGTTGCTAGATTACATCAGTGTTGTGCAAACCATTCTCATTATATTAACAATAGCTGGACTTTTCCGGACAGACCTTCATGTACTGAGAAAACTGAAACAAGGAGTGAAGAAAACAAGAGGCTAAGGAGGTGTCACAACTCAAACACTGACCCCAGGCGAGTCAGAAAGCTGCCTCAGGAGTTTGCCTTGCAATTGAACAGCTCCTAATGGTGTTATGAATACACAAGTCTAGACTGAGTTTCAATAGCTAAACAAAGTTGATCAGGATTTAGAAGGACAGACTCAAAATATCCAAATCCTAAAGAGATTGATTTATGAACAAAAATCCAATTAATTTGGTGTAGGAATATTGAGAGAAAGAGCTCCTCCCTTTATCTTGTCAAAATGCAGTTTCTATATTTCTCTTAAAAGTAACACTATCATTAATGCATTGAATGGTGTTCATTCCCCTCTCCCGCTAAATTCATATGTTAAAGTTCCAATCCCAATACCTTAGAATATGTTTCTATTTGGAGATAGGGCCTTTGAGAGGTAATTAAGTTAAATGAGATCATTCTGGTGAATCCTAATCCAATATGAGTGATGTCTTATAAGAACAGAAAATTTGCACACAGAGGGAAGATCATGTAAAGATAACAGGGAGAAGACTGCCATCTACAAATGAAGTAGAGTGGCCTCGGAAGAAACCACTCTGCTGACACCTTTATGTTGGACTTCTGACCTCTAGAGTTGTGAGACAAGAAATGTCTGTTGTTTAAGACACCCAGTTTGTGATGTTTTGTTATAGTATCCCTAGCAAGCAAATTCAACTGTGAAAAAAATTAGAAATAAAAAAAGAGACAATGACATTATTATTGTTATTTAGCCACACCCTTGGTAGTGAACATTTAGGTTGTTTTTTAACATTTTTACTCTTATATAAACAGTCTTTGGTTGAAAGCCCATTTCTACAATTTTATGACAATGTGGATTTGTAAATCATTTAATTGGTAAAAGATTGGGGGGGGGGACAAGTTCATTAAAGAGATGATGGACTATCAGTTCTGAAATATATGGCCAACCTCACATAACTGCATTTACTATTTTTCTTTTGGAAATATTTCTTTTCAGCCAATTGAAATCCTTAGCCTCATAGCACGAATCGGGGTCCTGTTGATTCTACTCTTTGCCAAAGTCTGATTGCTTGCCCATTGTTTCAGGGTCCTTGTCCCCCAAAGATTTAAAACAAGCAGTGGATAAATTATTATTCCATTTTGCGGTGTAGCCTTCACCTAAATATTTTCCTTTGAGGCATCATCCTAATAACATAGGAGCACTCATACAACTTAACCGTTAAATTTGGGCTAGGATCACAGGCATCTACATTGATATAAATTAAATATGGTCAAGTTATTTTTCACATTTGCAAAAGGAAGTTTGGCCAATGAAGGAGGGGTTAAGAAATTTTAAAATTACAAGTATTTGAAATATTTATTGATGCACTAACATTAAAAATTGCCATCACATCCTTAAATAGCTTTAGCTTGGCTATTATAAAATTAAATTTTTTAAATTTCCCCTTATTTTATATTTGGAGATTATTTAAAGTCAACTGGCATTTTGTTTCCTCCTACTATATCAAGATTTTGTTCGTTATCTTTTAACTAATTCGAAAAAGGAAAAATATTCAGCAGTATATGTTGTGGTCTATACAAAATACATGAATTATGTATTTTTATGTACTTTCTTTTTTGAGGCTAAAATAAGCTTTTTTAAAATTAAAATAAGCAATACAAAATTTAAATTGTAACACAGTCAAACAAGGCGATGTGTATGCTCTTATGTGGTTGACTCAGTACAAACAAAATGGATGTAAATACTATTATACCTCGGCTACCGCACTTAGAGGAATGGGTTAGGGAGTGTTTATATGACTTAGGGAATTAAACTAGAATTTACAAATGTAAATAGAATATACCATATATATTCTCTTGTTTAGTAAAACTCAGACTTTTGGTTTTACTTGAAAGGGATAAAAGCAAGTACAGATGGTCCCTGACATATAGTGGTTTGATCTATGAGTTTTCAATTTTATGGTGGTACAAAAGTGATACTCAGTAGAAACTGTACTTAGAATTTTGAACGTTGACCTTTCCTGGGGTTGCCGATACGTGGCACCACGCCATCCTGTGGTGCTGGGCAGGGACAGCAAGGCCCACGTCCCAGCCAAGCACGCTCACGGGGCTAAATAACCGACACCTGTACTGTGTTCGCAGCATGTTTTGGGATCTGGTGTTCTGGGCACATTCATAGAAGGCTAGGCTAAGCCATGATGTTCAGTACATTAGGTGTATTAAATACGTTTTTTATTTAATAATTTTTTCAATTTATGACACGTTTATCAATCCCATCATAAGTCAAGGAGCATCTGAACCAGAGAGCTTGCTTTCTTCAGCTATTTAGGAAAAGTGTGGTGTTCAAGGTCACACTGAGATCAAGGAAACCCCTAAGGAGGCCGAATGTTTCCTTCCAGTAATGGAGTTTGAATTTTACGTATCAACTGAAAAGTAAATGTGGTAGGCGTTTTTAAACTCAAGGTCAAGGCCTTGATCAGGGTTATAAAAATGAAAAGAAACAGTGTACAGTATAGGATTCTCCACAATACATTTTGAGCAAAATGTAATTAATTACATTAATAGAACCCATTTTTGATTGGTTTCTAATTTCTTTAGAACAAAATGCTCCATGATGTCAGAGCAGGATTCAAAACATTATAATACACAGGTTCACATCAGTTACCGTTGTCACCAGGCATCGCCCACCATAGAAAGTGTAACTCAGCTTTACTGTTGCCTGCAGAATTGCAATAGCATTTTTGTTTTGCTCTTTCTAATTATGATAGATGCTCATTGTTTAAAAAAAAATAGCCAACAGTTCAAAAAATGGAAAGGAGAAAGTAAAAGTCATGAAAATCTCACTGCCTAGCAGTAGTCTCTATGCACATACGGGGGGAAATCTTTCTGCATATCTGTAAATACAAAAATAGGTATGTAATCTTGTAAATGGGATATAGCATGGGGCTTAAATATATAGGCATTTAGGGGTACCTACTTCATAGGGTATTATAAAAAATAAACAAATGAATAAACCAAGTATTGTGCCTGGAACATAGTAAATGTGCAAAAACATTTGCTATTATTATGTATAGATGCATAGGGACTAAGGGGTAAATGTCTGCACTTCCAAACTGAATCTAAATTTAAAAAATATTAAAAATGTATAAATGTCATTTAAAATATTTTTTGAACAGAATACAACTCATGATAATATTTACCTGAGTCAAAGGAGAAAAGTTTGGTGAGAAGAATAATCTAGATAGATATATGTCAGCAAGTTAGCTTTTCTGGGGGGCAGGTATATTCTTAGGTGCTTGCTCCATTTAAAGAAGATATACACATTAAATTAAAAAGAATGTTGTTGGTAACCCGGCTTCTGGGCCTGTGTTTTTTAACCTACTATTACACTATCAATGGAAATCATAATGATAATCAATTAAACAAAGATAACAACAATCATTAATAGGTAATACTACTTGGCAGACACCTTACTCTTTAGCAGGCACTATTCCAAGCACATTACATGTGTTAATTAATTTAATTCTCACAATGACCCCATGAAATGGAAACTATTATCTTCATTTTAAAAATGAGGAAACTCTGGCAAGACAGCACAGAGCTTTTCTGAGCCGCTCTCCATTGAAAATTACATAAAAATGCAACCACATGGGCCTAGCCGGGTAGCTTAGTTGGTTAGAATATTATCCTGATACACCAAGTCTGGGATTTGATCCCCTAAGGCAAATACAAAGTGCAGCAAATGAATGCATAAATAAGTGGAACAACAAATTGATCTCTCTCTCTCTCTCTCAAATAAATTAAAAAATAAAATAAAATGCAACTGCTGAAAAACCTTTCTAAAGAGTCCTAAAACAGTATAGCAAATGCATAAACATTTATTCAAGAAAATCTATAAAATTCCATTTTTAAAAAAAGCAAGAATCTGTGGTATTTGAACCAAGATCATTCCCTCTCTCCACCTTCCCAGTTCAGCAAGGCAAAGACTCCACCACAGACTAGAGCAGTCAAACGTACGGGGCTCCCCTCCCTACAGCCTCAAGTTGGAGGGCTTTCTTTCAGGGAAAAGAGGCTGTCAGCATTTTTCATTTCTGCCCTCAGCTACCTCCCTGAAGTTAAGTTCCAGGTGAGTGTTGTCATGAGGTGGGGTGTCTGCCTTCTTTTGCCCGGACCCTACTCATGAAATGGAGGCACTTCTTTGGGTTCAGGGCCACTGAGAACACTGGGTCCCCATTCTCTTGTTCAGGTGCTTGAGGAGGTGGCTCCATGAGGAGGCAAACTGAGACCTCAGGCCACTGCCCCTCTTCCACCTGGCGTTCAGCAGCTGAAGCAAGGGTGTCAGACAGACGTAATTATGCCACTGTCCCCACCCCCAGATCCAGAGGACTAGCTCAGAGATTTTGCCTGGGAGGGAAGTAAGCCATAAAACTGTTAGCTCCAAATCTCTTCCCAAAGGAACTTCCTTCATTTACAACAATCTGAAAATGGAATTAAGAAAATAATTCAATTTATAGTAATATCATAGGAATAAAACACTAAGAGAAAACAAAAACAAAAAATGTAAATCTTATACTCCGAAAATGAAAGAACATAGCCTAAAAAATTAAAGAATATCTAAATAAATGGGAAAAAAAATCTTATGTCCTTGGACTGGAAAACTTAATATTGTTAAGATTCGGCAAAGAATTCTTAGATAAGTTACCAAAAGCATGACCAACAAAAGAAAGAAGATAATTTGCAAAACAAAACTTTCTAAAATTTGAAAACATTTTAAACTTTTGTGCTTAGGACAAAAGTTTAAAAGGACACTACCAGAAAAGTGAAAAGACAATTTGTGGAACTGCAGAAAATATTTCCAAATCCTATATTTGATGACGGACCTACATGCAGGATACATTAAAAAAATCTCTTATAACTCAATAATAAAAAGAAAATTCAACTAGAAAATGGACCAAGAGGCAGAAGGTACTGATACATACTATAGCACAGATGAATCTTGAAACATTATGCTAAGTGAAAGAAGCTAGTCACAAAAGGCCACACATCATATGATTCCATTCATCTGAAATGTCCAGCATGGAGATATCTATAGGACCCTGACATCTGAAAAGATTGTTATTAGAGCTCTTCTCCTTTGGGCAAGTACTTACCATGTGGCAGATTTATTATTTAGTATTTTCCTCACTGAGGTGTTCCAGGGTCACCAAGTCATAGTGAAATGATTCTGCGACTGAGTATTGAAATACACACATTTTCTTGAGTAAGAAAACATGTTTTTTTAAACAAAGTGAACAGAAGTTAGTACTTCCAGACATCATCATGATGATCAGAATGATGGCAGAGTTCACTAATACGGCAGGGGGGCTCTCTGGGGCCACTGAGATATCCCAGGTTTCTTGCTTATATATTAAATGGCCCTGAGGCTTTTTAAGTTATTATGCTTGGTGTCAAAAATAATTTTCCAATACCTTACTCATTTTCAGACTGTTATACTTTTAGCTGTTAGACTTCTTTGTTTTTACTATGTCATTCCACTATTGGGGACTGAGAGATTGGAAACCTAACATTTTATGATTTTGAGTAATGGACCTTAATTTTAGCACATGGTTTTTATGTCATTTATGTTATTCACTCAGATGCCTTTGCCTTTCCCCGCCACCCCAGAATTCCTCCTGCAGTTGTTGATAGGTTAGCTTTCCAGATAAAATAAATGTTGCTCATTGCTATGCAGGACTGATCAACGGACATTCCCTGGTAAAGCCTCTCAAGGTACCAATCACCTGTCAGAGAAACTTCTGAGCAGGTCTAGTTTTATACATTCTTACAAGTATTTAGTCTATGGGGTATGTACTGGTATAAACCAAACCCTCAGATGCCTGCTTTAATGATGTCCTACATAACTTGATATATTTTATTTAACACATGTTATGGAATAGTACAATGCACAAGACCATGTGGCAGTCATGGGGGATTGCAATACCCTCCTGAAATCCACAGGAAATAAAAAGGGGAAAAGGCCTTCATGTCTATATCTATGGAATACAACTCTATAGCAATCAGTACACTTATGCTTGCTTCACAGGGCTCCCGGACCAGGGTCGCTTAAAACCAAATAATTAATCAGAAAGTTTTCTGATGTTCACTGAATCAGGGAAAAGTGATCTCTATGGTTTTCTGGGATCACTTATCTAGACTAAATCACCCTAGTACTGCTTCTTTCTAGAAACTATAAAACAATTAGAATACCCTATTTTTTCTTTACTATTTGCTCATTTGCACATCAGTTTACTCCATACAGGCCACCATATGCTGATATGCAATTTTTGTAATGCCCAAGGGTGCTGAGACAAGGGACAGTTTGGTTCTGAAACCTGGCCTGCACTCTGTTCACCGAGCTGTTCTCTGTAGAGCAGCAACTCCTGTGCTGGGCACTTTTCCCAATTCGTCTGTCCAGAGGGGATGCTTTTAAGACTCTGTCTTCTCAGAGGTCTGTTTGTGCAATCAGCAGTTCTGTGCTTGAGTTTAAATATAAAGAAGATATGGTCTCACCCTTAAATTAGCTTGAAATGTAGCAATATTTGACATATTCTTCCTTAGATTTATACAGTGTTGAGTAAACCCTGACATATTTGTCTCACGTTAGCTCCTTTTATCCAGTACTCCTGATCTGTCCTCAAAAGTTCCAGAAATTCCATGAACTCATTAATTTCAATAAGTTACAGATAAATGATAACTTGTCTATATAAGTCCCATTCTGCACTGATGTTTTAAGGCAATTTATATCCTTCACTGAGACCTTTAGGAGAGATCACAATCAATAAGACATTTCTGCTAATACTGAGGATCACTTCTCAGAAGGTGCAAGGATAATGTGGATTTCAACTTAAGAAAGATGCAGCTTCCCTAAATTTTGGAGTTCCTTTGGGTCTGCTAGCTTCCTATGCCTTGACCAATCGTCATCCTTGCCCCAAAAGTCCCTCAAGGAGGAAATTGTAGGTATTTCTGGAACATCTCTGCTGACTGATTGCCTACCTGCTTTAACAGTTCTATTTATAGAAATTTCACATTTAGAAGTATATTGTTTCATCTTCTAAATGTTTTGTTAGGATCTTATTTTCCCTTAAAATATGCCGTTATCTGTCTACTCACTGTATTCAAGTCTACTGGTCCTGGACCTATTTCATGAAGCTTATGGAGGGTAAGTCTAACTGCAGATCAACTGAAATGTTTTCAATTTGGAACATACCCTTCCATATATTCTTTCCTCCAAACCTTTTCTCTCAGTAGATATTACATTTAATTGGTAATTTTAAAAATATTGGTTTGGGGGATATTTCATTAAATGTTAAGAATTGTATAAACACATATTTCCCTAAGATTAGGCATTTCAATGATTTAAATTGTTAGAAAAAAAGTAAAAGGAGAGTCAACATGTCTTTCCCTAAGGCATTCAAATTGACAATTTAAATGATAAAATTAGTTGTGTATACCTAAGTGTCTTGGTGTTATTCATTTGGCCACTATAAACAAAGGACTAAAAAGATAACACAAATTCTTATATCGCATACCTTTAAAACGTAAGGTTTAGATAGACACAGTAAGTGTATTATTTGAAACTTTATATTTTCTCTGTGAATTGGCATTGATGTACGTCCCTCATAGAGAGAGAAATGTTTGGTTTTTTACCTTCTAATTTAAGAAGTTTTTCAGTTTTCATCACTGAAAAATTTTGTTTCTTTTATCTTTAAAACTCTATATGTCTGTGCTTTCATCTTGTGATACTGCTGTGAGAAATATGACCCAAATCACACATATGTATTATTTAGATATATTACATATAAATAATAATATATAAATATTTATATAAATGTAACATAAACATAAATAATTTATATATTGTATGTAAATATGTAACTATTATATATGTGTATGTCAAAATAATTACATTAAAAGCAATGTTTGTGATTTGTATCGAACTATATACTTCTCCTGTTGTTCGTATAACACAGTTAATACCTTGGCAATATTACTAGGACCTTATATGAATAATATGCTGGCACATGAGATTAACATGCATTAAGTCATTTGACCGTATTATCAATGTACCATAAACAGTTATTAACACAAGTCACACCAAATGAGATTTATACCAATTCTTCTTCAGTCTCATTACTTCTGTAGCTTAGCAGAATTTAGCAACACACCAGAGCGACTTAGAAAAATCCTTGGCAATTGGATCTATTAGAAAATAAGAAACGTGTTATAACAGACGATGCAATTGTATTCTTTCACTTCTTAAAATATTCCTTTTCCCTACACAAATTTATTGCATATTGCGAAAGCAAGGAGGCAAAATATTTTGGTCCTGAATTTGACTCTTTAATTATTTGGTATCATTTGTTAAGATTGTTACTAAACGACTATACGCACAAAGAGATGTTGCAAATAAGTTTGACTCTGCAGTCATATTCCCTAGTGGAAAGTTATGCATTTTTATTTTACTAAAACTTTGGCTCAATGTATATAAATATTTGGAAATGCTCTTCTATCACACCTTTTAAGCCAAGATTGCAATCACCACCATATTAAAATAATTAATCACCAAATCCCGCAGGGTTGCTAAAGCCCTTTTGGATAGCGAGAAGGCCTTTCTCTGAGATATACAGGGTGCGGGAAAAGCAGGTTTACAGTTGAGAGTATGCAAAACACCAAGTTTATTCTTGCATTATTATTTATTAATTATTGTATTATTTTCCATACAAACAATAGTAAACCTACTTTTATCCCACCCTGTATGTATCATATAAATTCCAAAAGTCCCAGTTCCCCCTTACAGTGGTACTTTGAGTATCACACCTTTCATTAAGTTAGTTTTCATGTATCCTGTGGTCTTGTAGCAGAAGCAAATAAATTGTACCTTTATCAGTTTCACTGTCCCTTTGGTCACTTAAAGCCTATGGGAGATTATTACCAGACGTGTGATGCTTTAGGGTCTAGCTCTTCAGTCACTAGAAGAAAGGATCAAATATTTCATGTGAGATGATTTGACATGTTCTAACAGATGCTGTCTTTTTCCCTCTGCAGATGCTTCTGATTTAACTCATGTATTAGAATAATCCCATACTTGGTGTTCTAATGATGGGAATGTCAGAAATTTTTTCTGAAGTTGGGAGATGAAAGCCTCAAAGAATGGTTTTAATCTCTAAGTTTATTTACCAGAGGAGAATATTAGGGCAAAATACATTCTGCTCATCATCTTCACACCCTATATAGCCTTTGGAAATGGAATGAGAAAACACTCTCAGTTTTGCTAATACCTTAAATCTGTTCTTAGATGTTAACAAGCAAGATGTGGACTATAAATGCCATGGCAGAACTGCTAACAAAAACAGGGTCAAGGTCCTTAATAGCAAATAAATGACTGGAACAAAGCTCCCTAAGCCGTGTTTATTCAACTTCAGAATCTTCCAGTGTACAGACAGACAGCACCTTCTTGCAGGGTCATCTGCAGCCCAGATGCTGGAGCAGTTTGCATCTCAGAGCACATTTGCAGGGGATTCTGGGTTCTAACAAAATGATACATGTGAAGCGTGCATACTGTTCTTCTGCTTCAACCACCAGGGGCTGAAGGGACTACACTTTTGGTTGCACAATAAGATTTTCTGAGAAGAGGGGATGCAGATAGGGTAGGTGAAATGGGTCAGCCAAAGCAAAGGACAGGGAAGTGATCAACAGATGCTTACCCATCTCTCTAACCAGGCCATAGCTATGACTTAAAAGAAAAATGGAACTTTGTGTGCACAAGAAAGTGTAGGTAGACTATGTGAAATTATGTCTCTGTTCTGCTACTTACTGGCTGTAAACTTAAGAAAGTCGCTCGACTCCACACAGCCTAAGATTCCTCATTTCTATTTTTAAAATTTAGAAGTTAATATTTTAAAACGAATACATGCTAATGGTTGCCAGAGGGGACGGCGGTTGGAGGACTGGGTGAAAAAAGTGAAGGGGTTGAGAAGTACAAATTGGTAGTCACAAAATAGTCAAGAGGATGTAAAGTACAACATAGGAAATACAGTCAATAATATTGTAATAACTATGCATGGTGCCAGGTGGGACCACTTTGCAAATACTTGATTTTCTAACTACTAGGCTGTACACCTAAAACTAATACAAAATAATATCGAATGTAAATTATAATTGAAAAATAAAATCAATACATTCTAATTGTAAAAAATTAAAAGTGCCTTAATAAATAAAACAAGAAATGAGAGTCCAGCAGCATCCACAGACACATTTGTCTGTAACACATTTCCAAAAGGTAGCCACCGCTAAGACTGAGTATGTCCTTTCATTTCTTTATTTATAAACTGGAGATAAAAATGAATATATCCTATTCTTTTATGAGAATGAAAGGAGTTAAAATATGTACGATGCCTAAAACATTGGGAAGTCTTCTTTGTCTTTCTCCTCTCTGATTCTCCTTCTTTCTAATTTTATTTGTTTTATTTAATCTGATGCTTGTTCATATTCAGGCCAATTTTTCAGTCCATAGGCTATTTCTTGTATTAGTTAGACAGATATTACCAAAAACAGTCCAGGATTTCAGTGTCCTATTACTGCAAACATTCATTTCTAGGTTGTAGGTCTGTAGGTGATTTTTGTTAAGGAGTCTCCGCTGGTTGGCTGGACTCAGCTGTTTCAGGCATTAGCTGGGTCAGGTTTCCCCGACATTTCACTTATTGTTGAACCCCGGCTAAGTAGCCCTAACTCCATGGGCATTTTCTTCTCATGGGGATAAATGTGGGCAAGTGAAAACACATGATGTCTAATTTGGAGAAATATAAAGATATAAAACAAGGGCTTTATATATAATTTTGTTATATAGCAAAAGGTGTGTCCCTCCCCATCCCTTCTTTTTTCTCCAACCCCCAAGAAAATTTTCTGTGCCATATTTCACTTCTCTATGATGCTTTGTTCCTGGGTCTTCAAGAGAAAAATAGAAGTTCTATAATCTATTCAAGAATGATGTCAGTAGAGAACAGGAGCTGCTTGGGAGCACAAGTAAACACTAAGTTAAATATGGAAGATGAGTAAGATATTGTAAGGGTGACAATGAGGTTCCCGGTATGGGAGGATTGTCACCAAGCAAAATAAAACATAGAGGGGGAAGTGGGTGTTTGGGGAAAAAAGAATGAATTAAGGTGCATGGTAGGGACATAGTGGTCCTAAACGGCACTAGAAATGAAGAGAGTGGAGTGATACGGAGACAAGTGCCAGTCAAAGGAGGGGAAGGATTTTGAGCCTGGATGGCTTGAACAAAGCCTGGTCCTTTCTCTCTCCAACTTCTAGAAAGAAACAACACAAAGCATGGGAGAATCAATGATACGATGCGAAGATTATCAAAATATCTAATATCAAAATTAGATATTTTTAGAAATTTGCATTGAGATGCCATTTCTCCATTTTAAGAATGACAATCTGTTATAACCTTTCGTCTCACACTTGTTGAGAAACAGGTAAGGGGAGTGAGCATGGACCCTCCCATGGCTGCCATTACTGAAAAAGAACTTTCTCAGCTGTGTGACCAAAACGGTCACTATGGAAACCTTTTTCTTTCTGAATTTTTCAAAAACAACTAAGTGTCTCACTAAGATATGCTTTTCCCTCATCTGACCACTTCCTAATAGCCTGGGAAACAGTTTCATTTGGGGATATTTTATGTAATCAAGTCTATAAATAATATATCCAAGCAGCATACTTTGAATTACATTGTTTTAGTAAATTCAAAATATATGTTACACACATGCACACATGGCCTGTCTTTAAAATGCAATTTCAATTTAAAAAAGGTAAAGGCAAATTAATAGACTGGATATTAGATAGCTGACCCTCTTCCAGAATAACATCGGGCATATTTTTTTAAATGTGAATCATTCTTGGCATCACAACTGGATTTATTATAGCTCTATTGTCAAGCCTCCATTGCACTGTGAAGGCCTGCCTTATTTAAGATATTACTTCCAGCATTACAAATGTACCAGAGTTTTCTCTAATTCTCTCCTTTGTAGTCTTCATCTCAATTTCTCACAGTTAGTCAGGTAATCTTGATAATTACAGTCAAGGTTATCTTTAAAAAAGACCACCCACCAAAAATGTAACATAATTATTTGTTTTTTCTTTGTGTTATGTGTGTGTGTGTGTGTGTGTGTGTGTCTGTGTATAGATATGACCATGTTGCTCATAAATCTAGCCCGAAGGAAAACACTTCTGGTTTGCAAGATCTATAGGAGCATTTTTAAGTGAATGAAATGGAGCTTGGGGCTCTAGGGTGGGGCCAAATGGCTCCCTCTAGGGCAGGAAAACTTTAGAACTTATTTAGTCTCCTCATCTCATTTTCACTTAAAACAACTTTGGTTGTTGACCTAGTTGAAAGACAGTTACGATTCTGCATTATTACACCTTTTGAAGGACTTATATCACATTTGACTTAATATCAGAGGAATATCAGAGGGGGCCATGTGAAGAAAAGACAAATAATAAATGTTTCTCACATTTAATACTTTCAAACCAAATTTTACATTTTACTTATAGAGAATTTCTTTAAAACAGACCTTAACTGAATTTTCATGTAGAACACTTGAAGTTGCAATTTCTTACTGAATTTGAAGTCACTTGTAGGATTAATTTAGTATGTTTTACAATCAATGAAGCAAGTTTAGGGGTTACCTACTATCAGTTATGAGTATTCAAAATTATTCAGAGATGGTAGTCACTGAGATGGTATCTATTGCTCCCTATACTAGGAGGAGAAAATATAGCCCATTAGTTCATCTTCAAACTAGGTAAGCTGCTAGACCAAAATTTGAAGTACAGTGAGCCTTGAGTGATTGATGAAAACAAGAAAACCATTAATCATTTTGGTTAAAAAAAATAGCATAACTTAGAAACAAGTATTGGCTATTTCTTCACTGGCATTAATCAAGAACAGCAAGTAATTTTTCCGTAGGTTATTTGCCATTATATGTATTCAGAATTATGCTCAATAAACATCCAATATTACAAAATAGGTATAATGCTCCCAGATTTTTAGTGATGTTAAGTATCAGAAAAAGTAAATAGTATTTTATTTCTATAATCCTTTAAAGGCTTTTAAAAGCTTAACATACATTATCATATTTAACCCTTGAAATAAATCCTTTCAAGTGAAATTATTATTAATCTCTGCTCAGAGAGGTATTGGGACCATTCCAGATAGTAATAGAACATATTTGATTCTAGAGTTTCATATTTCAAAAACTGTGTTAGTTCTGACATCACTCTGCATTCCCAATTTTATGAACATACTTTTTAATCAACCACAAATAGTAGTTTAAAAAAGGTAGCCATAAAAACATGATTATTTATGCCTAGAAATTAGTTTTTGTATCCTTTTGCTCAACAACATACGGTTGACACATAATTAATTTATTTTTCTGTGATATTTTTGTTTTTGATTTTTGTTTTTTTAGAGAGAGGGGAACAGAGGAAAAAAGAGAGGGAGAGAAACATCAATGTGAAAGAGAAACACCTATCAGTTGTCTCTCATCTGGGAATTGAACCTGCAACCGAGGCATGTGCCCTGACCAGGAATTGAACCCACAACATTTTGCGTGGTGGGACAACACTCAACCAACTGTACCACACCAACCAGAGCCTGTGATAGTTTTTAAAATCACAGAAGTTACTTAATTTGTGTCTAATCATCTAACTACAGTTCAAACTATTAAATATGTAGCAATGAAAGATAAACATAATATTTTATGCATTTATTCATTTAACCCCCATGCATTTCTCATAATCTGTGTGGTAATTTCTGTATTAAATTCTGGGGATATAGAGCTCATTCAGAAATTGGCTCTTTTCTCAAGAAGCTTATAGTCTTCTGGAAGAAAAGTCAAGTAAATCAAAGATTACCATAGTTAGATTAGTGCTCACAGAGATATTCACTGTGTCATTTTTCTATGGAAAAGAAGCAATAAATTGCACTAGAACTGAGACATACACATTGAGAAAAGAGAAGAGTGAGGCAGAGTGATTAGAAGGGTGCTCTAAAAGAGGGTGACTCTTCCCAGGACATACAGGTACACTTAATCATGTGATCTGTTGTTGGGTAGGGTTTTTTCTAGAATCGGCCAGTAGGGCCTTCTTGGACAATGAAGCATTAAGTTAAAAAGAAGAAAAATGGAAAGGTGAGAGTGGAGAAGTTGGGAGAACAGATTTCCCTTCCCTTCCACCTTTAGAGAAGAAAATGAGAATAGCCCCCATCCTCCAACAGGATAAAGTCCATTGAAGGATGATCCAAGAAGATCGTTTGTAGATTTAGGGTTGTGAGACAAGAAAGGGAGATTGTTATCTCAGTGCTCGCTTGGACGTGTATGTAGGCGGTGGGCTTATGGATTTCCCCACCTGTGCCTCCTTGAACACAAAAACGAGAGTTGGGAGGAAGATGGCAGGGAATTTGGCAGCATGGAAAGCCTCTGTGCCAACCACTTGGCATCACAGAATGTGTATGCTGCTTGTGGGCAAATGAAACACTGTGGAAGATAGCTTGGGTCATCTGTCCAGCATTAGACTAACAGAGCAAAATGCTAGGAGGAGATGTCCCAAGTAACAAGGGGCTGGTGGTGTCCTGACAGTAGTGGGTGGAAGAGGCCAAGGCTAAGCTGGTAGACTCATACCTGGTCATGGTCAGGTTAGAAGGCTCCCAAGAGCGGCTGCTGAAGGGCTCTTATCATTTGGATTTCAACCAAGGAATGGCCTTGCTCTACCATCAGGGTTAGCCAGGGAAGCAGCGACCACCAACAACAAACTATCTAAGTGTTTGATAAGGAAGAAACACTAATTTAATCTTCTTCCTACCTCCCTCAGTGCACTAGGGGAGGAGCCAAAACCAGGAAGAAGAAGAGCAAGGAAGTGTCCCACCACAGGCATATGGCTTCAACTCTCCACTCTAAGGTGTGGGCATGAGAATGGGAATAAGAGAGCAAGTCACCCTCCCTAACCCACAAAGGTGATGGGCCCTGTAGGAAGGAAGTAAAAGAGATGTAAAATACATAAGCTCTGACTTCTAGAATGGAGAGATTTAAAATGATCAAAAGTATTTAATAACAGTATATCTGTGTTTTGCAATGTCCTGTCCAGTGGGCTGTGGAAATTTGACTTAGAATAGTTGAGGAGGGTGGTGGGAGAAAGCAAAATTTGGTTCATATGACGCCCCCACTAAACACTGAACAATGAGCTGAGTAGAGCCAGATATATGGAGAAGAGCAGGAGATGAGACTAGAGAGGTAGGCAGGAGTTAGGACAATGAAGGTTATACGCTAAGGAATTAGAACTTTGGACTGAAAGCTACGGGGAGCCACTGAAAAATTCTACAGGGAGGTCACATAATCAGAGTGTAAGAGGTATCCTTTGGCAGCAGAGAAAATACTGTTGGCAGGAAACCCAAGCTCATCTATTTTAGGTAGGAAAAAAATACAATAAATAAAACACCATTTTGTTAGTGGATGCTGAGGTCACTCTTAGCACCTATGCCAACAAGTTGCAATGTTTTCTTCTCAGTGTAAAAAACAGCACAAATATAATGATGAAATAATTCCCTATGTCTTCAATGTATATTTCAGTAAAATATGCTTGTATTTCTCAACAACTATTACTTGCTATGTTATATAAGTGGTTTAAATTTTATGCCTTAAAGAAGAAATCAATGGGTATCTGAAAGACTGAAGCCAAATAATATGTAACTTCACAAAATGGTGACTACTAATCATTGTTCAATGTTGTATGTTTTAAGCATCATTACCCTAAAGCAATTTAGAATGCTAAACTGAGTTAATCTCTCTATGTTCCATCTTTTATCTCCACCACTGACCTAAAAATATTCAATAGAATGAAGGTGGTACTTTAGAGAGAAAATTTCCCAATGGCGTTTCCAAAGTTCCATGAACAGTATGGTTATAGTTAAAAATGTCCATGAAAGCTGAATGCCTAGTAGAAAAACATTTCTAATCAACGTTGCCAAACATGGGCATTTTTACCTCATTAGCTAGTCACTGAAAGCTAACAACTGAACCTGGTTCCAATTTTTTGACTTTAGGGAAAGTAGAGTATGTTGGTAAAAATGTGACTGGAGAAAAATGGGGGGATGGGGGTGGGGGAGTGCGAATTTTAACCCTGTACATTTAGGAAAATATATGACTGAGCCTATTATATGCAATATGTGTCGCTAACAGTGCCTTAAATTAGGAGACAGGAGAGGAAGAGGAAAAGTCCACTCAGTTAATAATTGACTGTTCCATTTAAACTCCCTTGCCTGGGGCAACTGTAATACAAGAAGGTGAGACATGCTTATCTTTGTTTTCATCTAACTCTAGAATACTACGCCATTTATTTATTTTTATTTCAGTTTAGTAGGCAAAAAAAAAAAATTCCTAAAGAATAAGTATCTAAAATTTAACTGGATGTGTTTTAGTTAAGAACCATAATAAAGAAATGAAACTATTTCTTTTTAAAAAATTAAAATATGATAGAAATACCAAAATAAAAACAATTAGGAGTTGAAAATTAAATCACTGTTAAAAAAAGAAAGAAAGAAAACACTAGAATTGTCCAAAGCCTTGTAACTCAAACTGTGGTCTGCAAACAATGTCATTGGAATTGTCTGGAACCTTGTAAGAAATTCGAAGTTTCAGACCTCAACCAAAACTTGCTGAATTAGAATTTACATTTTACCAAGATTCTTAAACAATTCTTATGCATGTTGAATTTTGAGAAGCTTTAGAAAGGCCTGTCAAATGCTGTAGATAACTCCAATGAATGTTTTCTATCACACAACTGGGAACTTAATTTAGCCAAAGTGCATTATCAAAGTTGAAATCTTTTTTTGCAATAATAAAAACAAGTATAAGTTTGTTTGATCAAACTTAAGTCCTTCTCAAATTTCCTACATACTAATACACCAATCTGACATACCGCTTCATTTATGGAAATTAATTTTGATTTGTCAAATAAAAGGAATCCAATCTGCTGATTTTAGGAAAAGAGTTTGTAGAAATAAATACCATGGTTAAGAAAGCACTCTCACAAATGGAAAGTTCCATTTTCATTGTTGAGACCTGGCTCTGGTGTGCTCTACTTTTCTTTTTGTCACCTCCACATTTTTCATTTGGGTGGAGTCAGAACAAAAACCATTTATGTGCTTTTATTATTTTCAACCCTCCTTCTCTAGTAACAGCTGACAGCACCCCTTCTGTAGGCAACTGTTCCAACAGTAAGAAAACCTGTGGAGACCTGAGAAAAATATTAAGGAGAATCACGGAGGAGAGATGTGATGATGAAGATAAAGAAGAACAAAGAATGGAACAAGAAATGTCAAATGGGAAATGCTAAAGAAGGCCTATTGTGAACAAATTCAGATGCACAAGTGACTGAAAAATAAGCTCCCCTTTGCTTTCCTGCTGCTCTGTCATCTTATAAGTTTTACCAAAGACCTTTTATTCTGGATGGTAGATTTGTGATTACAAACATATTATAGTTTTTGTTTATTAAAAAAGTATAATGACTTTTAGCTTTTAAAATGCCAAATGTTCTTATTCACACTTGTTTATTCATTCAGCCATATGTTCATTTCTTCAACAAATATTTATTGAGTAAACCATATTCCAGGAACCATTCTAGATGCTCAGGATACAATAGTAAATCAAACAAAGGCCCCTGCCCTCAAGAAGCTTGTTTCTTATGGGAAGGAAAAGGAGACAAAAATAACCTATGCACAAAATAAATAATTACTAGAGGATTTCATTATAAACTAAACTGACGACTCACTTCCTTTCTATTACACGTGCATTGAGGATAAGTATGTCTAAGCAGTGAAGGGAATAAAGTGTATTCTACTATACAATGAAGAAACTAAGCTTGCTCTTAAACACTTTGTAACTGAGCGAATGAGATACAACAGGAACATACATAAATATTATAAAAGGCAGACTATTCCAAGTGGTTAAAAAAAAAGGATTATAAAGGGTTTCAGGGGACTCAAGGGAAGGAATTTTTTATTTAAATAAATGAGATGACTAGAAATGAGGAAATGGAATATTCCATCAGAGAAAGGAAGTGCTAATTTTAAAGAGCTTTAAATAATAGATGTGACAAGTTGTGCTTAAAGAAAATATTTCAACTATGTAATAAAAATACATTTCCCAAGTTGAAAAATATATTTTAAAAATCTGGCTGATTTCAAACTTCAAAGAATGAAAGCTCTGAGCTTTGACTAATCCAAAAGGAATATTTATGTAAGGTTTTATAAACGGCCAGTATCCTTGTTTTGAGACTATTTCCTTTCTGTTAGGTACCTTCTACTGTCACTATTGGTATCACTCGGCAACTGTGGTTTTGTGAAGTGTAAATTAAGATTAAATTTTAATTTTCTTAGCTTAGAAGCTGTTTCATGGGTTAGTGAAATCATTTTTGAAATACAGGGTACTATTAGGTAAAGGTGGAGATTCTGTTAGAGCTGCCAGTCAAATAAAAAACCAAGGTCTAAGACAATAAATCATCAGTAAAATACTCAGGAACAAAGGTATCCATTGTTAGGTTGATATTTTCTTAAGGGTTCCAAGAAAAGATGAATTCATTCTGATTTTCTACAGAAGTGAGTCTTACCTGATTCTTTTTTCTAAGCAACAGAAGGACAAACACGGAAAGTCAGTGTAGTGACTATGGAGAAGCCCAAATGTGCACAGGAAGAGTACAGAAAGACTTTTTGATTCTAGAAGGCAACGAATGAGGCAATAAATATTAGGCCAATACAAAAATGGTATTGAGTATTAACAGTTAACTTTTACGTTATGCTTCACGGTTCATGAATGTTTTTCACATATCACAGTTATTTAACTCAAAACAACTCTTTACTTTTATCCATCATTAATTAGCTGTTAGTTACTATTATTCATGAAATAGGTTGGACTTAACCCTACTGTCACCTGTGGCTAAATCTTGAACTATATTTTTTTTAGTTGTGTTCTTGGGATGGAAAGAAACCTCCGAAATGCCTCATCTATAAAACCTGATACTATGCAATGATCTGGAGAGCCAGTAAAACAAATTGATAAACAAAAGTTCTTTCAATTATGGAAGAGCTAGCCCAAACTGACTTCAACCAACATTCCTCCAAAAGAGTAAGTCGAAAACTTAATATAGGACTTACAAAATATCACTAAGGCCCACCCATTAGCTTTATATATTTTGGATTGCCTATATTTTCAGGCTGCAACGGGAGGGTCAGCATCACACTCACATCATTGCAATACCCAGTCCATCAGTAGACAGTCCTCTGCTTTCTGGATGATTTGAAAAAGAATCCAGAACTGAGTTTAATTGCCTGGTTACCCTGACTTAGGTCACTGTTCCTCCCAGAACAAATCACTGCAGCCAGGAAAAGGGAACACCAGTCCCTGTTTAGGCTAAACCTAAATTAAATGTCCCACTTCTGCAGTTGAGAGAGAAGAGGTTAACTGGCAAAGCAGCAAATACCTACTATACCTAAGAAACAAAATGCTGCAAATAAAGGTGCATCACCCCTGGCTGTTGCGTTCCCTTCATGGCTAGGCTAGTCCTCAAGCAATTCATCTTCTCTACTGTTTCCATGTTAATACCCTGGAAGACAGTCTTGTTTGAGTTACACCTCTGTCCAGACTTCAAAAGTTCCCTGGGATTTATGAATCAAATTTCAGACTCCTTAGCCTGACATTTAAGGTCCTTTACAATCTGGTCATTATTTACCTTATCATTCCTATCTTCAGCCAAACAGAACTTTGCTGGACCTTTGCATCTGCTGTTTTCTTTCCAAAATGCTTTTTCTTTGTACCTCTCCTTATCTAAAGTGTACTGAGGGTTTAATAATTGAAACACATGCCATGCATCTTTATGAAGCTAAAAGTAAGTTTTTCCTCTTTTCAGTTCCCAGAACCATAAGCCTCTCCCACAATATCCATGACTTTCTACCTGAGTGATAGCTATTTCTAGATCTCTCTGCCAGAGTCTGTATTTCTCGCTGAGAGTAGTATTTAGATCTTACACTTTCTGACTTTTGAAATAAAAAAAATATCTTATACTCAATAATATGAGTGTTTTTAAAAATAAACTAATACATATGGAGTATTTGGGATAAAATTAACTCACCCTGGGTCCCTTCTATCTAGGCACAAATTTTTTTTGACATTGGAAACAAAATGGCAGCAAATCAATCATTCATTTTTTCATTCATCCTTTCCTTTGTTAAACTTTCGTCAACTGCAAATTCAGTCCCAGGTGGTAGAGACACAAAATTAAATGGTTTGGTTCTCATTCTTAAGGAACTCGTGGATCAGGTAGGAAGATACGCAAGTAATTACAGTACAGTGGAATAAGATGATGTGGAAATGTAAAGGAGGGAAAGGTGAATTATATCTAAAAATTCTTTAAAATCTCCCCAGAAAAAGAAAATTTTGAGTTGCAAAGAAAACGGCAGGAAAATAGCAGGCATAAAATCAAAGAAACAAATTGTGTTTTGGGATGTTAAGAGTTCAATGCAATCAGAGTTAAGTGTATTTGAGGGTACAGAGAAACAATATTGGGAAAATTGATCAAAGGTAGATAATAAAAAAATTTATACTGTATTAAAAAGAATATACATTTTATCATGTAGGTCTCTAGCATTAGCCAAAATCTTGAGCTTGTGCATTGGTATCAGATTTACATTCTAGAGGTAAGGATGGGCTGGAGTTAGGAAAGAGAGACCAAAAGATGGTAAGAAGGTAAGCATAACTTTGAAGATTCTAGCCTGGGAAACAAGATACATTTTAAAGCCATTAACTGAAGCAAGAAATATAAAAACATAACAGATTTTGGAAACAGGGAAAAATGATCATGTTGAATTTGAGATCGATGTAGCCTTCAGGTAGAAGTGTCTAGCAGGTGCAATAAATGACTAGAAACTGTTACTATCTTATCTATTCCACCACTGATTGTGGAATTAATACAAATAAAAAATTATTTTCAAATCAGTTTATTTCATATTTGGGTTTATGCAATAATTGGAATAGAACCTATGAAGAGCCTTTTAGTGAACAATTTAGTGGACTTGTTAAAATGAATGGAAAATAATGAACTTCAGTTTTAAAATTAATTATACATGAAATTGGAGGTTTCTGTTCTTTTAGAACATAGCTGAAATAGTTGAAACAACTAAGTACTTTGTAAAGTCCACACATAGTTCTTAACATTTAAAATAATTTCAATAAAACCCTTCTTCATGGATAGCATATGTTTCACAAACTATACTCAAGGGAAAACTATTTCCATGAGCTGTTTCTATATTTCCCACATTCTAATAGAGTTTATCTATTGAAAGAGGTAGCATTGCTTAACGATGTGAATATGCTTTCAGTTTCAGATACATTATACATTGGTCAAACATATATGCTGAGTGTCTTGATGTGCTGAATTTGAATAATTTGGGACCGATTTAGAAGAACTTTTTCCCCATCAATTTTAGAGCTTCCTTTACTTCCTTACTTCTCAAGCTATAGATCTGGGGGTTAAACATGGGAATCATAATGCCATAACATATGAAAACCATATGTTATGAGGCTGTGGGTACAAGTATGATGATAGGGTTCCATGGAAAATGGCTACTGCTGTCAGGTGGGAGGCACACGTGGAGAACGCTGTTTTCCTCACTGTGGTAGAACATATCTTCGGGGTGGCAGCCAGGATATAGATGTAGGAAAAGATGACGACCAACCCAGTGAACAAGTTAAATCCCGCAAAGATAGCAAGTTGCACAGTGTTGATGTCAATGTTGGAGCATGAAAGGGTGACTTGCAGAAGGAGAGTGAAAATGTAAAACCCGCTTGCACAGAAGCATTTAGGGAGCCCACGACATGTGAACCAACTACACAGTGGATGCAGGTTCTTCGCAAAGTGACAATGAGATAGTGAAGTGGGTTACAGATGGCCACATAATGGTTCCCTGCCAGAGCGTCCAGGAGGTAACAGACCCTGGTCACAAATATTGCACAAACTAATTGCACAATATTTGCTCCACTGTCCTCTGCTGCGTTTCTTCCCTCAGAAATGATGTCCAGCACAGACATTCACTGTAGTATCTGAAAGGAAGAACAATCCAAGCCTGGAAGTCACCGAAATACACCAGGAATTTTATCTTTGATTCTTTGCTGATTCTAGAAGAATCTTCCCCCAGAAACTCAACAGTGGAAACAGTATCCAGAGCTGCTGAAGGATTTTTGGTAGTCAAGAAAATAGCATTCAAGTGACAGAATTCTTTCATCTGGGATTTGGTGCCCAACCCAAATTTGAATATGCCCTCTCCATTGTATTTCTAGTTATCTGTGAGACCTCTATGGTGAGTAATGTTGGAATGATTCTGCTTATCAAGACCGATTCCAGACTTTGAACATCTGTGTGCTCCTTCCTGCCACACGTGGCTTTTCTGGCTATCTCCCAACCTCTGCTATCATTCCCAAGATGCTGCAAGACCTCATAGTAGAAAATTAAAATATTTTAAAATTAAAACAAAGAATATGTAGTCTTATGTACAATAAAAATACAATGAATATTATTATTATGCATTGTCAAGATCAATTTAAAACATAATTTGCCAGTGGGTTTACTTGGTTTATGTTTCATGAATGGGAAAACTGACTACTAAGTTTGTAACTTTTCACATATGTTTGACTTGAGTTGGTTGGGATGGTCACTTCAAGTCCCTAGAGTGACCTACCACCTACTTAGTAAAGACCAGAGAGCTGACATTTTGCAAAACATTTTCCAGTCCTTTCTATTGGGATTTTATCATGTTTTTCTTTGCCTTTACTCTTTGAATTTTATCCCAACTACTGTCAATCTCTGTGTACCATAAAAACTTACTCAGTAGTTTGGTTGTTTAAAAGAGTTACATTAGTGTTAAAATATTTTCAATTATTTTGCCAGAAACCATTGAAACCACAAAAAAGATAAACTGGAAGTTAAGAATTCTTTGGTTTCTCTGAAGGAATTATATTAATCTTATAAACTACATGATGAGAAAGTTTTATATGCAGGTTAAATATTGGTCACCTATAAAGTTAGAATGATAAACTCTCATTTGATAGCTATACACACTTGGGAAAATAATTTTCTTATATTTGAAAATACACCCTTGAGTTCCTGAACCACTGGCAAACATTGGAAACTGGGCTCTCAGCTAATTGTTCTATAGTTCACTGAGGAAACTGTGACAACAGCAGGAGCTGAAGTCTTCTGTGGATATTACTGGGTTTGCCAAGTTATTTAAATTTAACCAAAAAGATTCCTAAGAAAAAATCCCACCCTATAGGACATTACTGTTAACTATAAACTTAATTAAATAAGTGTTCAAGAGAATTAAAATTCAAGCCATAGACTGGGTGAACACATTTGTAAAGCATATAATTGATAAAGGTATATCCAGATATACAAAGAACTGTTAAAACACAGGAAAATATCCCGATTAAAAAATGGACAGAAGATCTGAACAGACCCTTCACCAAAGAAGATATACAGATCACAATAAGCATATGAAAATATGTTTAATATCATATGTCATTTGGGAACTGAAGACTAAAACAACGAAAACCACTTCACACCTAAGCTTCTATACACCTAAGCCACTACACACCTATTTAAATGGCTTAAATCCAAAACATGGACAATACCAAATGCTGACAAGAATATAGAGTAACAAGAACTCTGGTTCATTGCTGAGGTGAATGCAAAAATGATAGAGTCTTTCTGTAAGCACACAGGCAGCTTCTTACAAAACTAAACATATGTTACCATACAACCCAGCAATCATACTCCCAGGTGCACCCGGCTGAATCAAAAGCTTGTTTCCACATAAAAACCTGCACTTGGATGTTTATAGCAGCTTTATTCATAACTGCCCAAACATGGAGGCAACCAAGATGTCCTTCAATAGCTAAATAGTTAAACAAACTGTGGTATAGCCAGCTACACAGTGTATTATTCAGTGATAAAAAAAAAAATGAACTATTGCCCCTGGGCAGGTGGTTCCTTGGGTTAAAGCGTTGTCCTGATATGCCAAGGTTGTGAGTTCGATCTCTGGTCAGGGCACATACATAAAGCAACCAATGAATGCATAAATAAGTAAAATAACAAAGTGATGTCTCTCGAGGGAGAGATATCAATTTGTTATTTGATTTATTTATCTTTTTCAGAAAAGAAAAGAAAAAATAAATGAGCTATTAATCCACAAAGAGCCACAAAAGGAATATTAAATGCCTATTGTTATGTGAAAGAAGCCTACCTGAAAAGGTTATACACTAGATGATTCACACTGCGTGACATTCTGGAAAAGCCAGGTGTTCAGGGAGAGGGAAGGAGGACTATGTGGAACCCAGGGAATTTTTAGGGCAGTGAAACTATCTGTATGGCACTGTAATGATGCATACATGACATTATGCATTTGGTAAAACCCATAGAACATACAACACACTAAAAGTGAACCTTAATTTAAACTGCGGACTTTAGTTAATATTAATGTATCAATATTAGTACATCGATTGTAGTAAATGTATGACACTGATACAAAATGTTAATTAAAGGGGGAATGGGGGGGGAGAGGAAAGGTATTTGGGAGCCTCTGTACTTTTTGTTCAATTTTCCTGTAGACCTAAAACTGCTATAAAAATAAAGTCTGTCAAAAACAATGATAGGAGTGACTATATTATATGTACTTAAGAAATATAAATAAATGGATAAGAATATTAGTGCATACTATAAGGATTCTGGCTAGAGGTGTCTATGAAGATTTCATAGAAGTATTGAGATTTAAGTATTGAATGATAAGATAAATTGAATGAGAATAATTAAAACAAATAAGAAATACTTTAAGGTAACATTTCATAAACAGAACTCTGTATTGAATGATAGCCTTTCAGACTGTATTGTGTTGTGCTATATTGAGAGAAAAGGGTGGCATAGCAAGTAACAACAATGTTGGTTTTAAGCATAATTTTTCTTATAAAGTTTATTTCAATGTAATCATATTTTTCTTACTTCTTTAAAAGACATGGAAAATATTATCATGCTAGGACTCTATTAATCAATGTTTGTAGAGGTGTTAAAACTAACTAACCTTCCCCATCCTGGAAATAACTTTCCCTTTGTCAATGCTGACATCTTCACTTACCTTGATATTTTTTTCTTTCCTTTTACTGACAAAGTTTTTAAAAATGGGAGCTATATTCAATCCTTTAGCACCAATGCTTCAGTATTTTCCTTGCACCTACCTCTACCTCCTTAAGAATCAGTCTCAAGAAAGACTTTACTGATCTCTTCCATGTCAGACTCAAAGATCTTTCTTCCATTCTCATTTTTGTGGGGGACACTTAGTCCTTTTGACTACCCCATTTCTGAAAGCTTCTCTCTCCCCAGATTTCAAACATATGGGATTCCCCCCCACCCTCATCCTACTACTCTGTGAGAGAACATCAGTTGTTTGCCCCACAACCCAGATATGTGCCTTGATCAGGAATCAACCCTGATATTTCACTTTGCAGGATGACACCCAATCAACTGAGCCACACCGGTCAGGGCCTCCTCTATGTCTTTTCAGTGCTAACCATTTTTAAGGTACTACTAATGTCATACTTCTACTAAACCTTAACTATAGCTTCTCAGAACTTTTCCTACAAATCAGAGAAGTTCTGAGTAAGGAAAGTGCTCTTTTTGGCTATTAAAAAGGGTCAGAGTAAAAGTCTTGCTACCCACAGTCATTTTACTTGGTATTATTAAATTTGTTCTTCCAGCCTTTAAAAAAAAAAAGCAAAGTGGAGATATTTGTATCTTTTTAAAGATCTTTCCTCAATTCCTTTCCTTTCCCCTTCAAATTAGTAGCATAGTAGTCCCCCCCTTATCTGTGGTTTCATTTTCCAAGGCTTCAGTTACCGATGGTCAACCACAATCCAAAAATGTTAAATGGAAAGTTCCAAAATAAGCAATTCATAAGTTTTAATTTGCTCGCCATTCTGAGTAGTGTGATGAAATCTCTGGCCCTCCTGCTCCATCCTGCCCTGGACATGAATGACCCCTTTGTCCAGCATCTCCGTGCTGTATATACTCCCTGCCAGTTGTCTCTCAGTAGCTTTTTCAGCTACCAGATGGACCGTCATGGTACAGTAGTGCTTATGTTCATGTAACTCTTAGTTTACTTAGTGATGACACAAAGCAGAGGAGTAGTGATGCTGGCAATTCAGCTATGCCAAAGAGAAGCTGCAAAGTGCTTCCTACAAGTGAAAAGGCATGTATGAAAAACATAGCCCATAAGTAGGATTCAGCTGAATAGAATTTGAGTAGAATTCTACTCAACTATTGGAAGTTTCAGGAATCCACTGGGGGTCTTGGAGTGTGTCCCCCATGGATGAAGGTGGTAACTTCTTGCCTTCCAAGAAGGATTTATCTTACTTATAGTTCTTTTGCCATTCTAAGGTCTTGACTTCCCAGGCTTGATTTGAAAACTGCTCCTAGTGTGCAAGCCCCTCCCAGAGATTCTCATATTCCAGTGCAATGTTCTCAAGAGAATGCTGTCCCCTTTCCACAAACTGTAGCAGAAATAAGGGATTGGCCATAATTCTTGGTTCTGTTTTTCTCTACCCTCTACAGCATACATAAAGTTATGTATGTATGTCAGACTTCTCAGAAGGGTGAGATGACTTAATTATGCTATGTGAAAAATAAACTTAATATTTTATGAATATTTTGTAAACATATTTTATGAATATTTTAAGGTAAAGGATTTGATATATTACTCACTTCACAGGAAATTTCCTGATGAATACATCCCACTTTCTGGCATTACTTTCCACTCTTTAGATGTTTACTTATTTGTAGAACAACCTCTTGATTCAAATTTTCTAAAGACAGATTATTTCATCAAGTCTGATTAAGCTCATGTAGAAAAACATTATCAGATACTATAGCCATTAGCCATGTGTGGCTATTGAGCACTTTAAAAGTAAGAAGACATACAGATGGCCAATAGACTGTGAAAGATGCTCAATATCACTAATCATCAGGGGAATACAAATCCCAACCATGGTGAACTATTACCTCACACCTGTCAGAATGGTTATTACCAAAAAGTCAAGAAATAACAAGTGCAGATGAGCATGTGGAAAAAAGGGAATCCTGGTACACTATTGGAGGGATTATAAATTGGTATAGCCACTGTGGAAAACAGTACGGAAGTACCTCAAAAAATTGAAAATAGAACTACCATACGACCTAGAAATTCCACTTCTGGGTAGTTATCCGAAGAAAACCAAAATTGTAATTTGAGGTAAAACACCCCCATGTTTACTTCAACATTATTTACAATAGGTAAGATATAGAAGCAAACTAGGTTTCCATCTGTAGATGACTGAATAAAGACGATGTAATATAGCCATGGTATAAACAATGGAATATTACTCATCAGGATAAAGGAATGAACTCTTGCCATTGGGAACGACACGGGTGACTTAGAGGGTATTATGCTAAATGAAAAAAGCAGACAGAGAAAGACAAATACAGTGTGCTTTCTCTTATATGTGGAGTCCAAAAAACAAATAAACAAACAACGAAACAGAAACAGACTCAGAGAACATGGATACAGCGAACAGACTGATGGTTGTCTGAGGGGAGGGGGATAGAGGAATGTGTGAAAAATGTGAAGGAGAATAAGGGGTACAAAATATGAGTTATAAACTAAGCCACAAGGATGTAGTGTACAGCACAGGCTCTGTAGTCAACAGTACCATAATAACTGCATGGTGACAGATGGTTACTAGACTTACTGTGGTGATAACATCATAAGGTATATAAATGTCAAATCACTATGTTGCACACCTGAAACTAATATAATACTGTATGCCAACTATGCTTTAATATAAATATTTTAAAATAGAGAACACAAAGCAACCCAAAAAACCTCTAAAATGGCTACCAGTAATAATAAACATATTGATTTTCTTTTACTAATCAAAGGAAAAAGCAAAAAAAAATCATGTCTATAGTCAAAAGAAATTACTTACCATAAGATTTTAATTCATGTATATTTTATCTATTGTTTAAATGGAAGTTTTCTTCCAAATAAAAATAGGTGGCTAATCTAAATTGAGTTGTGCTTTAAGGGAAAAATATCTACCAAGTTGTAAAGACTTAGTACATACACACACCCATGAAATAATAATTTATACACTGATAGCATATTGAAATGATAACATTTTAGATACACTGGATTAGCTTGTTTTTACTTACTTTGATGTGGTTATTAAAATATGGATTTGTCTTAATATAATGCCATATTTATAATTCTATTGGACATCGCTGGTCTCGAATAATGAAGTCATTTGTGAGATATGGGCTTGTGGATAAGCTTAGGGAGAGAAAATAAAGCTGCAACAGGACAGTTTGTGGTGCACTTTGTCTTTCCAGTTTCAGCAGAAAAAGCTCTAGAGTAGACTTTTTTCATGTCATAGTCAAGTTGAAGGAATGGATTCACTATGTCTCATCCTGTTATGGGTATACCTAACCAGTGTAAATCACAGAATTAAAAACAAATTCTCCATATGACTATGACTGAGTTATAACCACACACATACAGCTTCAAAAAACAAATTTTACTTTCTGTAGAAAATGTCCCATAAACCGGGATCAAACACTCAAATGCTTATAGGGGTTAGACGGGCAACTTAAATAAGTGAAGTGGACCAGGTGAGACAGGTGGTAAATCAGAGAAATATTTAGCGTTGAAAACAAGCAACTAGAACTGACAGGCAGAGACAATGGTATGGTAATTACCAGAGGGGAGGGAGCGGGGAGAGCTAGAAGAGGGTAACAGAGGGATAAATGGCTTGCAGGGGTGAAACTCAATACGGCACACAAATGGTGTGTCAAAGAACTGTACATGTGAAACCTGCAGGATTTCATTAACCAGTGTCACCTCAACAACTTCGATAAAAAATACAATTTTAAAAATAAAAGAAAACAGGAACTGGTGCTCAGCTCTAACCAGTTGTTACCATGTGAGAGCATGTGGTTGTTGTCAGACCTTCTGTGGTTGTTGTCAGACCTTCTGATATTTTTAGAGAAATCAGAAATCCAAATTTTTACGTGACCTTTCATTACTTAGTCTTTCAAACTATCCTGGGTGCTGTGTACAATCTGTATGGGAGCCATTTATACTTCGGGTTATAAATCTGTAAACTGTGGTCCAAATTTAGAGAAAAAGACTTTTTTTAAATTTATTTTATGTATTTATTTATTTATTTATTTATTTTTTATTTATGTATTTACGTATTTATTTATTTAGGTAGTATTAACATTGTTTAGTATTTTATTTAATCTTTGTTGTATTTTTTTCCATTACCGCTTAGTCCCTTATACCCCCTTCCTCCCAGCAATCACCACACTGTTGTCCATGTCCATGAGTCCTTTTTCCTTTTTGCTCAATTCTAAATAGTGCCATAATGTCTCAATCTATGACAAAAGTTTTACTCACAATGAAATCAGTATAAATATATGGGTGCAGGACATGTGATTTTCCTTCATTTGTAACTCCGTTCAGGCTTGAACATTTTAAGGACAGTTAGACATCTAAAAGCAGCAGTTCATTATAGTACATGTATTTCTTATTTAGTAAGTTATGTATAAAACATTTCAAGCATTCAACACAATTAGAGGAATATAATGAATAATCAATAATACTCATCACCAAGTATAAGACATAAAACTTCACAAATGAGTAAATTGGCACAACTCTACAAAGGTCATTTGGCAGTTTTTCCACAAATTACAGTGTTTCTATTGTTTGTTGCCACAGTTTCACTGTGTGCCTATCCTCAGTAACATTCAATCACACCAAACACACTGCCTCAGCCCTAAGTAATTACTATCCTGAATTTATCTTAGTGATCAAAATTCCCACATTATGTATTTTATATGTTTGATAGGTATCCCAAAACAATATAGTATTATTTATTCATATTTTAATGTTTGAGATGTTTCACATGATAAAATTTCTTCTGAAACATTGTTTTTCCGGAGGGCCCTATGTCTTTTCTCGTCTGCTGTGTTGTTTGTGCCATCTCTGCATTTACTCTTCTCATTGAGGCCGAAGGGCAGGTCTTATTGATTTTGGCCTTCACTATCGCTTTGGGAGACTTAACCATTTGCTGTATGTCTGTCTAGTTCATTTAATAGGTAAGGAGAATTCCACTGTAGGAATAAAACAAGGTATGCAGCCATTCATCTATGCAGGATCTTTAAGCTCTTTCCAATTCTTCTTAACCACAAACAAACCTAAAGCACTATGTTGCACACTTGCTTCTGCACATGTGGCAGGTTTTAGGGCAATGATACTCAAAGTGAATTCCCAGGCCAGCGGCATTGGCATTAGCTGGGAACATGTTGGAAATGCAACTTCTTGGGTCCTACCATGATATAGTTGGAAATACTGGGGATGGAGCCTAATGATCTGTTTTAAAAATCCCTGCTCATGATTCTGTGGCACACTAAAGTTTAAGGATCACAGCTTTGAGGTATAAGACTAGGCATTGTAATCCTGGCTCATAGAGTATATGCATTACTAATTTGTTATATAGTTAAAAAGTTGTTTTGAAAGTGGATGAAGCAATTTATAGGCAGGCAGCTTTAGAATATCTGATGGAACAATTAGGCGGTAAAATATGCTACAGTACCTTAGCAGTTAAAACAGAGTAGTATTAACATATGATAAGCATAATTAACAATGGTACTCAATCCAAAGAACCCAAAAAGACCCAAACATTTGGAAGTTTAGCATAAGAATATGGGGGCATCTTATATCAGAGAAGATTAATTTTTCACTGAATTCTGTTTAGACAGTTGGAGAGACATATAATAAGAAAAAATGAGGTCCCTTCTTAGATAAATTTCAAATCACTACATACAGGAGGTGGACAGATTGTGTGTGTGTGTGTGTGTGAGTGTGTGTGTAACCAGAAAAGCACTAGGAGAAAAGAGAACATGGAGAATGTTAACCTCCAGAGTGGGAAGGGCCTTTCTCTCTATGAGAAATATAGAAGCCATAAATTTCAGTTAAAAAAAAAAACTTATAATGGCAAAAATAAATAAATGCAGAGGTAGGCAAAAGCAGGTTTATAGTTAGTTGTGAGTATGTAAAACAGCTTATTCTTGTATTATTTATTATTATATTATTTATTTATGATGATTACCTAATTTTGCCCACCCCTTTAAATAAGCAAAGTAAATAAATAAATAAGCAAAATACTCATATTATACATATGGGAAAAAATGTAACATATCACAGTGGGCTATTATTTCTAGGGAAAAATAATCAGAGAATATGAAAAGAAGACTCTCCTAATACAAAACACAAATATCTCTGAAATTCATGAAAAAACACTAAAATGAGTATGTATTAAGAGAAACAAGTTTAAACAGCAATGAAACAAAGTTTGCACTTACATGAAAGGCTAAAATCCAAAATATACTGTGCCGTCAAGGCTGTAGGGAAGCAGTACCTCCCATGAATTTTTACTGAGAGAGTAAATTAAAAACTATCTCTAGTGAGCCTCCTTGGCAGCATTTATCAAAATTAAAATGTTTGTGCTCTTCGTCATCATAATTCTAATGCTAACCTTAGGACTTTATCCTAGACCTATTTTATCACACATGGGAAATTACATTTATACTTGATTAGTCATGTGGCATTATTCACAATGAAAAAAGAAAGAAAAACAACCTAAATTTCTATAAATGGAGGGCTAATTCCATAAATCATGTTATATCTACACAATCACATACTTTTAAATTGTTAAAAAATAAAAAAGAATGAAGAAGTACTTTACAAATGGTTTAATACAAAAAAAACTTTAATGTGCAAAACAGCATGTAGTATATGCTACCACAAGGAGAGAGAAAATTCATTCCAGGTATATTTTTATATTTTTATGATGTTTGAACTATGTGCATAATTGATCAGTCCAAAATCACATATATCTGTGTATCTCTGAATGGATTTGCTCAGGTTCTGTATTAGAGGAATCAACTATAGTTGTATACTTATTCCATTAATACAGTATAATAGTTAGCTGGTGATATCTAACAAAGGGGTAGATTGTTATGCTGATAGTAAGCAAAATTCATTTGAGAATCGACTTCCTTTTTTTGCATGACATCCTCAGTGATCTTTTTCTGCTGCTATTTTACATGAAATATATTCCGAAATACTATTGTATACCAGGAATTTTTTAAATAAAACTCTTCTGTCATCAGTGAAATAATCTACCTTGCAGTATATTTCCACAAGTCTGAGTTATTTCAATTTATTTTTAAATATTAAAAATAATTAAAACCAGAGCTTTGACTTGGATTCCCCATTTTCCTCTTCATGCTCAATAAATCTTTTCCCCAAATCATATCTTCTATTGTACTTACACCTCTGCCCTATGCTCATCTCCTTTCCATTGTTTCTTGCTACCAAATAGCTGCACCTTTCCTTACTATACACATGGAAATTCATCTGATTTCTTCTCTAAAATTTCTGACATTAGTTTCTGATTATATTAAATTATGAACCACAGTAAAATGTGTAAACATCTATTTTTAAAACTTGCTATTTTATTCAAGATTCTCAGTGACTAACCATAATTGGCATTTATTTACTTGAAAGCTAGCGCATGGATGGCTTACATCAAAGAACTAAATTTTAACCCTCCCTTTCTTGGCAATGCTTTCACTGTTCTCTCAAGGACTGACGTACTTTTCTTGCAAGTACATCAAAAAACTACGTGCCGCTTCTAGGATTCTACTTTTATATCTATTAAAACCAACTATCGTTCCAATTCTTTCTAGCACTGTCACAAAATAGCATTCTGTGACATGGGGCACTTCAGGTCTTTGATCAAATGTCAACTTCTCATGGAAACATGTCCTCACTTTATTTAAAACTGATATTTATCTTTCATACCTAATACAGGACCACCAATCTCCCTTTTCTTTTAAAGGGAGATGTGTATATCTTAATTTGTGCATGGTGCATTAAAAACAGATTCAATTTTTAATAAATATTATCTTTTTTATATATTTTATTGATTAAGCTATTATAGTTGTCTCATTTTTTTCTTCCCTTTTATCCCCTCTGCCCTGCACCCCATCCCATCATCCCCACATCAACATTTTTCCGCCACCACTTTCCCCAGGCCCACCCCTCCCCACTTCCCACCGTCAAGCCTCCCCTCATTTGGCTTTGTCGATGGGTCCTTTATACATGTTCCTTCATGACCCTTCCCCTCCTTTTCCTCTGTTATCCCCCATCCTCCTCCCCTCTGGTTACTGTCAGTTTGTTTTTTATTTCAATGTTGCTGGTTATACTTTGCTTGCTTGTTTATTTTGTTCATTAGGTTCCACTTATAGGTGAGATCATATGGTGTCTGTCTTTCACTGCCTGGCTTATTTCACTTAGCATAATGCTCTCCAGTTCCATCCATGCTGTTGAAAAGGGTAGTAGCTCTTTCTTTCTGTCTGCTGCGTAGTATTCAACTGTGTAATGTACCACAGTTTTTTGATTCACTCATTCACCATTGGGCACTTGCATTGCTTCCAAATCTTGGCTGTTGTAAACTGTGGTGCTATGAACACTGGTGTGCATAAGTTCTTTTGAATTATGTTTCAGGATTCTTAGAAAGAAGAACAAACTAGGAGGGACCACAATACCTGAAATCGAACTATATTATAAGGTCACTGTAATCAAAACAGTCTGGTACTGGCATAAGGACAGACACACAGATCAATGGAACAGAATAGAGAGCCCAGAAATAAAGCTTTATCTCTATGGTCAATTAATATTTGACAAAGGTGGCAGAAGCATAAAATGGGGTAAAAATAGCCTCTTCAACAAATGGTATTGGGAGATCTGGACAACTACATGCAAATAAATGAAACTTGACCACCAATTTACATCACACATAAAAATAAACTCAAGATGGGTAAAAGACTTAATATAAGTTGTGACACCAAAGAAGTCCTAGAGGAGAACATAGGCAAGAAAATCTCAGATATTCCACACAGCAGTATTTTCACCAATATGTCCCCTAGATCAAGGGACATAAAGGAAAGAATAAACAAATGGGGCCTCATCAAAATAAGAAGCTTCTGTATAGCTAAAGAAAACATCAGCAAAATGAAAAGGGAACCAACCGTATGAGAAAATATATTTGCCAATGATACCTCAGACAAGGGTTTGATCTCCAAAATATATAAAGAGCTCACATGGTTCCACTCCAGGAAGACAAACAATCCAATTAAGACATGGGCCAAGCACCTGAACAAACACTTCTCCAAGGAGGACGTACACAGGGCCCAGAGGCACATGAAAAGATGCTCAGCATCACTAGCCATCAGAGAGATGCAAATTAAAACCACAATGATATACCACTTCACACCAGTCAGAATGGCCATCATAAAAAAAAAAAATCAACAAACAAGTGCTGGCGAGGATGTGGGGAAAAGGGAGCCCTAGTGCACTGTTGGTGGGAATACAGGCTGGTGCAGCCACTGGGGAGAACATTTTGGAATTTCCTCAAAAAACTAAAAATGGAACTTCCTTTTGACTCAGCAATTCCACTGCTGGGATTACACCCTAATAAAAATTAACTTTATATAAAGATGTAGATACACACATTTACTAGATAGCTGTTTTATGAGGGTAGGATGTTTTGTTTGTTTTTTCCTTTTTTGTCCACTGCTGTTTCTCCAAGCACCTGGAACAGGTTCTGGTAGTGGAAGCACTCAATGAATATTTGTTAAATGAAAAAATATAATTTTTCATGTAACCCAGGAAACCTTAGGATGTCAAACTGTACACCCAGTTAGAGTACTTCTTCAGATGTAATGAAAAGACAGAGCTAAAATCTGTAACTTGAAAAGTTTTAATTTGATCATTCCTTTGATAATTATCCTCTTTTAACCAGAAATGTTAATAAGAAAATCGATTCCAAAACAGGGCCAGCCTAGGCAAAGTACAAGAAGAAAGGGGCATTGGAGGAAAAGCAAGAATGAGACCAACAACAAAAGCAATATGCCTGAATGTCTAAGACATTATCATGCACAACAACAAAAAAAATCGACAATGTGATAAGTACTTTGTTTAAAATCTCATTTTTCTTAATGTCCTCGTCTAGATAAAAATACTCATCATGTGTACACATATGAGTACAATATAACTCATTTTTATTTCTTTGTTTTATTGTATTCTTTTCCATTACCATTTATCCCCCCACACCTTCCAACTCCATCCACACCTACCCGGACTGCCAATCACCACACTGCTGTCCATAGTTCTAGCCAGAGATATTTGAGAAAAGGGAAAACTCCAGTATGTCTGAAGACCTCATGCAGAATATCCTCCTCTATAATCTGGGATCATTCATTTTGTTAAGAGGCTTTCAAACATTTCTGTTCTGGGTTATAAGTAAAGTTAACAAAAACTAGGTTTCCTCATGAGGATTTTCTAACTTCCCTCTGGCCGGACGGTGCTTAGGTCCTGGGTTGCCTTCCTGTGCTGCTCTTTGGTGATCCTCGGGGACACCGCTGTCTTGCTCTTTAACCTTTTCTCTTTATGCTGTCATCCTACCAAAAGGGATTCTCCACAGATCAATCCCCGAACAAATCTCTCACATGAGTGCATCCAGAAATAGAACTGAAACACTATATATGAAAACAATTAAGCAAAAACTTCATAAAATAGAAACATAAAAAATGCACACTTTGTATAAGACAATCTTTTTTTTTAACAATTGTCCCATCAGAGCCTTATCAATTGCAAATAATTATTGCTGGCTATGTATATATAATGTCTGACCAAGTGCCTTGCTATATAATTATTAGTTTTAATATCATGCCTCATTAAAGAGAATACGTTTTAAAAGCTGGGGCAGTTTATATATATATATTTAATTAATATTAAATATAAAAACATATGTTACTAATACAATTAATGAAAGCTTGTTGACTGATAGAATGAACGGTTATTTTTACAGTTTTTTTTTTCTCTTACAATTGAGTTGTGTCTTCAGCTTTTAAGAGTCAGTCTTTATTTACCACACATAGCATCTTCAATAACTGGATGTCTTGTCTTGGAGCACTTTCTCTTCCCTAGATATTTCTAGAATCACTGAGGAACATTGGCAGGTTCCAGAATTATTCTATTTATGATTGTCAGCCAATGTTTTGTTTCCTGTGGCAGACTTTGTCTCCTCTCTACTCTGGATCTCCTCTGGTAGCCTATAAACTTCTTCCCTCAGGCAGTAACTGCTCTCCACTTTGGTATTTCACTCCAAGCAACTCCCCACAGCACAGCTAAGACCAGCCGTCATGATTTAACAAGATTTTACTAAAGGTTAGGGTAGGAAAAAAAGGAATACAGTGAAATACACACACACGCACACATGCATGCATGCACACAAAACACTTGAAACTGGGTTAAATGGGTAGGATCTCTCAGAGTTCTTAGGCCAGGCTACCCCACAGGTACTCTTAGACAACTCTCACCTGAGCTAACTTCCACCCAGCTAACATGTCACACGGGCCAGCCCATCTCCCTCCCTATATCTTCCTATCAGAGAACCCAGACAGCCACTCTCATATGCCCCCCCCAAAAGTAGGTGAGTGGGGGGATTTTTGGCAACTCTTCCCAGAGGAAAAATGACCCTTTACATTTATTATTCTTGAAATAAATAGGGGTTTATTGTCTTAAACCCTCCATTCCAGAATAGGATATTGGCTTTACCTTTGCATAACCTAAAGGCCAATTAACAAAATCATCCCCCCTTAGAGAATGTATTATCCACCTATGACAAAACCTGCTTTCAACTTTGAATTATATTGACCTGTATGCTACCCCCACACCCACACACTGATACCCACATGTATATTAAAGTCATTGATATGAGTAAATGAGAGAGTCTGGTTTATTGCACACCTAGGTCAACAATATACTTTCTGATCATGTACGGTATGGCCTTGCATTCCATTAAGATATATTCTAGTTATATTTTTTCATATATTAGCAGAAAAAACATGTCTATTTTTAAGAAAATAGTAAAATAAGAGTTTTATGAGTACATTTTCATGCTTTTTTTATAAGTCATAGTAACAATTTCTTTTAGATTTAAAGTATTTGAACGCAGGGAGGAAATGTCAAGAACAAACAAGCTCATATAACAGATGGAAAATCCACTGTATCAGTATGTCTAAACATTGGCTATACACTTGAACCATCTGCAAAAGTCTTGAAAAATACTGATACTTGGGCCCTACTCCCAAAGATTCTGATTTGTGTGGGGTGTGTCCCAAGCATCAATTGTTTTTGGAAAAGTTCTGCACATGATTCTACACACAACCAAAAAATGAGAATCTCTGTACTCCGTGAATCCAATGTGATTGGGGAGAGGGGGCATTACAGGTTATCATCTGAAAGGAATTCCACTGAAAGATGTCAAAAACTCAAAAGTAACTGCAACAAAAGTAATCTCTGCATTCAATCAGGAACACACTTCTCTTTTTCAGAATTTAAGCAAAAATTTCCTTGTGTTGCTTTTCCTAAAAAATTAAATGCTTCTACTACAATATTTAGAAATTCATCTCTAAATTTAAAATTTACCTCTTTTATTTTCAGAGAAAAAAAACCTCTTCTAACATTTTACATTTTAAGAGATTGATTTAAAAGTAAAAGTAAAGGTGTTCCACTCCTGATCTGGTGGAATTGAACATCTTGGCCAAAAGAGTTCAACAACAAAAGACATATTTAAACTTTCATGAACATAACTTAGTGTTATTCGTTGAGCTGAAGACAATCCAATGTGGATTTAAATATCATAAATAGGGAACATCTTACAATTCCACAAATTGGCTCCATTTGTAAAATGTGGAGTTACATAAGCCTTTGGTACACTGGGGACCTGGGGATAGATGAAAGATGAAAATGCTAATATATTGTGCACCTTTGAGATAATGTCATTTCTGAGAGTCTAAGCTTTCACACAGAGGAGCTCTGCACTGTAGTGATGCATCAGAACATAGGTTTATGAAATTTTGAGAAGCACACAACTTAGATAAAGGGTACATTGGTAATGTAATTTCAATACAAAAAAAAGGGATTATTTTATTTTAGGCATTTTTTCCTCTTTTTGCACAGTTTGGATCAACTGCATTATTAAATTAGGTAATTGTCTAGGAGTATCTACCCTGTTTTGCTTTGCTGTTTACTCTTGATTAGGCTATTTTAAAACTCCGTAAAGGTTGTAAATTAAGTTGTAGAAATCTGATAGCAGAGCAAATTATTCTTGGCTAGTAATAGAAGAAAGGACCATTGTTCCTGTGTATAGAAAACATTACGACGCCAAAGTTTGAGCTTCTCCTTTCTTCAGTATTGGTTTGGAAGGTGTTTTGTTGGCTGTTTAACAATTTTCAGGAACTGTGATGTTACCCTACAAGGTGTAAGGTATGTTACTCTACTTTTTAGGTGACAAGTTAGCCTGCCATAATTTTATATTTGCTGGTAAAATCAATTAATTCCTTGCAGGTCCTTTTACCAGGTTTTGTAAATTTGAAAAAGAGCAGAACTTTTTTATATTACATGTTTGCATTATATATTATATAAATATATTTAAATTTAAATATAATATATATATTTTATGTAATGTATATGATTTATATAAAGCTCATTTAGTAAACATAAATAATCTCTATACCTGCCTATGTGCATTCTTATGGAGTATTCTAATACATTGGTTTTAAGCTAATCATAAACTGTAAATAAAGTGAACTATTTCATTTTGCCTGTAGGACTTTAGTAATTCACCAAGTTTTACATTTTATGACTGTAAACGTGATATATTTTGCAATGTTGGGATTCAAATACTCCCTAGATATATAATTTTCTTAATTTATGTAGTACACCAAACAACTGAGATTTCCTCCTCTAAATCTCTGTCAAAGATTGCTATATTTTTGGTATTCTAAAAAGTATTAAAATAATAAACTATGTCATGCAACTAATTGAATATAAGATCTAGATATTATCATTATAATCCCTGTTATTAAACTATTCTTTATTTTTTTATTATAATCTATAAAGATCACTTTGGACACCTTGCTATTTTTTAAAAATTTTAATTGGCATTTCAAAGTTGGTTGGTTATTTGGTTATATTCTAGTTTCATAAATTTAAACTCAGTAAGAATTTTATTTTTGTAACTTTATAGCTACAGTGGTTAATCACTGAAAAAATTTTAACTATTTTAAAATTATATTTCAGGTTTATGTGATCTAACAAAATAAAGTACCAATAAAGGTAGTCAATCCTCTTAAAGAAAACAAAGTATCATATACTTTTAACTAAGGATGGGAGTTTAGAGGCAACTCAGATGAAAATAATCTTAAAGTTCACATCTAAATCCAATCGCTGGGAATTAAAATTCATTGGCTCAGAAGAGTCTGGCAAGACACACAGAAATCTCCCTTTCAATTTAGGAGGCTGTCCTAAGAATAGGACTGACCCTTACAGAGGACGATTTAGAATTAAAAAAAAAAGAAGTTATTGGTTCTTGGCAACGTCTTCTTTCTACGAAAAGAAAAAGTAAAATAGCTTGAGTATGTGTGTACATGTGTTTTAAAAGTGATGCTGATGAGCCAAAAAGTGAATTTATCATAAATATTTTGAAGAATTTTTCCTACTCAGATTTTGTTTAAAAGGAAAATACATTTTTAAATAGTTAGAGTCTTTCAGGACATTTAAAAGTAGAGTTTTAAAACATTCTCCAATGTTTATTCTATTTAATCAACTACGCTTTTCCATTTATACTCTAATATAAATGTTCATGCATTAAGTCTTAATAATAATTTCTAAATAATTGTGTGATATGAAACCTGTCCTGACCACTTTAGTGAGACAGGGATAGGTTTCAAATAAAAGAGAATAAAAGTTGGAGTAGGAAGAATATTCTGTGAAGGTTTAATTAACTTGAATTTCGTCTTGTAGGAGTCACTTTTTTGTCCTCTTCAGATATAAAACTGGTTTGAGATTCTCCTTCCTGTGGGAATGTGATTAGTCAACTTTCTACAGTCCCTAATTGGAGTCTTTTTCTTTCAATTGCCACATTCTGTTAGTGAGAGCACCAGATATTATCATACATACAGGGCCCAGCACAAATAACGCCCTTTTTTTATTACAAAATCATAAGCATGTAATTCTATAAATAACAATATCACATTCAAGCACACTATATGACATTTTAGGTGAAATGTTCAAATTAAAACTATAAATTATTACACCCATATTATTACCCTACCAACCACACAAGCAGGCAGTACTTTCTGCAAGACCCTTTAAAAGACATAGCAAAAATACAGCTAACAACCTCAGCAATACAGAAGGAATCTACCATCTCCCTCATTATTCAGGTCAGAGACCAACAAGTGGCGGTCCTATATTGATTGCTGTAGATTGAAAAGCCTGCTAATATTTCTTTCAAATCTATTAGGTTTACCACATTTTCTGCATGCATTTAATATCACTTAAAATTATGGTCTTAGGAAAATAGTAAGTTTATAAGATTTTTTCTGTAATATATGCTTTTTGAGATAGTTAAGTACATAAAATTTATTTATTAATTAACCAATGTTTAATAAAATCTTTTACATTTAGTATTTTTCTTAATCTGCCTGGTCTGCCATAACAAAATACCACACACTGGGTGGCTTAAACAACAGAAAATTATTTCTTACAGTTCCGAAGGCCGGAAAGTCCAAGATCAAAGTGCCAGCAAGGTAGGTTTTATTCTGCGGCCTCTTCTCTTGACTTGTAGGTGGGTACTTTCTCACTGTAAGGTCACATGACTCCTTGTGCACTGGTGGAGAGAGTGCTCTACACTCCTTCTTAGATGAACATCAATCCTGTTAGGTTAAGGCTCCACTCTAATGACCACGTTTAACCCTAATTGTTTTCTTAAAGGCCCCATGCCCAAATACAGTCATACTGAAGGTCAGGGCTTCAACATATTAATTTGGGGTGGACACAAACATTCAGTCCACAAAAATATTTTTATTAGATTTTGTATGCCAGTATTCATTAATTAAAAGAGAAAGTGTTTTGCTTGGATATTATTGAGGAGGTTATAAGAGAATGCACTGCAGAAAAGTACTGTTTACACTAATCTGTAGAGAATTTCCATGTACCAATCTAACAGCAGTAAAACTTCTGCCCTGTAATTCAAAATCCAAGTGTTCACACCAACAAAATGTTGATATGTCATACTTCCTAGTGTTACTAACCTAATACTGATATCTACTAATTATATTTATTTAATATCATGTAATTTTAGAAAAGACATCAAAAGTTGTTGAACTTGAGTTTTTCAAATGACAGGAAAAACACTCTTTTTAAAGATATGTTTCAATGTCTAGGCATAAACATAAAATAAGAAAGACTCTACCCTTGGCTCCTCTCTTCCTCTGTCCTATTTTTAAACTCACAGTTTGCCCCCCGTATTTCCATTCTGAATTTGACCAGTTCAGACTCAGTTTTCAAGTATTATCTTTGCAGCAAAGGAAAGAATATTAGTCATGGTTCAGCCAAAGAAGTAGAACCAGTAGGAGACCATGTTGATAAGCAAAGATATGTCTGTTTGTTTATGTAAGTGTGGAGGCTGGAGGAACAGGTGGGAAGCCTGTTGGGCAGCCCCACTGTCATGATCTGGAACCGTGTGTCCACAGGTTGGGAGGGTCCTCATTCAGGAAAGACCTGAGCATATGTTAAAGGCCTTTTAGCTGATTAATTCAGGTCCACACAGGATAATCTGTTTGATTAACTTAACTGATTAATTTAAGGGCTTTAATCAAACCAGTAAAATTCCTTCACAGAGCAAAGTATATTAGTGTTTAGTTACCCAGGAGCACTTGTGTGCATGCTACAGAGTGGTTATAACTCCTCCCGACTCTCCCCCTTACACCCATGGAACAACCTTAAACTGGCTATTAAAACTCTGATTTTTAATTTCCACATTTTTGAAATGGGAAAAAAGATTTGTATTGTAGAATTGTTGTGAGGATTAAAAACTTATTAAAAATGATAGTTATTGGTATTAATTCATCCTTTTCAAAGAAATTTGACTTACATTAAATAATTCAATTCTCATTATTAATCTGTGTTTAGTATATATTCTTTCTTATTGAAATTAGAAAAATTTAGCAATTATATGGCAATAAAAATCAAGTAAATGACAATAAAAATCGATTGCCAAAAAGGAAAAGGTTTAAAAAGCACATTTATAACATACAGAACTTGAGCAACTATTAAGTATATGAAACACAGATTCCCAGCAAATAATTTTTGACTCTGAAAACTCCTTTAGAGTTCATGTTTTCAGAAAAGCAATACATTAACCATATACTTAAAATATAGTTTCCTTTATAAATTGTACATTTACAAACATTTCACATATACCCTACCCTTTTTATATTTTGTAATATATTTCCTTCATATATAAAATGTCATTTTTAATGTAAAAAAAGGAAATAAGAGGAACATTAGATTTGATGTAATGAAAATCAGAGTTTTAATTAAAATATTAGCTTACCATCAGGTTTACCCAGTAAGACAGTAGCTAAAAAACAAGGTGCCTCCAGAACCTTTCCCCAGCCTCCCTCCCAACACTCAAATCCCTCCCAACAAACAAATGCACATAGAGTTTTATAACTGTGTTTTAAAATATCACACCTGATGCCTTGCCCCATACAGAAAAATTTGAATGACCATATTTTGAAATTGCCAGAGTCTATCTTATTTTAAAATAAAAGAAACATAGTATATAACAGGAACATAAGATAATGGTGACAAAATATTGTAGAAAATGTATTCTCTGTTTAGGAAGAAAATGTTAACTTTCTTCTGTATGGGTGGATTTAAATATTTAAAGCTAAAAAGGAAAGTGGCTCTTGAAGGAGCAAAGGGTATAAATTCACATTCTTTTATTCTCAATCTTCTATGACTCAGCTATAAGTGAGTTGCTGATAACAGACTACTTTTATCATCTAGAGTAATTCCAAAACTTGATTAAATTCAAACAAAAAGTAAATGATGACACCAGAGAACGACCAAGGCAGCCAAAACTTATGGGGCCCAGCTCCAAGAGAGCAAGAAAGGCATTAAAGTGAACCCTGTATTTGCTACCACTTTTTTTCCCTCAGGGGATTTGCTGGTAAACTGACAAAGGAAGGGAGGTCAAACAGAAAGGGTGACATGGAGCGGGCAGCAGTCTCACTGACCCAAGGAGATGAAAATCAGTACTCAGGGCTACCAAAGCAGCGAGGACCCAAGAGACCAATATCTTGAGGGAAAAGGAACTACAGAGAATTGAGCCCAATGTCCTGAGCGTGATTACCCCTCAATGTACTTACTGATTTCTAAGCTCCCTGTGCTTTGATCACAGGGCCAAGACACCAAAGAGAAAGCAACTGGGAAGAAACTAGAACACTAAGCAGAGATCAGAAGTCTCAAAGTCCTAGGGAAGTGAACATTAGAATTTAGGGGCTGTCAAGCAGAAGGAGAATGGTAAAAAACAAAATAAAAACAAAACAAAAGCAAAAACAAAAAGTTTTCTGTTAAGAGGCCTGAAAGATCTGCTTTGTGAATGAGGAGCAACATAGAAATAAATCAGTAGTCAAAATAAAATAGCGGAAACCAAGGTGTTGTAACCAAGGTGTTGTGACCAAGAAGCGTCGCTGACCAAGGGCCCAGCTGCTATACTGCACCATGTATGCACTGCCTGTACACATTTCAGCTGATGCCTTAATGCTACAGGGAAACTGAGGCAGGTTCATTTCCGGTAGCTATGGAACTCCTCTGATACAAGTACTGGACCTTGTCTCAAATACTCGCCAACAGTCTTGCTGAACCTTCCTTAGTCTGCAGGATACCCTCTCTCCTTTACTTGGGGTCTGACTCTCTCACTGTGACCTGGAAGCTCTCTTGGCCTCCCCAGGTCCTTTGACTATTTTGTCTCATAGGCATTTCCACGATAAAATTCTTGCATGATTATTCCCGCCTTGGTGTCTGTGACTTGGAGACACCCAGCAGAGAGACTGAAGACTGTTAACAAGCAGTTACCAGCTAGGTGTGAGAGCCAGAGAACTGCTCTACTTTATCAGACTGTGGTAGCTTACACTGAGCCCCTTATCACCTGTGATGGGAGGACAGACACAGCAGAACAACAGGCTGAAGCCTTATTTGTTGGAACTGCACCGTTCCAGAGAAGTTTCAAAACTCAGCCACAGCAGTCTTGTTAGGTGAAGGTCATGGCCCTGGTGGGTAAAACTTGAGATCCTAAAACACAAACTAGAGATATCTGGATGGATTCTCCTGAGAATGTGGACTCTGCCACTCCCCCTGGCCCTCTAGGCTTGAGGAAGAAGTAGCTCATCCTTCCCTTGCAAGAACTAGCACTTTGGCTATGCTAGAAGAGGCTGCAGAAGCTTCTCTATGATGCATCAGGGTGTCCTGAGGGTTTAGGGTTTAGTCCAACCTCCTCTCATGGCTTCTAGGCTGATAACTAGGGTTCAATTCCAGTATATTCTGGCAGGAATGTGCTAGGCCTCAGAAGAAAAGAAAACATTAGATAGGTAGGTAGGTGGGTAGAAAGATGATGATGATAGATAGATAGAGATAGATGATAGATAGATAGATGATGATAGATAGATAGATGATAGATGATAGATAGATAGATAGATAGATAGATAGATAGACAGACACACACACACACAAGAATATAACAATGAGTCCTGTGAGTACTCCTGGGATCAGATTCTGATGGTGCTTGGTAAAGGGAGATAGAATATAAAACTAAGTAAGCAAGAATTTTTTACTTAAATGAACTTTCATAGGACATGGGACTTAATGCCCTAGCTAGGATCCCTGAGGATGGGGAAAACGCACTGCTGGACTCTTAAAAGTCAGGAAACATGATGGCAAACTCTCAGCAAAATAGAAATGCCTGAATGACCCTTCCTATCAGATGGTGTAGGAAGAAAAAAAGAAGCTGAGAGAAATGGAAATGCTAGAATGCATACCTTATGCAAAGCTGGAAATCCATCTGTGGATTATGTTCCATGAAAGGGCACAGAGGCCAACACATTCACCAAGACCAACAGCGATGCACTGGTATGAGGAAAACGAAAATCACTAAGAAGTTTGGTCATTCTCCCTCTGCAGGTTAGAAATGACAGGAGGAGAGGTGGTCACATGGCTAAGCTCATTAACATCCATAGGGAAAGTCAGCCACATGATTGTCCTGAGAAGAAAATCAGCCACATAGGTCAAGCCTGCTTGGCTCCTCAACCCAGTAATGGGGATGAAGTGGCAGGGCTTAACTATAATAAGCGGGGAGGCTGCAATTACCACGATGACCAGAAAGGTCAGAAAATGAGCTGAGGAGGAGCCAAGCAGGTTTGGCCCAAAGAGAACTGTGTAAATGATTAATAAAGTATAGTGTCCCTGTGAGGAAAAGAGCAGCCAGCAGAGGTTTTGCTCAAAATCAATGGCAACAAAAGACCAAGAATGGAGCTGAAAAAAATTGCTGGGAATCTTCGTTTTATATACTTAAGAGTTGCTCAAGTTCCGTATGTTATAAAAGTAAAATATCACAACTCCTTGCTTGGTTATCATATCTGAGACAATTTTCACCTTTGGAACCCATTGACTGGGTTCTAGGGATACCTAGGAGGAAAGATCCTCTAATATCATGAGAAGTATATACACTGTTACAGTTTCCTTAGGCTCCTAAGGCCCCTTTCCAAAAGGAAAAGGGAACATTCCTTTCCCAAAAAGACCTCTGGCTGGGTCACTCAGATGACTGTACACATGAAGAAGGGTGAATCACCAGAATTTCAAGAACTATGGGACATTAAACACTTGTTAGTTTACTGTCTTCAACACCATGCAGCCCCAGAATCCAGCAATTGTCCTGAGAAGAAAATCAGCCACATGACTGCTGCATTCCAAACCTGTTTCTCAATTTAGTCCCTCCACTGTTAATATCCTCGGCAGCTGCTGAGGATAGAGTTCTATCCTCAGACCTGTTCTACCATAAGTTACTCCATCCAATTTGTGATAAAGTCTCATTCAGCATTTTATCATCTTCTGGAATAATATAATTCTTCTAATCTCTTGACTCCTAGGTTATCACCCATCTCTTGGACCCCAAATCCGTGCTCTGCTGATCTCCTAACCTAAGGTCGCTCCTATAATCTTCTAATCCCTGAAATTCCACCAGGCCCTCTGAACTAAAGGGTCAGTAACCAGAAAAATACCCTATTATCTTCAAAACAGTAAATCTTCACTTAAAGTTGTCAATAAATTCTTGGAACTGTAGCAAAATGGCATATAACAAAATTGATTCTGCCATAGTCTAATTGATATAAAGAAGAGGTAAGGGGACTTCTGGCCAAGATGGAGGCATAGGTAGATACACTGTGCTTCATTGCCCAACCAAAAGAAGGACAACAACAAATTTAAAAACAAAAAACAACCAGAACTGTCAGAAAATCAAACTGTATGGAACTCCAACAGCTAAGGAGTTAAAGAAGAAACATTCATCCAGACTGGTAGGAGGGGCAGAGACAGAGATGGGAAGCTAGGGCAGAAAGGACATGGCAGGGTGGCGGCTGGAGGACTGGGTGGGTAAGACAGCAGCTGACAGTCCCACATTTGTGTGCGAATAAACCAGAAGGAACAGGGGACCAAGACAGACCATAGAACTGAGGGTTACAGCACAGGAAAAGAAAGCCTCAAAAGCTCTGACTGTAAAAACCTATGAGGGTTGCAGCAGTGGGAGAAACTCCCGCCTCACAGGAGAGTTTATTGGAGGAGCCCTCAGGGTCCAACGATGTGCATGAACCCACCCGCCCAGGAACCAGCAGCAATAGGGCCCAATTTGCTTGTGGGTAGTGGGGGAAGTAACTGAAAGCCTCTGAGAACCAAGAGCTGAGCAAGTGACACTGTTCCCTTTTGGGCCCCTCCCCACAAACAGTGCCACAAAGCATCATTTGGGTGGCCCCGCCCTGGTGAGTATCTAAGGTTCCATCCCTTACAATGTAACAGAAGTGCCAAGACAAAAAAAAAAATGTGGCCCAAATGGAAGAACAGATCAAAGCTCCAAAAATAGAACTAAGCAATGAAGAGATAGCCAACCTAACAGATGCAGAGTTCAAAACACTGGTAATCTGGATGCTCACAGAATTGGTTGAGTATGGTCACAAAATAGAGGAAAAAGTGAAGGCTATACAAAATGATATAAAGAAAAATACACAGGGAGCCAAAAGTGGAGGGAAGAAAACCAGAACACAAATCAATGATTTGGAGCAGATGGGAGAAATAAACATTCAACCAGAATAGAATGAAGGAACAAGAATTCAAAAAAGAACGAGAGACTGAGGAACCTCTGGGATAACTTTAAACATTTCAACATCTGAATCATAGGGGTGCCAGAAGGAGAAGAGGAAGAGCAAGAAATTGAAAGCTTATTTGAAAAAATATTGAAGGTGAACTTCCCCAATCTGGCAAAGAAAATAGATTTCCAGGAAGTCCAGGAAGCTCAGAGAGTCCCAAAGAGGTTGTACCCAAGGAAGCACACACCAAGGCACATCATAATTAAATTACTCAAGATTAAAGTTAAGGAGAGAATCTTAAAAGCAGCAAGAGAAAAGGAGACAGTTATCTGTAAAGGAGGTCCCATAAAACACTCAGCTGATTTCTCAAAAGAAACCTTACAGGCAAGAAGGGGCAGGAAAGAAGTATTTGAAGTCATGAAAGGCAAGGACCTACATCCAAGAATACTCTATCAAACAAAGCTATCATTTAGAATGGGAGGGCAGATAAAGTGCTTCCCAGATAAAGAAAAGTTAGAGGAGTTCATCATTACCAAGCCCTTATTATATGAAATGTTAAAGGGACTTATCTAAGAAAAAGAAGATCAAAATTATGAACAGTAAAATGACAACAAACTTACAACTATTAACAACTGAACCTAAAACAGAAACAAGCTAAGCAAACAACTAGAACAGGAACAGAATCACAGAAATGGAGATCATATGGAGGGTTTTGGGAGGGGAGGTGTAGGGGAGAGAATGGGGGGAAAGGTACAGGGAATAAGAAGCAAAAATGGTAGGTACAAAATAGACTGGGGGAGGTTAAGAATAGTATAGGAAATGGAGAAACCAAAGAACTTATATGTATAACCCATGGAGATGAACTAAGGGGCGGGGATGCTGGTGGGAAAGTGGGTGCAGGGCAGAGGGGAACAAAGAAGAGAAAAAAAGAGCTAAATTCCTCTAGCATTTCATCAACCTTATAATAAAATGAGATTTAATGAAAAGATATTTTATTCTAGGACCTTCTCTATGTCAGTGATGTTTCAATTCACCTTTTTACTTCAACTATTGAATGTCTCTTCCCTGCAGATGCCGATTCCCACTCAGACCTCTCACAGCAGCTAGTTCCTGCCCCACAGTCCTAGCACCCCTAGGTGTGGAGGCTGGTGGGTGTTCTTCAAAGCTTACTTTTTGTCTCTTCTCCCTCTCTCTTCCCACCCAGATTAGAATTTTATGACATCAGCATATGCAACTTGATCCCCTCCCTATTCCAGTCATCTCAGTTCTCTCTGGTTCCTAACCAATGCTCTGCTCTTATTTAGACATAAGAGCTTACGAGTGAGACACCCCATGTCACTTTGTTTTAAACTGCACACACATATACAGACGCACATGAACACTCCATGCCATTTTGTCTTTACTCATTTGGATTATCCCTGTTTGACACAGTATCTATTTAAATTTTTCTTTATTCTCTCTTCTCATTCTAGAATGAACCTAATATGAGAAAATAATTTTTCTCTGTTGTGTTTACTGTTATATCTCCAGTATTTAGAACCAGAACTAACACATTGTAGGCACTCCAGAAAATTTAATTATTGGTCAAAAGAATTAACAAATCCCTAGGGATATAAAGCCATTTTGAGTGTATCCAAAGAGAGCTACACCACTCTAAGCCCAGTGGAATTTTCAGTGAATAGGTGGATTTATTGAAATTAAAAAATATTTCTCAGGCCATATTTTCCCAGTGAAGCCTTTTGAGAGGGGGTACACTCTCTTTTTTTAATCAGTGGGTCTCACAGACAAGCTGATGAGTTGCAGCTTTACAACTCTAGTTATAAACAAATGTTGTCTGTTCAGTTTTCATATGTTTGTCCTTATAAATAAACTCTCTGTTACTCTGTAAATGTTAAGTTATTCTTAATTCATTCAGCCCCTACTTATTGGCCAGGTACTGTGCTAGTTTGGGGGGACATAGGTTTCCTGCTCTCAGGGAACTTACAATTGCATTTTTTTCCATTATGTAACAGCTGCTTTTACCCATAGCTTTAGTAATGTTGTGTAAAGTTATGTGGTTACTTGCGGAAATCCTGATACGTATATCGTTGATCTTACAATCTTGGGTCTAGCCCAAAATAAACACCCCAAAACAGACACTGTCACCTAATATAAATGCATTTTGACACAGATGACCTAAATTTTATTTCCTATAATGTCATTAACCTTTGTCGTAGATCAGAGGGTCCCCATTGTCTCAGTGTATCTATGAGAAAAAGTTCATAATCCCTGTTCAATGTAAATATTATTATCAGGATAACATAATAGTTAATAATTTGTTTTGAAAACAGTGTAGTGTTTACATTATTATCTCAATTGGGAGATGACACCGTGATGTGAAAAAGACATGGCTTTGGAAGGAGACAGTCTGGGAGTCCATTCCTAGCCCTGGGACTCAGCAAAAGATAGAAACAATGCCATTTAATTTATAAGTAAATGTGGGAATTAGAACTGATACATTTAAAAACCTAGCGTCTAACACAACATCAGCGAACACAGCAAATGCCGTTGTCAGCTCTTTTTATTTATCATAATATTTTGGCACCTAACCATTAGAATCACTATATTCTTCCATTTTTTTATGTACCTCAATTTTTAAACCTGTAGAATGGGAAAAAATATTGTATTGGGCTCTTTCAGAAGGCTTTCTCAGAAGCATTGCATTATTGATAGTTTGTAATTCCTAGGCAAAAGTCACTATTATCCCATCCTTAAGGGCGGTGTTTTGATGTTTTTTATTTGATTTCTGCATGGTCAATTCTAAGAGACAGAAAAATCACGTCTAGGAAAAGCTCTTCAGGGCAGGACACCAGAGGAAAATAAGAATAATGAGGTAATACAAACTGTAAAGTAAACCAGGCAAAGGGCCAAGAATATTCATGCAAAGGGAGACTGGAGACAATCAACTCTCATGTACTTCAGCTTCCAGCTCCTTTCAAAAGGCAGGAGACAAACACTCTTCCCTGGCAATTTAGAAAAGGCAAAGCCAAACAAACCCCCTCACTTCCACTGTCCTTAGAGGACATGCCTTCACACTTCACTGTTGGCCTCAGATCACTACCTCTATTGACATCCTCCAGTCACACAGTGGAGATGTTTACAGTTTGTGGAAACTTCAAGTCTGTTCTTTATTAATCTAGTGTCAAGGTTATTCTCTTAAGCAAATAAAAGTAGGATAACGAAATTTTCAAGTCATATTATCACAGTTGGTTTGTATAGGCTTTGTGCCTTCACTTGAAGTTCCCAGAGCTAAAAGAATCCTCTTTCTTTTCTCAAGTACTTTTGGTCTTTTGAAATGAAGAAAGTAAGCATTATATTATAACAGCTAGAAATGAACTGATGTTTTGGCACACTCGGAGCCTGTATTATGACATTATTACTTTCCGCATTTTCACTAGCTGTTCTTTATACATTTTGAAGGCCTAGAACCAATAGTATGTTCCTGAATCTATCATTTAATGCTTAAGAAAAAAAGTGACCTACTTTACTCATGAACCAATACTCCATGAACTAACTGACAAACTCAGTTGCATTACCTACTTGAGAACTTCATTGATTTCGTGGCACTTCACTTCATAACCAATGTGTGGGGATTTAGGTCACAGTTTGATAATTCAGCCCAAGGAAACCTACCATATCTGAACATTCAAGAGTATAACAAAGAGTCATATTGTTCTATATCACATGCTCAAAATGCAATTTATTGTTGTAAAACTAAAACTTTACTGCTGCTTTTATGAATTATATGATTAACATGAAAAAGCACCACAAATCGGATCAGGAACATAGCTGACGGACAGATGATAGATAGATAGATGATAGATAGAAGAGCAAGATCAGAGCAGGCTTTTTGGACACTTTGTCAATCCAATATGGAGTCACTGTCAGCCAAGGTAGTTATGTCAAGTGCTACATCAAGACTGAGGTAATAACGTATAATGATAATACTCTTAAGAGGGTTTGTCCAAAGTCTGCACACTTGGATAAGGACTCCACCTGGACACCATTATGAATGGAGCCATCCAAAGCTGGAGCTTGGCTATACCATAGGCCATGCTTGGAGCCCTGTGGAACTTGCACTTCCACTACTACTGTAGCTGCCTGGCTTGAGACTGATGCCTGCCATTTCACCTGTGGACACTGCCAGTGGCTGGAACTTCCCACTGGACCCTCGTTCTGCTCGCTTCTATCGCCTAAGCATGCCCTCTCTGCGTGTAACCTGTGAGTGACTAGGGAAGTCTCCCCTAATAAACCTGGCATTATGGAAAGACACAAGTGTGTGTGAATGACTCCTTTGGGGGATGCTCCCCTGCGCATGACTGATAGATAGGTAGATAAACAGATAGATAGATGATAGATAGATAGATAGATAGATAGATAGATAGATAGATAAATAGGTAGATAGGTAGATTGAAATATTTTTGTTATTGCAAAAAGATAACCCTGCTCAAGGTGAGCAGTTTACTGCCACAAAAGTTGAGAACTTTTGATTCCTGATACATGGCATTTTATATTTTCCGGTAGGTAAGTTTGATATTTAAATTTGGTTTTGTTCTTTTCCTGGTTATTTTAGGGGTTTGTCATTTGCAGTCAGCCAGATTCTTGCTTGTTTTTTTTTTATTGTTTCAGAGTTAAACAGATTTCTTCTCTTATCCATCTCTTGCCCTGTCTTTGTGGTCCAATGACCTTTGAACCAATCAATCTTTCCTTCAGAGTCATGACTTTCTTTATCTTGTTATCATATTTAAAATCTTTGGGGTAAGACAAAGTTTTCTAAAAAGTGGTACTCATGAAATGTTTTCTCACTAGAGCAGAAGGAGGGCTGTGATTTTTCTACCAAGCTATGGGGACTTTTCCTCTGCTGCTTTCAGAAAGAAAGGCCGAGGATCTCAGGGTTTCCTTTGTCTGGCTGTGATCACTCACATATTGCTAATGGCCTGAGGCACGCATACATTTCAGGGAGCTCTCCAGCCTTCTCTTGAACTAATTCCTTCCAGAGCCTCCGTTCAAGTGTGACTCATCACTTTACAAAGCCACTGCCTCCCAGCACTTCTCCTGCCAAATGTGGAGGGCACGTCTTTCCCACTGGATTCCTGCCATTTCTTTCATACATTTGACGTAATCCTCTTTCCCATTGTTTTTGTGTTCAGGCTGTGCAAATTCGCAGGCAAAAAATGTAGAACAGGATCTTCAAAACCTGGAAGACAACGCTGATATGTCTTCCATTATCTTGGGGTATTCTTTAGCCATGAAAATCTCTACTAGATTGACTAGGGAGTTTTAGTTGAGTTCTGTTTCTTTATGTGTTTGTTTTGGTGGAAAAGTGGGGTATTATGAGATTTCGTATAATTCAGAAAAGTAGGAGAAATTAGAAGAGACATTAAAAATGTAACATATGCTGAAAAAGGAAAGAACATGTTTTTGTTTTTATTTTAACAGTACCGAGGTCTTTATTTATTTTTTATAGCTATATTGCCATGAGTTCATAGGGAATGGGTTCCAGCAGCTCAGGTTCCTTTCCATTGGTTCTCATGAAGCGTGCTTCTCTGGGCGGAGCAGGCTGGTGCTTCAGTTGAACCCAGGCACCTTTCTCTTTGGCTTCCTTCTTTTTCTGATCATTTGCCTTCACACATTTGAAGAAGCTATCTTGGTTCTTAAGAGTGCTTAACATGCTCAGTATTTACATTAATTCCCTTGGCAAGAATCTTGCCCTTAATTTGTTTGTTTACAACAATACCCATTTGATGCTGGGTGACATTGTAGACCCAGTTTTGCCAGGGCAACATTTGTGGGGCTTCCCTTTTGGACACTACCAATTCCTTCAATGTCTACAATATCACCTTTCTTGTAGGTTTGCAGGTATGTGGCCAAAGGAACAACTCCATGTTTTCTAAAAGGCCTAGAGAACAGATAGCGGTGCCTCTCCCCTCTTTTCCTTTGTGTTAGTCATTTGGGTGAATTATTGGAAGATGGCAGTCCTGCTGGAAAAGAAGAAAATTTTAAAATTTAAAAAAAAAATGAACATTTTTAATCAAATTTATCGTCTGTGAGCAGACCATAGGCCTTATTAGAGGTTTCATGGCAACAGAAATATTCATCACATTCACCTCTGTCTGAACTTTAATCCATTAATTATCCCCACTCTGCTCAGTAGTGTCAGCCTTTCCTTTTCACCCAGCATCTTTCCCTTAACCTGTAAAATGTCTTGAGTCTCTCCCATTTTAAGAGTCAGTACTTCTTCAACTTTGCCTCCAATCTGGCACCTTCTCCCTTTAAACTTTTTTTATAATACCTCAATTTCTAGAATGAATAATCTATATGAACTATCTCTACTTTTAATATTTAGTTCTTTCCTTTATAGATTATAATCCCTCCACCCCTGCATTATTACTATTCGATAGTGAGCTTCTATATTGCTAATTCCAATATTATGAGTCAATACTCTGGGGTAAAAGTGACTGAGAAGTCGATTCAAGCTGGATTAAACCAAAATTATTTGTATTATTGCGGTTATTATTATTATTCAGCTCACTTATGTAAAAAGTCTGTAGCGCTAACTTCAGGCGCAGCTACACCAGGACTTGCTGCCTGACCCTGCCCCCTTCTGCCTCGGCTCTCCTTCTTGGCCAGCTCCTGCTTTATGCTGGTAAAAAATGACAAGGATCTCCAGACTCACATTCTCACTGCTCTAAATCTAGCAGAAAAACAAAAGTTTGTTTGATCATATCTCCCATTTAACTTTCGGGGTTAAACTTTCCGGGTTAACTTTGGCGGACACAGAATAAGTGACATAGTCACTACTAAGTCAAATAGTCCAAGGGGCCACAACATTCTGATAGGTTAAGGCTTCTGTCATATGTATTAACTTTGGAATCAAACATGGCTTTGAATTTTAGCTCTAGTCATGTTTATTAGCAGTAAAAACTATAACTATACTTTATAGCTAGCACCTTTTTCCTTACACCAGCCATATTAAGTTACGTGTTAGACATCATGAAGATGACAGATGTTTAAAGAATTTAAGTAATTGGTCCAACTCCAAAAATTAACAAGACAGGTCTAAGATCTGACCTTGAGCTTGTTTAGTTTCAAAACTGGGTTCTTCCCACTGCGTATGCTGAGATACTATGCCTAAAGCTCTCATTGCAGAGCCAGCTCATGCTCAACTAGGGCTGGTTCCTTTTCTTTTCTCTGTATATGCAATTCTGATCATGCCATTTTGTCTTACAGGACCCTCCATAACCTGGTCCCATCCCACTTTAACTGTTTCATCTCTAACCACTTTTCCCCAGGTCATTCTGAATCATTTGTTCTTCCTCCAGCAAATAGTCGGTTCCCCTTTTTGCCTGAAATATTCAATATCCAATGTATTCATTTCTGTCTGGCTTCCTCAGCCCATGGCAAATTATTCATTTTTTGGTCTGACCTCAAGCATTTACTTTTTTCTGTGTTCCTCTGCAGTTCATGCATACCTTTATTATGGAAATTATTATATTGTAGAAGTTCCTATATGTTCTCCCATCATGCTGTGAAATCTTCAAGTCAGGCCTATGGATCAGTTCATTTTCTTTTCATATTCATGGTAACACAGTGCAGGTGCCATGCAAATGTTTATTGAATTAATAAATATACATACAAAAAATGAATTCCTTTTCCCCAAATTGGCTTATTGTCCCTTTCCCAGCATAAATGTTGTTAGACACAAGAAAAACTATTCTTGGTATCCCCTCTTCCTTCCATCCAGTTGATGCTGATGTAACTTCCTTAAATAACCTTCATTTTTGTGCTCATTCCTCTATCTGTTGCTGGAGCTACACTTCCATCTAGATCTTCGCCATTGCCTGGGTTATCGGGAGAGTCTCCCTTCCTTCTGTATGGATGTCACTACGTACCATGTTCTACCTGGCTGCAGGAGTTATATTACTAAAATAAACAAGAAATAATTCTGTAAGTTTCTATTCTCCTGGGCACAAACTCCAGACTTCTAAAATGGCAAAACTTTTCAAAACTGCCTTCTTCTACCTCTTTGGTGCTTTTCTCTTTGTTATTTCCACATTTCCATCTTATATTCCAGCCATACTAGTGAATAAAATAATTTAAACCACCCTGCATGTGCCTATCATTTTAAGTCTATCCACTTTTCTTGGGTTGTTGCCTGTATCTGGAGCACTCTCTCACTTTGGTCACTTTGCAAGTACAAGCTCATAATCGTCTTAATCATCACTTTGTCTATGAACTCTTGTCAGATACCCCCACATGTAATTGTTTCTTTCCTTTTCCCCCGAGGTAATATTTTTATTTAAAAACCCCAAACCTTTAATACAAGTCTTGTATTTATTTATTCTGTCTTTCCCACTCGATGGTAAACCTCTTGATAGCAGGGACTGTGTCTCACTCATCTCTTGTTTCCTGGCACCTAGCCCAGAGCTCAGAACATAAATATTTGATGGTTGGGTTGAAAAAAAGGAAAAAAGAAAAAATTAAAATACAGAGAGAATTAAGTCTCCTTTCAATGCCTCTGAGATGCACATCCTTAAAGAGGAAGATCTCTGAAAGAAAAAAGGAGAAAAGGCTCTTGTCTACATAAAAATTGCTTTTGCAACAACAGCATCTATTGCAATATCGTGAAGTACATATGTGCCTATTTTATTTGGTCTTGAGTTTTCTCTTTCAAGGTTTTAATTTTACCAGAAATAGCCTTTCCTTTTGCTGGCTTAAAAAACCATTGAAAATTACTGGGAAATAAAGTCTAAGAAGTTTACATTTTTATTCTGTGTGCTAACAAATAAATGAATTTGAATAAATAAATTTGTTTTGTTAAATATATATTTCCTCTCCAATAACTTTCTTGATTCTTAAAGAAAAACTAGTACAAACTTATCAAAAATATTTTCTATCTTAAAGTAAATGCTAATCATTTTACCATTTCTTCTATTTATATTTTGTTTCTACATCTAATAGGTGCTCATTAAATTGAACTCCTGTCTTTCTTAGCTTTCTTCTCTCTTCCTTCCTTTTCTTTTAAATTTTCTAAGCAAGTAGTTTAGCCACACTTCCAGTTTCCTCCCACCAAGTATCTTAATACCCTGCTATCAGTACAACATTTACTACCTTATTCTACTGAAGTTGCACCAGCAAAGTAATAAAAAAAAAACACTTTAACAGCATTTATTAAAAAATCATTATTGTGAAAGATTTATGAAATTCTTCCTAATGATCCTGGAGTCAACAAGTTGTACGGCTTTTTTCCCTTCTTTTTAAAATCTCTTTTTTGTATTTAACAACACTGGATTTATTTTCTAGAAAATCTTTGCTCTTTTAGCACCAGTGATGCTACTTTCTTGGCTGATGAAAGACTGTCTGTGATTGTTAACTGGGGGCATGCCTGTGAGGACTGACTCTATTCCTCCTAGCCTGAAAAATTTAATTTTACCATTGATACTAAGCCCGGAGTCCCAAGTATCAGAGACATAAAGGATAAGTTCAGTTCTGTTGGATTGTTCCATAAGGAAGTAGAGCTCCCTCCTCAGACACTGAACTCTAGAGCATCAAAAGGTCACTCAGGTATTTGACAACTGAGAACTACAGTACTGAACAGAAACTTTACTCTTTTATTCTGCTTTGTTCTCTCTGGTAGCCATTTTGTTGTTGCTGTTGAAAAAGAGATCATGAGGAAACCATATAAACTTACCGTGTTTCATTTGAAAAGTGGACTTAATATATATTCAATACATTAAATGATGGTTTATGTTATATTATTTTTTAAAATGTGATGTTGCTTAGAAGCAAATTTAAGTCAGGATCATATATTTCTATCTATATTTTAAAGGAAAACCCTCTGAGACAAAGCATATATATTATGTGTATCTAAATGCATATAAGTGCTTAGATTATTATTTATGATCCTATAGTAGTCATCAAAATACATATTTAAAAATTGACTTTTTTTAGTTAATCTTTGAAATGGTCAGTCAAAAGAAATATGATATCTATGTTATATACTATACATCTGTATACACACACTCACACACACACACACAAATATCTATGTATGACAAATGATCTTAGGATAGTTTTTAAATGTAACATCCAAAATATATTAAGTATTATAACTATATAAATGTTGTTAAGCATGCATGGACAATTCAAAATAGAATATCAGAAATACTTATCTTAGGAACACTTCCAATCATTTCCAGTTTAGTGTTTCCTAATTTGACTTTTGTTCAAATAAACTCTTAAAACTTAAAAAATGGAAATACTTATATCCTTTGTTCAAGTTACTAATATAGTCGATTCAAATTTCTAAATTTCAAAAGTACTATTTCTTATTCCCTGGTGTTCTCACTACTGAAACATTGGAGAAATATCATAAAATAATTTGTTAGACTACTTGGTGTTCCGTAGACTAAAAAAGTTAGTTAAGCTGAATTTAAAGATTTTGAAACCTCATTTACATTAAACTAATTTACTACAGACACTTTTTGTATTCTTATCTCTCAAACCCTCTCCAGCAAAACAAGTCATTTGGTTTAAACTAGATAGTTGTAAATGTAGCCGTCAGATTCTTTCAACAGTGTTTCCAAATATAGTTAATTTTAATTTTACTTTTTAGGTAGTTTGGCTTCAAATGCTAACAAAAGAGACTGCTTTACTTACACTGGAAGCTATTGGCTTAAAACTCTACTTATTAACCTGAGTACAAATAAGTAATTGTATATTCAATTTTACATGCTCAAAGAAAAAGTAGAGGCAGGAAGAATTATCAACATGAAATTAGAGCTAGATTTCACATCGAAATATTGCTAGTTTCCTGTGAAAATCCATTTCTAAAATGAATGTAACAACAGCACATGAATCCACACATTAATATGAATATTCACTGACAGGGTACATTCCCAATTTAGTTTTAAAGGAACCATGGGGAACACTTTATAGGCTTATGACCATGAGTAAAGGCAATAGATAGGGCAGTTCATTATTTGGGAGCAGGTAGGACATAATCTGAAATTGCAGTGTTTTCATGATTTCAGCAAAGACAAAGTATGCCCTATGTATATTTCATGGTAACTTGGAGTTGAGCCAAAATACACAGCACTGGAGTTCTGAGGGTTAAATCATCATATACTATCAACCTGAACAACACAGTGATTCAGGTCATTTGCCCTGAAAGCAATTTAGAAAGAAACTCAAGCAAAGCTGCTTAGAACAAGTCCATCACTGTTTTTAAAAAAGTAAAAATGTGGGAATTTAGTGTTTCAGAGGAACTCTGAATTATACATGAAAACAAATGCTATGTCTAATTATTAAAATTAAGTTTCTTTAGACTCATAGATAGTAGGATGACAGCTACAGGGGTGGGAGGGTTAGAGGGTGGAGGGATCAAACAAAAAGGAAAAAGGACTCATTGACATGGACAGCAGGGTGGTGACTGCAGGGGAGAGGGGGTATAAGGGGGACAAATGGTAATGGAAAAATACAATAAAAATAAATAAATAAACATTAGAAAGTTTCTTTAATAATAGGTCATTTAGATCTTTTAGAGGTAGGTTTCCTGCCATATAGTTAAAACACTTATTTCTAACTTAGTAAAAAGCAACATAAAAGCCACCCAAGTTAGTGAGTCCTTAACTCCAAAATAAGCTGAAAATATAATTTTTTAATTTTTAAAATATAAATTTGAATTCATATTTAAATAGAATTCAGCCTTGCTCAGAAAACCTGAGACGTCTTGGCTTAATAACTATTTTCTTAAGTCAGGTAATGGGAAGTAACTGGAACATGTTACAAATACTACAAATGGCTGATGATAATCAAATAAATGCACCTATTAAAAATACATGTACCTATAGTTGTGAGAGATCTTGTTATTCATCATTGGAAACCCTTTTCTAACAACTGCATTTGGTTCCCCACAATCATTCATGCTAACTAATATTCAAACCAAAAGTGGACAAATATTTCCATCCTGTATTAAGCGATATTTTAAAGGCCAGGGCCTGATAATGAAGTGAAAAACATTTACTGGCATACCAAGGTGGTTCAAAAATAGCAATAACCTTTGACAACAAAAAGCTTACTCAACTCATAGTAACAGTCATTTTCTGCAGTAAAGATGAAATTAACATTACCTTAAAAATCATCAGAAGATGTTGCATACTAAAATGGTATTTACCATAAAATTTACACAATAAAAAGCATTTCTGGTGAACATTTGACCTTTCCCAAAACACATGATGGCATAACATTGGAAACTTAAGACATTCTAAAATATTCAACTCTGTTTAAATCCTGAAACTGTACTTCTGACAACGTTAAATGTTACAAATATTAATTGAAACCAGTTGAAATTTTATGTTATTTACCTAGTTTACACTAATCAGCCACTGGTTGTCATCCATTTCAGTTTGTCTTATTTCTTCGGAAAAAAAAAAACAGCATTATAATAAACATCTGGGATGATTACACAACTTAACAACAATCTCTTCAAAACCACCTACCAGTCCACAGGGCTATAACCTCGAGCTTTGCCCTTTGATAAGTAACATGGTAATTATTACAGGCTTTTTGAGTGATAACTTCTGAGAATCAGCGAGAAAAAAAGTATTACTTTATAATACTTGAACTGCAAAACAGAGAAATGTGCGTCATTTCTTCACGGACAGAATGCGAACAGAGCACATAGGTGTAAGCGCTCCAGGGTTTGGGCTACAAAGGCGTCTTGTTTGGTTCCTGTGCCTTTTGGCAATTATATTTTAAGTACTGATACAGCATTTAGAAATCTTGTTATATTTTCTAAAATAATGACTATATGTGTATAGAAAATTGTTTGGAACCTATTTCATGGCCCTTAAAAAATAGGAAAAAAATCAAAGCTAATTTACTGGAATATTATCAGGGTTCCTATAATTCAAAGACACAGGTATCACACTTCTACATTTTCCTTGGTTGATGACTAGCTGTGAAGCTGGAAAAGTTTTTAAACTATTTAACTTCATTAAATATGTGGTGTAAAGATCAATTAAAAATACATATTTAGTGTGTTGAGTGTCTCATAAGAAATGGACTGCTTGAAATGCTGTGGAAATCAAAGATAAGAAATTCTTTTATATATTAGGACAAATACATATTGACAGGAATACTTTTAAAATAATAAAAATACCTCCAAAAAATAAAGTAGGCATTTCAACCAAATAGAGTACATTTTTATACAAGTATAGAAGACTTAGGGTCTTGATATTGGTTTCATGACCACATTTTTTTTTAATGGCATTTGTTACATATATATATTTTCTTAAGTCAGGTAATGTATATATGTAAAGAGGTCCCAAATAATTAGAGAGACATCTCATTCATGGATGAAAAGTCTTGATATTAAAATATCAGTTCCTCTCAAATTGATCTATAATTTACAATCATATCAAAATGTCAACAAAATTTTCCTTTTATTTTTTGTTACATTTTTTGCTGGGATTTGATAAATATTATAAAACTCATATGTAAATATACAGAAAATAAAATATCCAAATCGACTTGAAAAAGGACAAAATTGGAAGGTTCGTGCTATCTGATTCCAAAACTTACAAAGCTATGATAATCTAAAATGTGGTCATTGAAGTACAGCATTGACCTCAAGGAAGACGAACATATCAGTGGGGCAGAGCAGGCAGTCCAGAAATTGGCCCACACTCATAAACAAATGGTTTTTGACAGAGACACAAAGGCAACTGGATTTTTCAACAAATGAACAACATGTGAAAATGCATATCCAAGAAAATTAACTGAAATTCATACCTAGCACATTTAAAAACTAACTCAAAATGAATCATAGGTTTAAATGTAAAACCTAAAACTACAAAATTTCTAGAAGAAAACATAGGTAAAAAATTTTGTAATCTTGTGTTGTCAAAGATTTCTTAGGACAACAAAATCTTAATCCATATAAGAAAAGTTGATAAACTGAGTTTAAAATTAGGAACTCCTATTTTGTGATCTAACGAAGCTGACAAGTTAGAAAGTGAGATCAACAGTTTAAGCAAAAAGATGAAATAAGACTGAATCAATGCTGTGAGGGCCTACATAAAAGAACTTAGTGAAGGTAGAGGAACCTTGGCATGGGTAGTAAAATGAGAGTCGTGATTAACACTCACTCTTTGGGTTAATTGAAACAAAATTGAATTTTATTGTTTATTATAATAAATAACAATAATTATATAAAATGTTAAAAGGCCTACCTATTTTCTGCTATGTCTCCTAGTTTTATATGTGGGAAATGTTTTCTCCACTACAAGTAGAATGTAGATGCCTAATTAATGGTGCAAGGTCATGGCTGCCCATTGTCATAAAAAGCTGCTGGATTTCAAACCAAATCCACACAGTTCAAAAACATCCCTTCATAATGAATACTAAGCACGTACTACAGACATTTAAACCATTCATGCAGATCCACTTTTCCAAAAGCAAAACAATTGTCATTTTGCATCTTCTTTGCTATAATACTCACCAAACAGAATTTAACCATAACCTCAAAACAGTTTGTTTATAATTTACAAACCTACTAATGCATTCCTGTAATGATTAAAAAACTTCCTGCCAAGAGTACTACAGTCATCACAAGTACTTTTCTGCATGGACCATGTAGAGTGGTGGATGCCTAACCTACACTGAGCTGTGTCCTTTGTCAGAAAATTCCCATAACCCAGAGATAAAAACTGAGAGGCTTGAGAGTCCTGACCTGCTAACACCCCTGTTCCCCACCGTAAGAATAAGAATGGTGACAGAATGAGGTGGCTGTGTCCAGTGAGGCAGAGACATGCATTGGAGGGAAAGCATTATCAGCATTTCTTTCTAGTTTCCCTTGTTATTTAGGCCTAGACGCCTTGATGTTTTTCTCAAAGCAAAGTTGTCAAAACATGGATTCCAACAGCTTAAGTTTTTTGCTTAAGCTAGCTTGAGTTATAATTTTTAAAAATTGCAAAATTTTTGTAAAATAATAAGATGACATGAAAGAAAATGCATTAACATTCTTTCTCTAAGGTATTAAATTACCATATAGCTATAATAATTAAATAAATAGGATCCTAAAGGTAGTCTATAGAGACAGATTAATATAACAATATTCAAAGACCAGAATCATACCAAATATGTATCAATGAGAAACAGTAAATTCTTCAAAAAGTGCTACTGTGTCAAATGCCTCCTTAATTGAAAAACAAGTATGTTAAGACATCATCTTGACATTGATACTGAAATAAATTTCAGATGTATTAACATTTTTAAGTATGAAAAAACAAAGATAAAAATACTAGAAGGAAATAGAGCTGCATACTTAGTTAAAATGTAGCAAGTCTTTCTAAGCCTAAGGACGCAGCTGGAAACAAGATAGAATGTTTGGTTTGAATTTGAAAAATTCAAATTCTAAGGGGGGTAGAAAGGACTGGAAGAGATTAGCCAAAGAACATATATGCCTATATGCATAGCCCATGGACACAGGCAGCAATGTGGTGAAGGCCTGTGTGGGGGGTGGTGGGGTCTGGGTAAAGGGGAGCAAAGGTGGGGGCAAGATGGGGGGACATCTGCAATAGTGTTAACAATAAAAAAAGTTGATCTAAAAGGCAAAGTTTTATATAAAAATGTTGAAGAAATTATTATATACATAAACTAAAACAAAGAACAAATATCTTTGATATAACAATGTTTTATTAAAAAAAAAAAGGAAAGACAAACATATACAGGGAAATGGGCTAAGAACATGGGGAGGCAACTTCACAAAAACAATGAAAACAAATCTCCAGTAAACTCATGGCAAAATAACCAACTTCATTAGTAATAAAAGAAAATACTTTGAACAGAGATATACATAATTTTCAACAGTGAGATTGACAAAGATGAATAAATGATTAAATGCAATATTGGTGAGACCATAAATATCCTTACATGTCCTTTTCTTAGAGATAAATTCACGTTACTTTCTTGGAGAGCAATTTGGTACCTTAAAACTTAAAATATATTTAGACTCTTTAACTCGGCTGCTCAACTTCTAGGAATTTAATAGAAAGAAATAATTGTGTAAGTCCCTAGGCATAGAGAAACTAAGAGATTCACCAAAAACTGTTTTTAAAATACAAAATCAAAAATATGTAGTAAGTGCTCAAATGCAGAGAATTTGTTAAATGACATGCAAAATCATTGAAAGTAATAATTTAGATATATATTTATTGACATAGGAAGACATAAATTCTATATTGTTAACCAAAAATGGAAACTTATAGAACAGTATACTCTTTTCTTTTAGGAGTATATATACATATGTATATATGATATTTGATATTCTAAGATTTTTAAAGAAGCAAAGAAAACCCTTTTTCAGGCAATAAGCTTCATTGCAAATATTCAAGTGATTTCAGTTTCTGCTTACAGTGCATGCTAACAGTTTTATTACTAACATTTTTACTACAAAGAAAAGTGCACCTGTTTGTCCCTCTTAATTCTGACGAATTAGTTGCTGACCTAAGTAAGAGATGTTAAGCCCTGTGTTAAAATTACGACTCTAGAGAACTGGCGTATCTTGTATGTGAGAATGGCAAACTTTTTCTACATTATCCCATCAGCTCTGACAGGCTCTGTTAAGTCTCAGACTTAAGTCTTTCTAAGTCAGCTAAGAGGATTAAAATAGGGACACAGAAACAGTACCCAGCCCTGAGTTTAAAATATCATGCAGGACCAAGAATCATTGGTTCATTCACAGCTGCTCATTGCTGCCACTTACTTTTCCCAATCAGGAGGAAATAGAAGGTGTAACCCCACAAACAACTGCCACACATCCCTCTTCAGGCTGCAACTAAACTCAGTGAAGCCAGATGGCTTAGAGAAGGTGGGGACAGGCAATGCTCCCATTCTTGTTTTCTTCCTCAACTTCCAAACTGTAAACCTCTGTTTATCTAGCTTCTCCTGTGTGCTAATACCCATAAGTTTCTGGACTTCTTTTACTCTCACTTAAATTTCCACTCCATTACTTTTCTCAGACCCTGGATTTTATTGTCTTGAACTTTGAATTTGCTAAAAACAAAATTCCCTTCTTTATTATCTTCACCAAACATTCCCTTTACTTTCTTGCAAATAGAATATTTTCTATGCCCAATGCAGCTACAAAAGAAGCAGAAACACACCACCAGACCCCGTTCAAAGAACAGAAGGGAGTGTGGTAAGCCACCGTCTACAGCTGTCAGCTCCTTCCTGGTTGGCCACAGCTGAAGAGTCTCCCAGTCTAAAGTCATGTTATTGGGGGATAGGCTGGTAACTGAGTGAGTTAAGGTGATAAAGGAAAGCTATTTTGGCCGAAATATGGTACACTATGATGGCCTATACTCAGGTGCTTCCCGATCAATCTTATCAGTTGATAAGATTATGCCAGATTTACCTTGCAATTTAACTTCTTTGCCAAATATGGCTCCTTCCTCCTTTCTCTCACAAGTATTAATTTCTAACAAACAATTTGCCTTTTGAACTCTATCTCAGTGTCTGCTTCCAGAGATCCCCAACCTGTGATCATTGGTATTGGTAGTGGTCCAACAAGCAGGCAATAAGATAAGATTTGGGAGCTGACATTAAGGATCCTGATGGCAGATGAAACATAGCCGCTTGCACAAGATGGCCATCTAATTGTTAGAATTGTCACTGGTGGTGAACTGGAAAGCTACCTGCCTTAGGGGCAGCAAATCTGGTTAGAATACATATTCTAATATAAATATCAATACATATGTATATACATATATATCATATGTGTGTGTGTATATATAAATATATGAAATGTGTGTGTGTGTGTGTGTGTGTGTGTGTTACCCTTTAAGGATTCACTCAGGGGCATAGAAAGAAAAAGACAAGAAATCAGGAAGAACAAGGGAGTGTCCTGATTGGCAGGGATAGTAGATCCCATTCGTTAGGGAAGAAAGAGCTGCTGCTATACAGTAAATGCAGGGAGGAATATGTGTGAAATCTAGAAGATCCATGTGGTGCCTCTTCATACTTTTTTGCCCAACTGTAAGTGTAAGTGGACAAAAACAGTGAACCTGACCTGAGAAAGCCATAGTGACAAGAAGCTCAGGCCCCGGTGTTAAGCAGGGTCTAGGCCACGGCACTAGGTGAGCTATCAAGGACAAGCTGAGGGTGAGGAAAATGTAGAGTGACTAATGGATGAGTGAGACAATAGGTATTAATTGCAGCCCGAAGAGCAAATGTCACAGCAGAGATTGTGGTTTGTCCCACTCTCTCCCTCCTCTGCATTTGTCATTGGAAGAGATATCCACCGGAATTCTGAATGAGATGCTCCCTGAACTTATATGGAGAAGATGTATATGATGCCTTAGGACATTTACATGGAGTCCCTCTATTCTCTTGGGGTGCAACTATACCTCTGTACCAGTTATCAGTGTCTTGCTTCTGCAACAAAGCAGAGAAATTTATTGGTCAAAATTGAGGAGAGTTGCTTATTAACATAACTGCACTCAGAGCAGAGAACTACGTTTTGCAAGGTCAGAAAGTGCTGTTGGGGAGGAAGATAAGACTTCAGAACACTAGTGGATGCTTGAGTGCAACACTGTGTCCATACTTGTGGAAAATGCAGAAATAAATGTAGGTCAGAGGAAAAGAGGGGATTATCTTTTTTCACTGGTTCATTTGAATGTGAATGTTGAGGACAGTGGTGGGGTGGTATCTAAAAAGAGACTTACTTTGTGTAGTATGTTACTTACTCTCTTAAAATATCTACCTTGAAGACCAACATTACCCTTTAAGGGTCCTGAAATTAATTTGGTCTTCCTTTTAGTGTGACTCCAGTTAAAGACTGTACATAGAGGGTGCCTAGTTTTACTAAGGTTACCCCTGATTATCATCCAAGATTTCAGATATGCAGTTAAGCACTCAGCTCTATTTCAGATTAAAATACTCAGGTTGAGTCAAGAAATAAATTTTCATGTTTATCAAGCTGGAGGAAAAAGTTATAAATAACCGTGTTCAAATAGACCCAACCTATTATGGTTCCTGGAATATACAGAAAATCATTGTGGCGGTTTTGCCACAGCCTGAGTTACAATTTCACAATGCCTACTTCTGAATTTAGTTGTTAGGGAGAGAAAACTAGACATATGTCATTATAAGGATTTGCTAACTTGAGGAAGAATTAAAGATTTCCTCATTACATTATCATCTAGAAATTGCTTTACAGTCTAACTGCAACAGTCTCCCAAGTTCCCGAGAAATTTTTTTTTTCCTCTAGAAAGAGACAAGTTGATGGCCGATTTGCTGAAACATTTATCTTTCTCAATTGAGTGTCAGACTCTACTCGAGCTTTGACTTCTGGAGCTCCTCTACTGGAGGCTGTGACAGGTGACAGAAGGGTTTTTCAGTGATTTGAGCTTTGGAACATTCCCAATAGTGCCTAACACAGGAGAGATATATGGAAAGTACGGTGCCAGGGTTGGTAGAACAATAACCAAGCCAGGCTAGGGCGTGAATCAGGGATGTGAGTGCTCAGCCACAGATGCTCTCTTGGTTATTATCTAAAGGGACAGCTCTACAAATTTTCTTCATAACAAATCCCTGATTTTCTGCAGAGGGACAATACATCGACTCCCAGACAATGAATACTGTTCAGTTAAAGCCAAACATGACGATTCCCTTTGCCTGTCCAAGTGCTTAATTTTCCAGTCTGTCTTGTACCCAAGATGGCCATGAGTCTCGATTATGATCAATGAAATGTAAGGGGACATAAGGCAGGAAGGAAGTAGATGTAACCAGGTTTGTAGAATTAGTAATAGAAAACTGAGGAAGTTCTTTTACGATGCAGCTCCTATTTATTGCACACTACAAAGTAAGTGTCAAGTGTGAGTACTCAGAGATCTGAAAATGTAAAAATTATTTAACTAGTTTTATCCAGGAAGTAAAAATCATATGCTGGACATGATGGGGTAGAGAATCACAGATCTGAGGAACATAGAAAGTTTCCATGTAATTCTTTAAAATTTCTTGCCCCATGTTGGTGCATGTTCAGTTCATTCCATATAGCATTAACTCCTCTGTCCTTCCTCTTGTGTACCTAGCCACTCTGAGAAGCCACATCCCACCCTTGGCACTGAGGTACTGTGAAGAGGCTGTGGCATAAAGAGATAGAGTCTCTGTGGGTCTAGTTAGGTCAGACTCAGGTGTCAAAGCTACTGTGGTGGGGATGATGGCAACTGTGCCAGAGCTCACACTGCACCCAGAGAGGCTGCGACAGGTGGCAACATTAGTAGATAAAGCTAATAGGAACACAACTGAAGCTCTCTACTGAGCAAGTGGCTAGGACTCAAGGGATAATGGGTCAAAGCAAATCTGTGGAGATGTGAAAACTAGATCTAAAACATTCTGTTGTTGAGTTCAACCATTCAACCAAGCCTGATATAGCCACACAATGTTACTTAATAGCATTAGAGAGAAAAGTAGATGGTACAACCATGCTCACTCCTGTTGTATAGATGTCCTCATGCAGGTGGCAGCATACAAGCATACAACTATGGAACCCAGTTATTCATTAATTTAGGACATGATCAGGAGTAAAATAAACAGTGGTCTGGACCCACCAGAGTGGGAGTCAGGTGGATGGAACATAATTCAAAGGAATAGTAATCAAGGGTAGATTTAGACAATCTCACAACTTGTTACCAAATGTTAGGTGGAGGAAGAAAGAAGGATAATTCTTTGATTGCAGTGAAGATAGAAGTAAGAATAACAGAATAAAGAATCTCAAGTACACTCAGTTTCCAAAGGGACACTCAAGGCCCCAGTTTTTTTATCCATTCTTTGAATTCCTTGGAGAATCTCTCATTCATATGTCTGCATAATTTCCTAGTCCAACTTATTTGTCTCTGAACTCTTCTGATTCTCTGTAGCAGAGAGACTCTTTTACATGGAGTGAGAAGAAGTTAAAGAAAAAGCCTTGGTTTATCAGGACAATACTCACAGGGGGGTCTTTCTCTGCGCCACACTGGAAAAAGAAGAGTTATCTTGGGTCACACATTAAATATGTTGCCACATGTAATTACAGAAAAGTCCCATAATGTTTAAAGTAAATTTATCATATTGTGTTGGGATGCATTCATAGCCATCCTGGGCTGCATGCAGCCCATGGGCCACAGGCTGGACACTGCTATGAGTCTATAGGCGCCCCTGTGTTCATTGCAGCATTATTTATGACAGCCAAGATTTGGAAGCAGCCCAAGTGTCCCTGAATAAATGAGTGGATAAAAAAGCTTTGGTACATTTACACAATAGAATACTACTTGACCATACAAAAGAAGGGGTTTTTACCCTTTGTGACAGCATGGATGGACCTGGAGAGCATTATGCTAAGTGAAATAAGCCAGTCAGAGAAAGACAAATATCATATGATTTCACTCACATGTGGAATCTAATGAACAAAATGAACTAACAAGCAACCTAGAGACATATTCACAGATAGTGAGCAGGCTAATAGCTGTCAGGGTGGGAGAGTCTGGGGTGGTAGTAAAAGGATTGAGCAAAAAAGAGGAAAAGAGAAAAAGGCTCATGGATACAGACAACAGTGTGGTGATTACTGGGATAGGGGGGAGGTGGAGGAGGGTATAGGAGGAATAAATGGTGATGGACAGAGATTTGAGTTGGTGTGGCGAACACAATACAGTGCACAGATGAGGTGTGGTAGGGTTGTGCACCTGAAACCTGCATAACTTTCTTAACCAGTGTCACCCCCAATAAATTCAACAAAAAGGGGAAAAATTAAAAATAAACTTTAAAAAAGACAAGAAAAGGCTTTCTCTCCATCCAGTTCATACTCCATTAAGTAGTGTCATTGGAACATATAAGCTAAGTATATTGCCCCTTTACTCTCCCCAGTGGACTGTGTTTCTAAAACAGTAGATGATCATTTATTTCTCCCCTAAACCAGGAGCACAAACAGCTGCCCCACATGCAAGACCCAGTATAACTGTGAATGCTTTGTACATGGCCAAGGACAGGATTCGATCCCAGCCACCATCTCTCATCACCCTACCTTGTTATTTCTCTTCATCCCTGCTCCACAGCTTCCACATGTGCAATTGATTTTTGAGATACAATACAAAATTTATTTATTTCTATTAATTTCATTTTTCTAATGCAGATAAAAAGCATTCCCATTTTGTGGATACTGTCATATCCACTAGATCACTCAGCCATGTGTCATTTGCGAAGTTTAACCTACACTCTGTTTTAGGGAAAGATTTACAAGAAGTCCGCCTGGAGGAAGTGAGATGCTCCAGATGACCTTTGAAAGTCCTTGCCAGGTTTATGTTTTGAATTTTCCATAACATTTCATTATGTAAAACAGACCCATTAGCTGTGTTTACTCAGGCACATGGAGGAAGGTTGAGACAATTACCTAAAAACCCACTGTGACTTTTCAGTAAATGTTATTAAAGAAAAAGTGGGAAATGGGGCTTGAATTATCCAGGGTGTTTATTTCCATTGATCAAAATCACAAAATAATTACCTCATTTCACTTTGCTTGATTACTCATAAGTTCCTGACAGATTTTATCTTAGGACACAAAGAAAGGAAAATAAGGTGAAACCACATTACAACTGTCAGAGCAGAATGCTGTCCTTAGGGCTCTCTTACTTAAAGTGAAAGAACACCACCATAAAGTCAAAACTGTTTAAAGTGTAAGTTCGGTTAGTGAGGATAAATAGTGAATACTGATCAAGATATGATAGTCAATATGTAATATTTAATATCAAAATTGTACTATTTTACACCATGATATAGTGAAATGGTTTCCGTTAATCCTTAGTCAGAATAATGCTCCTAATGTCAAGCTTTGTAGAAGATCATGAACCAGGGGTAAATAATAAATGAGACACTTTCTAGAGGATGCTCCAAAGATAAGGAGAAAGAGACATTTTAAAACATTACTTAGAATGATTAAAAATTTGCATGTGAATTTAAAATTCACCTAGGAAAATACAAACTAATTCCCATAATGGAAAGAAAGAAAATGAAATTACAAAAAAAAAAAAAGAAGAAGAAGAACTATTATGATTCAAGACAGTAATTTTAAAATAAAATCTTACTTTTCTTTTTCCACAGTTGATGAAAAAGTATGAAGTCACAAACCATACTCACCATAATTTTTCTATATATGGGACTACTGAGGCTACTTACTTTCTGCTGAAAACCAGGAAACATTCCATGGCAATAAGATCTCTTAATCTGTGACACATGATCTCAGGGGAAATGATGGAATCCCCTTCACTGGTCACTCATTGTTTACTTAAAAAGTAGAATGGATAAAATATGATAAGACTTTTCATGGGAAGTCAATCATTTTTAAGGAGAGGTAAGAGCAGAAAATTTAAAAAAGGAAACAACTCCTGCTCAGTGCCCACACTTTGAACAAGGTATTTTACACACTTACTTCATATCTACAACCACTCTGGGGAAGGATGTCATGAACAGTTTACAGATGAGAAAACTGAAGCTAAGAGTAGCTTGCTGAAGTTAAGAGTAGCAAGTGAGAAAGCTGGGGACTTGAGCCCAGGTCTGTTTTACTCTGTGATGGTCAATTTCAAGTAGCAACTTGACTAGGGCATGGGATGATCAGATAACTTGGTTAAATATTGTTCTGGGTGTGTCTGTGAGAGCACTCCGGGATGAGATTAACATTTTATTTGGTAGGCTGAGTAAATCAGATTGCCCTCCCCAATGTGGGTGTACTTTATCCAATCTGCCTGAAGCCTGAATAGAACAAAAGGCAGAAGAGAAAAGAATTTGTTCACTCTGACTGTTTTTGAGAAGAGACATGAGTCTTCTGCACTTGAACGGAATTTATACCCTTGGCTGTCTTGAGTCTCCAGCTTACAGAAGGGGGATCATGAAACTTTTCAGCCTCTATTACTATGAGAGCCAATATGATAGTAAATATAAAATTTGTATATATAAATGATATATATCATTTATATTATATATTAATTTATATTCTCTATATATAATTTATACATAAGTTATAGTCCAATATTGATTGTTTTTCTGGTGGGTCCTGACTAATATCGACCCTTAGAAAGAAGGCATTTTACAGTGACCATCACAGAACAGCCAAGTGCAATATTAGTCTCTGCTTGATTAGGCACGCAGTCATTTTCTGTCTTTGCCACCTGTGATTACACTCAATGTTCAGACATGAACTTGTAGGGATAGGAACAATAAGCATGAAACAGCAAAACAAAATTGGCTTATCACTATGTTTGAAAATTGGGGGATTAATGAAAACTATCAAGAGTCCAGTTGCAATAATATCATAAGAATGAAAGCCAGATTGCCAGAGACTTAATAATGCATGACAGAAAACCAAAGCACTATTACCATCAACGATTCATCCAATCTGTACACTGTTATGAGAATTCTGTTTCTCTCAGTGGCAGTAGGAAATGTAGAGCACACATTCAAGCAGAAAAGAAAAGAGAAGTGTTATGAGAGGAAAGAAAGATTATGAAAAGAAGCATTCTTTTCAAACAAAAGGGTATTTCAATTGTTTATAGGTTAAGGGAAAGAATCAAGGGGAAAAAAGAAATGAAAGAATCAAAGATAAGATTAAAAAATTAATAGCTAACAATAACAGTTATTATTTATTAAGATTAATTAAAAGTACTGGGACAATATTTGAAGGATAGAAATCAGAGGAAGTGGAAGTAACTCATTTTGAAAATAGACAAAAGAAGGTAAAGCAGTGAGTAAACACAGAGCCATACAAGGCACTGTAGTAGTTATTTCTATGAAATTAAGATGATAATCAGGTGTGAATAAGTGAGTTATGCTTAGGCATTAGAAAGCAGAAAAGATTACACTGTGTTATATACGCATGGAAAAGGGGGCAAGGATGGCAAGAAGGAATTGGATTGGAAATAAGGAAAGGGATTGTCGAACAGCCCTAGGCAATCTGAAGTGGAACTAAGTGTCCTGCTTAGGTGATGTTTGCTAGCGTCAGCATCTTGGAAGGAGAAAGGAAGTGGTTTGGTTTGTCCTAGGTCGATGATTCTAAGGTCAAGAGATGTGATCAAAATAGCAAAGGTGCAAATGACAATAGGGTTAAAAATGATATTTGAGGAGCCCAAACTTGGTAGGGAAAAACGTGAATACAATTGGAACTGACGTCTTTGGAAATGAATAAGAAATCAAACCCCTGGAGTTGACATGAACTAGAGAGAAGCTCAGTGGAAGTAATGTCAAAGGCAAAAACATAAGAGGCCAGAATTTCAGATGTTAAAACTTGTTTAAAATTACTTTTGGATGATAATGAGCTTAAGGTGTAGCCAAATATTTGACTTGTTAATATGAAGAGGAAGCAATGATCACAAAAAGACAGGAGGTCACAGGAATGACAGGCACTGGCCTTAAGTAAATTATTTGCAGACACACTGAAAGCTACCCAGAATCATATAGAGGGTTACAGTGAGTTAGCTGTTAAAGTCCCTGAGAAATCAGAAGGGAGGCAACACATGAATCAGTGTGATGGGCATGGGGACAGTAAACGGCAGTTGTCATCGAATATTGTGGATTTTACAGATTAGCGAATGGCTATGGAGAGTAGTAAGCAGCCCCTAAAAGGAGATATTATCAGGTGAAATCCAATTACCAGTTTAATGAAAACAGTAGAAGTTTCTTTAAAAAAGAAAACAAGGCTGAGATGGAAGAGAAAATTGATTGCCAGCAAAGTGGAGGTTTCCGAAAGCACTGGGAAAAATGGTCGAAGGGCTTAGTGTGAGAAACTGTAACCAAACACAGGTCCAGCTGCCTGCCGCTAGGAAAGCCAATACTCGAGAGGCAGGTACTGATGTAAAGGAAAGTGGTTTATTTTCAGGTGCCGGCCACCTGGAAAATGGGAGCTCACATCTCAAAGCCCATCTCCTGGGAAGATAGGGGGCTCATGTCTCAAAGCCTCAGTGGAGACACAGGTTTTTATAAGGAGGCAGAGGGGAACAGGACAAAGAGATCAAGGGAGGGAATTGAAAGGTTCTCTACAGGCAGATGAGCACAGTACATTCCGATAAGGCAAGTGATGGTCCGGGGGACATCATCCTGGTTTAGTCATCTTGGTTCACGTCATTCTGACTTTAGATCATCCTGGCTCCATGTTTGAAGGTCAGCAAATCTACTGGAGCTGAGATACTTGAAGGTAGGAGTGTATTTTTCGAAGTTAGTTCCTAGGATTCTTAGACAAACATACTGTTCATCTCGAAGTTAAATATTAGTCACAGTCCTCACTTACAGAGTGTCAAAAGAATGGTGGGATGGTTTACAATTTCTCACCATTACAATTTTCTGTTGTTACAGAACGACCAGAGGAAAAAAATTATGGGGTTGGCCAAAAAGTTCATTATGTTTTTTCCATAAAATAAAAGACATTTTCACTTTCACCAATAACTATTGATTTGGATATTTTGAGGATATTGTCTATATTCTGCTATTGGCTTCTAGTGGGTAGAAGGCAGAGGTCTTGCTAAATATCTTCCAGTGCATAAGACAGCCCAACAGCAAAGAGTTATTTGGCCAAAATGTCAATAGTACCAAGAAACTTCGCAAACTACTTTTTACATGTTTGATCAGTCACAGAACCCTCTCCATACATGGCATAAATGTTTTTTATGTTTCAGTTGTGGTTTTCCCTTTCTTGAAATAATAAAACATAATATGCTGAAAATGTTGCATATCTTCTTCCATCTTCAATAGCAAAATGGCTGCATGAAAATTCACCAATTTTGATAAGTTTTTTAAATGCACACTCATATGACAACTGTCACAATACAATCTAACAAAATTGTTTCTAATGAAGTTCAAGACAACTAAGCACTACTAGAGTTATTGTATGGAAAAAGCTTAACGGACTTTTTGACCAACTCAAAAGATTGAGGCTAATTGTAACAAGACTGTGGAGGAGTAGGGAGCTGGGGTAGGGGAAGTGTACTATGGTTTGAGATTACAGAGACAAAGAAGAATGCCAGGATCTAGAGGTAAAAGGCCATAATGGAAAAAAGTTTTACATCCATTCCCAAAGTGGAATCATTATTTGCTATTTCTAAAAATTTTCCTGAGATCCAAAAAGACATATAAAGTAATGGACCAGAAAACAAATTTAAATTTATAATCAAAAAAATTTCAATAAATGAATAAAGATATGAATTTATGTTATGGAAAAAACACCCTTAGTATTAGGCCAAATCAATCTAAGAAATGAAGAAAGAATTCTTAAGGAAGCCAGACAAAAAATACTAAGTCACTCGTAAAGGAGAAAGCAGGCTGACCTTGTGTTTCTCCACCACAGTATTTAACTGCCGAAGGCTACAGAATAACGAGTACCTTGAGTACAAGGCATTCAAGAAAAGAAAGTCTACCCAAAGATTTTCATACATAGCCAAATTATCTCGCAAAAGATGTGTATGAAAACTCAGGAAACATTGTTTCCATGAGTGAGTACTTCTTGAGAAGTACTTCATTCGGTCAAGGGACAAAGGGAGAAACCACGGCAAAGAAGCTGGCAATAAGCACCACCATTAAAACAGATGCAGTGATTGGAGTAACAGAACAAAAATGCAACTGTACTCTGAAAGTGCAGAAATGGTGGACTAATACAAATTTGTCAGGAAAGGGGCAAAGTAGGTTTGCTGATTACCTCATCTGCAATCTGTGGAGTCAAAGGATATCATTTAATGCTGGTAGATCAATTAATAGATGTTTAAGCATGTTTAACAGTACAAAAGTAAATACAAAGACAGATAGCACTGTTGACTAAAGCAAGCTGGCGGAGAAAGAGAGAGAAGTGGATGTATGTTAACTTTACCCTTACTTGTAGTAAAGAGCAAATAGAAACCAGCTAAAGAAACATTAGACCAGTGGTTCTCGGAGTGTTGTCTGTAGATATCTGAGAGTCCCAGCAATTCTTTGAGGAGGCTCATGAGATCAAAAATATTTTCATAATAATACTAAGATGATAGTTGCCCGTTTCACCATGCAGACATCTGTACCAGTACTGCCAAACAGTAATGAGCAAAACTGTTCGCATCTTAGAAGAAAGCAAAGCCTCGACACCCAGGTGTAACAGTAGTCATTGTATTCCTCACTATCATACGCTTAGAAAAAAATTCTTCCAGCTTTACTTATGTATACTCTTGCTGAAGTGAGAATGCTTCATACTATTATACCTTGACCTTGAAAGACATGTGTTTAAAAAATTCCTTTTAACAAAATAGAAGGTACACAGAACAGTTCTACACATACCAAACATGCTGATTGTCTCAGGGAAAAGCACTTTGTGCAATTGTTTCAGCCGTGAGTGGAATCAGATGCTTTTTTCATGAAATGTCATTTTTATTTGAAAAAAAATAATTGAAAACCTGTGGTTAATCTGATTTTAGTACTTAACAAACATGTTTTCCAAAATGAACAAAGTAAGCTTATCACTTCAAGAAAAACCACTGAAAAGCAAAAATGAGAACTGTATTTGCTAGTTTGAACTTCAGAGTACTCTAATACCTAAAGATTTTTTCTGATGGGAACAGTGATGATACTAATAAATGTATATTTTATATTACTTGATAAAATGAGTCAAAATTTGACATCTATATAAGTCAGTGAACCAATATACAGAGTCCAGCACATTTAACACTCCTTTTTTTTATTACAAAATCTTTTATTATGAAATCATGAGCATGTAATCGAGTAACATAACAGTATCACACTTGAACACACCATATGACATTTTAGGTGAAATGTTCAAATTAAAGCTATAAATTATTATACCCATATTTTTACCCTACCAACCACACTCAAGCAGGCCTTACCTCTGCTGGACCCTCTATTTCAAATGACCAATGCACGATTTTCCAAAAGCATTCATTGGTAAAAGATCTATTTGAAGTGCAAAACAGATTTTAAAGATTTTATTTATTTATTTATTTATTTAGAGATAGAGGAAGGGAGGGAGAAAGAGAGGGAGAGAAACATCAATGTGCAGTTGCCTCTAACGCACCCCCTGCTGGGGACCTGGCCTGCAACCCGGGGCATGTGCCCTGACTGGGAATAGAACCGGAGACTGTTTGGTTCGCAGGCCAGCACTCAGTCAACTGAGGCACACCAGCCAGGACGCAAAACAGACTTTAATGCAAGACAATAACAAAACTCCATTGATATGATTTAAGGTTCTATACTCAGGCTAATATTTAAAAAACTACTACTTGTTGAGTTTCAGTGAAGTGTCAAAGAGGATATTGACAATTTTCTGAAAAATATATTAAAATTCTCAGTACTTTCCAACTATATATTTGTGTGAAACCATATTTTCTATGTACACTTCAATCAAAAGCAATATACCATAACAGATTAAATGCAGAAGCATATATGAGATTCCAGCTGTGTTCCATTAAGCCAGATGTCGAAATGATTTGCAAAATGTTAAACAATACCAGTCTCCTAGTGAGTAGTTTTTGTTTTGAAAATACATTTTATAAATGTATGGTATTTATGTTAACATGTAATGGGTTTATTACTGTTATTTTAAATAAAATGAAAAGATATTTTAAAAATATCTCAGTGCTAACTTCTAAATATTGGAAATATTGGTAAACATTGTTCACATAAGCATAAGCCCACTGTTCTCAGTAATTTTTAAGGTTGTAAGCAAGTCCTGACACAAAAAAAGTTGAGAACTGAAATACTAAACAAAATGTGTTATATAGTTTGGTAATTAAAACTTTATTTTGAAAATAATTTCTTAGTTATTAAAATAACTTCTTAAGCATTTTAGCAGGATTAAGTGTTCTCACATTAATAGGATAAAATGTTTCTTAAATATATCTAAAACTCTGCATTATATATTTGCTGTATATAGAATTCTGGGGAAACATTGTGCTACCTCCTCTTGCTTTCATGGTTTCTCATAAGAAACTCACCCTCATTGAAATTACTGATTCCTTTTAGGTACAGTTTTATTTTTCTATTTTCAAGGTTTTTTCTTTGTCTTTAGTTTTCACAAGTATGACTAGGTATCTTGATATGGACTTCTTTGAGCTTATCCTATTTGAATTTCACACAGCTTCCTGACTCTGTCGGTCTACGTCTGTTAATAAATTTGGGAAGTTTTCAGCTATTATTTCTTAAAGTACTTTTCAGACCTGCCTTCTTCCCCTTCTCATTCCAATGACATAACTGTTAGATATTTTACTATAATCTCACAGGTCCCCAAGACTCTGTTAATCTTTTTTCAGTCTATTTTTCTCTTTGTTGTTCAGACTGAGTAATTTCTATTGTTCAATACAGAAATTCACATATTCTGTCCCAGTTTCTCCTTTTTGCTATTGAGCCCATCCACTGTGTTCTTAATTTCAGTTATTATATCATTCAGTTCAGAAATTTCTACCTGGCTCTTGTGTTTATCTTCTATTTCATTGCAGAAATGTTCTATTTCTTACCAAGACTTCCCATTTTTTAAATTTGTTTAAAGCATGCTCATAATTACTTGGTGAAGCTTTTCTATAATGTACGCTTTAAAATGTCAGATAATTCTAACATTTCTGTCATCTCAGTATTGGCATCTTTTCCATTTGAGTTGAGATTTTCCTGGTTCTTAATATAACAAGTGATTTTCTATTGAAAGCTGGACAGAAGGGTCAATAAGATCTAGAGTCTCAGAGTGTAAGACACTTTGCTGGTATAGGTGGCAGCAGGACCACAGCTGGCTTTCTTTTGTTTTGTTTTGCTTTGTCCCCTGTGGGTTTTGGCTGGGTGGAGAAGGCTGCTGCCTAAACACTCCCTGCCTTGCGGAGCCGCTTCTTTCCTGATCGTTTGGCTGCAGAGACTGGGCTTTGGCTGGGGCCTTTCTGTGTGTGCCCAGTGGCATCGCTGAGTTTCCTGATAGTTCGCCTTTAGGTCTGTGTTATATGAGTCGTAAACAAAACCCAAAGAACTCACCACTGAGTTGTTTCTTGGGGCCCAAGATCCCAGGGGTCTTCTCTCTACTTTTCAGAGTCTTCACATGTTTGTTTTACATACCATGCTCAGGGTTTTTCATTGTCCTTAGGGGACGGAATAAGTAAAAGTACATCTATTCCATCTTCCCAGACATGGAAGTCTCCCCCGAAACGCACTTTTTAATAATAGTAAAACAAGACAAAACTGTTATGCCCAGGTAGCCATATAGGAAATAAAGTTGGATAAATATCTCATAATGTATACTATACACCAGAAAAATATTCTAAATGGATTAAATATTTGAATGTGAAATATGAAACCATAAAAGAAAACATGGAACAAATATTTTATAAGCTCGACTATGGAAAATATTCTAATTATAATATATTTAACTGTAAGAACAAATAGACTAATAAAATTAAATCTTTTGCATGGCGAAATTAAAACCAACATCAGAAGCACAGTAAAAAAATCTAATGTCAAACTACAGAGGTATTATTCCCTATTTATGTCACAAAGAGTTAACCTCCTTGACATATAAGGAGCTACCAATTTGTAAGAAAATCATCAGTAACCCAATAGGAAAAATAGATAAATAATATGAAAATACAGTTCATAGGAAAGCAAATGTGTACAAATGGTTTTAAAATACTGTAAAAGATACTCAACTTTATTTATAATACAGAAATACAAATTTAAACACCACCAGGAAAATGCTGTACCTCCAACCCCTTTCAGACCAGCAAAATTCCAAAAGTTCATGACACATTCAATTGGCAAGGATTTGGGGAAATAGAGACTTTCATTCATTACTGTTGAGAGTATAAACTGGTATACACCTTTGGAGAGCATTTTGGTAATATCAAAATTACTTCTAGGAACTAATCCTAATATATAATCACATGTGTGGAAAATGATACATGTGTATGGTTATTCATGGCGACTTTCTTTTTAATAGCAAAAAACTGAAAATAACCTGTTGTTAAATTTTAAAAGTATGTGTGATATGCTTGTATTTTTAAAAGAGAAGACAAAACCTACAATTATGTGTTTGTTTGTTTGTTTATTTATTTATTTTTAGAGAGAAGGGAAAGGAAGGAGGAAGAGAGAGAGAGAAACTTCAGTGTGTGGTTGCCTCTCACATGCCCCCTACTGCGGACTTGGCCTGCAACCCAGGCATGCACTCCGATCAAGAGTTGAACCAGTGACCCTTTGGTTCGCAGGCCAGCCTCAGTCCACTGAGCCACACTAGCCAGGGCCGATACCTACAATTTTATTGGCTTGTATTTATATAACTTTTTTTTCAAGGATAAATAGGAAATAAGGGATGGTGATTACCTGGGGCATGGGAGAAGCAAGATACTTACTGAACAAATATCTAGAAAGGCAATTTTTCATTGAATAACTTTTTATATTTTTGATATTTGAATCCTGTGGAACAAGGAAGAAAGAGGAGGAAGGAAGGAAGGAAGGAAGGAAGGGAGGGAGGAAGGAAAAGGAAAGGGAAAGGAAGGAAAGGAAAGAGGAAGGAAGATTTAGGAGACTTGTGGGGAAAAAATAAGAGAACCAAAAATAACAACAACAATAAAAAGAATTTAGCATAAAGAGATGGCAGCTAGAATTCAATTAATAATTATTTAGACATCATATGGGGGTGGGGGGTATGAGTTAATGATACTGAAAAGGAGAGTGCATTACAAAGTTTGCTAAAGGATAATAGCACATTTATTTTTTTAATTCATTGTATGTTGTCCTATACAAATTATGTTAGTTAGCTGTAGGTTCAGTATGGTTCTTGTACCATGTGAAAAGCACAAGGGCGACTCTCTCTTCATAGCAAGTAAACCTTTTAAAAGCACACATGTAAAAGGTTGTTGACTGTGAAAGTCAGGAATGATTTAAGATTCTGGTCCTGAGACCTAATTCATTATCAAACTAATCCATTCCACTAAAACTATTCTGAAACATCAGAGTCAGGCTCTCGCTGTGGAAGATGGGTTATGCAGGATGTATCTGGACGTAGGAGAGAAACCGATTAGGGGTGCCCAAGCACTGCTCTCAATTTACAGAACTACAGGGTTCTGATGCTGGATGAACTTGAGAACCTGGAGACTCCCATTGTCTGCAAACATCCCCTTTAATAGAAATAGTAGGTCTACATACTATCTTGAAGAACACTGTAAGCCCCCAGTGAAAAAGTGCTGTGGTAAGCATTAAACTGAGCTTTTTAGAGCTAGTGAGACTGTGCCTTAACTGTGGAATCTCTCTGGCCACCTCATTCTCACATCAGAGAGTAAGGTCAGCCTCAAGACACCCCTTTGAGTATGCTATCTCTCTGCCTGGTCTCCGAGGCCGATCTTAGCTGAATAACTGTATCTCTTGTCAGATAAGCCAGAAACTTTATCAAATCTGGGACTGTGAGAGAAAAAAAAGGGGGAGATGGGAGAAAGAAGACATGGGGTGAGAGAGGGTAGGGAGGAAAAGGAGAGATAGAAAGGGAGAAGGGGGGTGATAGGAGAGAGAGAGAGGGAGAGAGAGAGAAAGGAGAGAGCCAGGAGAGAGGTGTTAGAGAGAGTAGGTAAAGAGAGGGGAAAGGAAGATGGGAAGACAGAGGGAGTAGAGAGGGAAGGGGGGAGGGAGGAGGGGAATGATTGTTCCGGATATTTGGTGCACTCTACTCTTTGGATTCTTGACTCCACTCACTGTGGGGCATATGGAAACAGTGTTGATGTTTTTTGATTCCTTCAAGTGGCGACCAATCTCTGGGTATGACTTTTTCAAGGTGCTTTCTTTACTTCATCGTTTCAAAGTAGTTTAATTACTACTAATTCTCAGATAATTTTTTCTTCAACAATTTACACTGAAGGCAAGTAGAGCCACTACAAAAGTTTTATTGTAACCTCTAGGAGGTTAAACTTCTTTGGTCTTTTGGCAGTACCTCTGGAATGCCATTTGTCAGCAACGCAGGGTCCAACTGTCAATGTAGTAATGCATACATGCATGGCTAAAACATAAAAAAAATTTCCTATACAAACAGCACAAGCAGGGGAAACGCCTGTAAGTGATGCTTTCCCAATATTCTGTTCACTCCTCACAGTTACCTTCTGGGACAGGAAACTTTATTTCAGGTTACACAGGAGCTTATAAGGCTCAGCAGGGTGAATTATTGTAAAAGGCCACATTTAGGTCTTCTTATGGCAGAACCCATATTCTTTCAGAACACCAACAACTTTCCTAAGTATTATTTTTATTCTGTTTTTTTTAACCTTTGCTCATACTATCACCTAACATCCCACAATAAATTGAATCTCACATGTAAATCATGCAGCTAATGTTGTCTTCTAATCTATATCAATAAGGAAATAATTTCTTAAATAAGCAATCAACAGGTCATTGCTACTGTCTCCTCCTTGGCTTCAGAGGCAACCTGCTAAGTCTTCAGCATCTTTGTTTGCAGAGGTCCTGGGGACGGGAGCTATGATTTACTTCTGAGCTCACAGAATTACGCACCCTTGAAATTTAAATATTACTATTATTTCTTTTCTCAGTCATGGACTAAAGCCTGTAACCCCAAAATATAACACAATCTTTAAAAACCTGTGCCAGAATTATTGAACGGGCACAGAAAGTTCAATATCAATTTGGCTGGGAGAAGTAAAAAAATATTTCTATTTGCTATACGCATTGATTTGTGGTATGAAATAGATTCTAGGAATAATCAGAGGATTTGTTTGATGAAAGCTATGACAACAAAATGGAATATTGACTTATGCTTCCTTAGCTCCTTTTTTTTTTACTTACATATCCAATAAGCATTTATTGAGATATGCAAAATTCCAAAATTATGACGAATACAGTCTAGGTAATACAAAACAGAACCTAATAACGTGTGATGCCTACCAGGAAAATGTGGTGAGAGCATTGGGCTGTGTATTAGGAAAACTAGGTTTAAAACCACAGCAAGTAACTGCTGTGTGATCTTGGCTGTCATTAATCCCTTTAGCCTTTTTTCCCCAGCTATTAAATGAGTTAAACTATATCTTCTTTCGGGTCTCTTTCAAGGATCAGAATTGTGTGATCTGTAATAGACCCTGAATAACTGACAAAGTTAAAAAATGCAAATATCGCCTAACCCTCCAGACAAAATGTGAGTGGAATTCCAAGTTTAAAAAAATCACGGGACCCACTTTCAGTATTTTCTGATAAATTGCTTGGCCCTTTGAAATGTTTGTCTTCCTTTTAGAAGTCAACCCCTTAAACCAAAAGAGGTTTATGTCTCTTTTGATACAGGTATTTACAATATATAATTGCACCAGAGGTAGATATTAAGGTACCATAATCATGACTGTTCTGAAAATAATAACAAAAATGAAAGAGTAACAACAACAAACATTACCACCCTCTCTATTAAGGTAACTTTATTCTTGTCTATTTCACATTGCATTTCCCTCCATTCTTTGGCAACACTGTTGTTTTGTCAGTTCACATCTCTATTTTATGCCACTAACATCCTTTGGCACCTGAGCTCACATTTGGCATTTTCTTACTTCTTTGTCATTCAGTAATTTTTAATAATAGATGTTTCTAGTAAGTTTAAAAAGTTGTAAAGGTCATCTCTCTCCTCTAGCTAAGATACATTCTTAATATTTCTCAAAAGGAATTTCTCATGGTTTCTGTGCTTTAACTCTAAATATTTCCAAGCAATTTTCACTTATTATTTTTATTTTATTTTGAATTGTCAAAGAATTTGTGTTGAAAATCATTTTTCAAATTCCAAAAGTGTCTTCTGCTCTACATACAGTACTAATGACAAGATTAAGTCTTACTTGAATCATGAGCATTTCCACAAAATGATTCCAAGTAAAAATGTTTATCCATAAAAACTGCACAACTCAAATATAATGGTGATTTATCAAGATAATTGACTCAATAAAGCATACTTCTATTCCCAAAGAGATAATTTGTCAGAAGGGTTCCTACTCCACAGAGAGCAGAGTTTATAAAAATAGGCCAGAACATCAGCAGAGTATATGATTTCATCTATAAGAAAGAGGGAATAAATTAATCCTATAATTACAGTCATGAAGAACAAGGACTTAAGTCATGTTGATCTTTTCCTAAGTCATTGAAGAAATCAAGGAGAAACTAGGAGGTAGATTGTAGCCAGAAGAGAGAAGGAGTAATTTTAAGCAAACAGTATATTAACAAAACAAAAAAAATGTTAGGAATGACTCTGGAGATATTGCTTTGAGGAATGTTATTGTTCAGAGTATGCATTTAAAAATACATACTTGTCCACAAACACACTCACAGACACACAGGCACTGCTCTCAGAAGTTGTTTGACATGCCAGTCTCATCCAGGGTTCTTCTTTCTCTTTGTTTTTTAAACGCATCATCACGTAGAATTCTCTTGCTTCACTTTTCCTCCTTTGGTTATGCCTTGAATATATTAAGAACAAAAACATAAAATCAAAATTTTATTTTCTTTTACACTTGAAGTGACTCCTTTCTCATACAGACTAAAAAATTAAATGAAACATAGGGGAAGAAAATAGATGAATGTTGTCATTTTAAAAATCCAATAGCTCAAACAAGTTACGTTTTCTAACTAATAGTGTAAAGGAGATCTTACATTCCAGGTGTAAAGACATGTATTTGCTTTAACACAGCAAATCATCTTGTTGATACCTAGTATAACTACCACCAATATAAAATAAATGACAAACTTTAATTTCGAATGCTTGATAAAATATGAGCACAGGAATCATTGTTAACTTTGGTTATAAGCTCAACTTGAGTTATCTTACCCACACCAACATTTTAGAAAGATCTGAAATATTTCCACTGATAAAATAACTAAAAGAGGGCAACAGAATCACCTCTCCCTATGAAAGCCTGTTGACTTTAGAACTTTAGAGATAACTTTAAGCAAAAGGTTACATTAAAGAGTTTCAATTTTTTCCAAAACATGGTGGAAAACTTTTAGCAGGGAAGTCGCAGGACCAGTTTTGAATTTTAGACAGGTCACTGCCCAGAAGGTGGAAAATTGATCCGTGGCAGGGAGAACAGGAGGGATGTATTGTTTTATATCAGGTGAAAGATGATGGTGCCATGAAATAAGGCAACTGCAGTGGTAGCAAGGAAAAGTTAATGATCTGACAGGCCAGAGCAGTTGAGAAAAAAGGTAATTTCAAGGTTGACATTCAGGTTTTTGGCTTTGGCAGCTACTTAGATGGTTGTGTGATTCACTGAGATAGATGAAGAATGTGGTGAATTCAGCTTCACAGATAATGAGTTTGAGGTTTATGTAAACTAAGTCCAAATGTTTGATACGCAGGTAGACTCATAGGTCTCTTGTTCTGGGCCAGCGATAGTCATTTGGGGCTTAACAGCAGCATAGGGGTCATGAACGGAGATATGGGTGTGAATCACTTAACACAAGGACAATTTGGAGAGGAGATTGCTTAGAATATAAGTAAAGGAGAGTAATTAAATGTCATGGAAAGGCTGAAGATATGGCACCATGCAGAAAGAAGAAATGAGAGGAATGAGAAAACTCTGACAGAAGGAAGAGACCATTTCTGAGGAAAGAGTGCTTCATGTATCTAATGGTGATGAGATTTCAAGTAGAATAAGAATGCCTTTTTGCATTAGTAACCAGAAAGTTTTTGATGAGAATTCTTAGTACACTTTTAGTGGAATATAAGAATGTTATTCCTTAAAAGTCTCTGTAATCTTTATATTAGTAAGATTAATGGTATTTTTAAAATCAAAGTTAACATTGAAAGAAAATTCAGTTGCCTAAACCTGCTTAACATGAAATTATTCTGCAAAGGGAAGAATTAAGTAATCTTGTAACTTTGCTTAAGTTTGAGTGTTTCTATATAAGCACAGGAGATGGGCGATTCACATCAGGGCCATGGGTATAACATATTTTTAAGAATCAGACGAAAGGTATTGAAATCTATTGCACATGTTGGTGTAGAAGAGGTGACAGAAAGCTGAGTGTCTGAGTGGACCTGACTCAGATACAGGCTGTGCTCTTGGCTGCTTTCCCCTGGTATCCTTCTGGAGCTGTTGATTAAACAATAGGATGTCCAACACTGAAGAACTAACCCTTTTGATAAACTGACATAATTTAAAGGAACAAATGCAGAAATTACTTAAGCATAAATTATAACAAAATATTCAGACCATAGGAAAAGATGTAAAAATGCTCAGTTCTCTTTATCATAATCCCAATGCGTATGAAAAGAAAGGAAAAGAAGAAAGAGACGTAGGGAGAAAGGGAGATAGCAAGAAGAAAAAAGAAAGAACACTACCAATCAATCTCACTAAAAGAGGTTATAGAATTCTGCATTGTAGTAGACGAACAATGCTCTGTGATAAAGACTTCTTTTATTTATAAAAAATTTTTCTCTAGAAAGAGGACCGGAGGGAGAAAGAGAGGCAGAGAAACATCAATGTGTGGTTGCCCCTCATGCACCCCCTACTGGGGGCCTGGTCGGCAACACAGGCATGTGCCTTAGAATGGGAATAGAACCAGCAACCATTTGGTTTCCAGGCCAGCACTAAATCCATTGACCCACACCAGACAGGGCAATTTAGGTTTATTTTGAGAATACAAGAATAGTTCAATATTAAGAGGGCTATTAATATAACTAGTGACATCAAAAATGAAAGTTGAAAAATAATATAATTATGTTAATGTATGTTAAAGCTCAGCTGCTAAGATAAGCAGCCATTTTACTAAAATGTCATAAACTATAAATAGAAGTATTAAACTAAATAGGACATCACATCCCTGTATCAGTTAATCAGAAAGATTAGCTAACAAATAAGGCAACATCAGTCTATGTGAAGCTATACTAATACCATTTTCATTAGATGCAGGAAGAAAAACAGGCAAGCTTGCTATTATTATTATTATTATATAAATTTGGGGGGAGATTTTATTGAATGCAGTAAATGAGAAAAATGTAATAATTAATGCAAATATTGGGAAAATGAGATATAATAATTTGTTTTGCTGATTGATTATATATTTTAAAATCTAATAAATGATATGTATTTAATGAAAGAATTTGGTAAGGTGTTTGTATACAATGTAAATATATAAAATAGTTTTTCCATGTTAGCAATAACTATCTAAAAACATATAAACAGTAAAAATACTCCAATATAAGGGTGCCAAAACAAAACTATGAAATCTTATTGAAGGGTATTAAATATGATCTGAACAAAAGTAAATATGTTCTTGAATGAGAAATATTAATTGTCCCAAATTAATATGAAATGTAATGTCTTTCCAATTTAAATTCCAACTAACTTATTTTGGGAGAGTGGGAGAAGAGTTAGCTAAAATTATCTTAAGGAGAAACTTGAGGAGAAACTTTCCATACCAGTTAACAAAGATAAAGCTAATATAATCACAACTAGATATATGAAAGGCTAATCGTAGAAATAATTTACATAGTAAATGATAGTGGCACAGTTGGCCATCTTTTTACCCTACCATATGTCTTATTTAAGAAAAATTCCAAATGAAATAAAAAATAATGCAAAACCCAAAATAGTAAAAAAAAAAAAAACTGGAGAAAATCTATATACATAATCTAGGAGTTAGGATGATACTGTAAAACCAAGATAAAAAGTCCAGAAAGTACAAAAGAAGCATAGGCTATATATGATATATTTAATTAACCAATTTTAAAACTGTACAGATTAAAAATATTAGTAAAAGGTCAATAGGCAAACCATAGTTTGAAAAGGCACATTTGTAAAGTTTGCTAAAAATAAAAAGTTAATATCTATAATACTAAAGAGGATTGCAATAAAGGTTTTTAATTGGCCATCAATATGGATTTGCAGTCCTGACAAGTGCCAGTTCAGATGTCTAATAAATTTGAAAATCCATTCAGCCTTCCTAGTATAATTTATTCATTCATTCAACAAATATTTGGTGGGTTTTGATCAGATTGTTAATAAGATATAACTTAGTTTTAAAAGGATTACTCTTATTTGTTGAGAATAGACCAAAAGAAGGTAAGTACAGAAGCAGAGAAACCGACTGAGAGAGCACTGCAATAATCTAGGCCATTGATGATGGTGGCATACATTTAGATCTTAATAAAAGGTCCCATTCTGTGCATTTTTGAAGGGAGGTCCAAAAGGACTACCTGATAGAAGAGGAGTACTCTGGGGGGCCACGTTTGGAAAATAGTTTGGTTCTGTTTTGTGTGAGTTACATTTGTAGTACTTATCAGATGTGTAAAAATAGGTAGTTTGAGATAAGTTTGTAGAATTTGGGTGAGAAGTCCAAGATGAAAATATACATGTGGGAGTCAACAGAATATGGATTAAGCAATGAAATTAAATGAGATCACAAAGCAAATTAGTACACATAGGAAAAATGTCCAAGTTCTGAAACCTGGGTCACTTCTACAAATAGACACTGAGGAAGAATAACCAGCAAAAGAAAATAAAAGTTAGGAGTGTCCAGAGATATGAAAATAGTCTGTAGAATGTGATATCCTAGCAGTTAAGTGAAGAAAGAGTTCAAAAAGGAAAATATAATCAACTGTGAAGGGTTAACTATGAAAAAAGAGAAAACATTATATTTATTCACATGAAGGTCATTGGTCAGTTTGGCAAAAGATGCATCTATGGAGTGGTTGACAAAGTCTTGAGTGAGGTAGGTTCAAGGGAGAATGATTGTTGTTTTAAGCCACTAGATGTTGGGGGTAATTTGTTATGCAACAAAAGTTAACTGATACAGGGATGTGATGTCAAGAAAATTTTCTTTCTTTTTTTTAATGAGTTTAACATATTTTATACTGACAATGCTTACAAATAAAGAGGGAAATCTTGCCATTGCGATACCTTGAGCGAGGGGGTGAGATTTAGTGCACAAAATAAACATCATAGGTGACTAAGGTAGAATGTAGAACAAGAACACAAGGGAACAGGAGATTTAGGAATTGAAAGGCCAGCACATTTGAAGGATTATCAATATAGATACTGACATCACTGTGAAGCATAGAAGAGCAGTGTTGGAGACAGTGTCTTGAACCTGTCTCCAGGCTCAAATTTACACCTTCAGGAAGTGAGGAAGAGTGACTTAGGAGTTCCACAGTTGTCTCCAGCCAGGTGAGATAGAATGTGGTTTACAGTGATGGATTTAAAGTTAGTGACTTTTAGGGTAATAGGGAGAAGTAAGAAAAGTAGCAATAAAAAGAAAAGTGAATCTTTGTTATTTCAATGCCATTGGTGGGGGTTTAAGGAGGTTCTACTTCAGAGAGCGGCAATAAAAGCATTGCCCTCAAGTAAAAATATATAGTAGGTATTTTCCTTGCTCTAGACCATCTTCCTTCCTTCCTTCCTTCCTTCCTTCCTTCCTTCCTTCCTTCCTTCCTTCCTTCCTTCCTTTTTCTTTCTTTCTTCCTGCCTTAGTCCCATCATAAGAATTAAATCACTGTATTATTTTCCCCACTACATCTGATTCTTGCTGATTTTAATATCCATTTATAATGTCCATTTTGGACCTGACTTTCTTGTTTTCAATAGTTTTATCTGCATCCCACCTCACTCATCCACTTCATTGTTAAAAACTAGATATTGCCTTTGCCAATAATTGTTGTGACAGATAGCATTCAAGTTTGGTTAACCAAGATGATTTCCAGCTCTCCCTAGCCTGCAGTACACATCTACAGTAGCGTACAAAAGCTAAAACCTATTCCCTAGGTTCCCACATGATGACCATGTGAAATATAAATGAATGTCCACTGGTACTGCCTCTTTCACTTGCTCTCTCTTGCCTGAAACATAGACATGTGACCTGAGATGCAGCAGACAACTGGATGCCCTAAAAGGAAAAACATAAGGCTATAAGGTTTAAAGCCAGTATACTGAGGGTGGTAGAGCAAAACAGAAAATGCCTAAGCCTTCTACTTCTGACTATGGTTTAACTTGTATCAGTCCAGCCACCAATTAAGAACAACTAGGAAAACAGGACAAGATAGGGGAACAAAGCATGGAAGAACAGATTTGAGGAGTCAGGGTCCCCAGGAAAACAAATGCAAGAAATATATCAATCTCAAGTGTGAAAAATACAAAGAAAAACACATTGAGACATATCATAGTAAACACTTAAAATCAAATGCAAAAAGAAAATCTTAAAATCAGTTTAAAAAACCAGACATGCTACCTACGAAAAGCAACAGTAGAATGATAGCTGACTTCTCTAAAGAAACAACACAAGTCAAAGAGAATGTACAGCGTGTTTCAAATTATCGAGAGATAATAATTGCCAACCTCAAAATCTATACTCAGCAAAACATTCTTTAAAAACTGATCATTTACATCTTTAAAAATTTCAGGTAAGGAAAAACCAGTAGAATATGTTCACAGCCAGCTTGTACTAAGAAAAATACTAAAGGGAGTTCTGGAAGGAAGAGTATAAATAACTAAATAACTAACTAAATAAATAAATAAAGTATAGAACAATAAAATTATTGCCTTATAAAACTGAAAATGTTTGTAGAATTAAATTAATGATAATAATAAAAAAAATTAGAAGGAGGAAGTGGAGTCATAGTAATTAAAGTCCTTGCATTTTCTGAAGTTGCTTAAGTATCAATATAATGATTTTTCCATTAAGTCAAGAATTAATGTTGTAACAGATCAACCAAAAATGCAGAGTTTTTAATACAAAACTAATAAACTAGTAGAAAAGAAAAAGTTGAATTAGGACAAAAGCCATGTAATCTGAAACAGACAGGAAGCAGGAAAGAAAGGAAAGTGGGGCAAATGTTATTGTTACCGTGTTAATTGTTGACTGTTAACTATCCTGTACCCAGCTATGTAAAAGAAGTATGTGTCTGTTAATTTTACTTTTTATCCAATCCCAGAGGTTTTTCTGCTTTGCTTTCTTCTGCCTCTCTAATCTATCGCAAAATGAACTTCATGTAACCCTTTATGCCTCCTCCTCTGATTGTAATGTATAAAAATAAAGTGCAAAACTTCCATTCTCTGGAGTATTTTCTCGATCCATTGAGATTTTGTTTCCCAGTAATTGTTGCCAGTTTAGCTCATGTAAGCTCATAAAAAATTCAAAAATAAAAGAACCGCTATGGCTACATTAATATCAGGTGGAATAGAGTTAAGGTAAATGAATTATTAGAAAAAAAAGGTCATTTCAATGCCAAAATTGTCAGTCAACTAAAAAATTTCAAAAATCTAAAATGTTTTCATTGAATAACATAGCCTAAAGGAAAGTAAATTTAACAGAACTGAAATCAGAACGACAAATCTACATTCATAATCAGAAATGTTAACATAACTATCATCAAAGAGATAAAACAAACAGTAAACATATGTAAGAAACCTTTACCAAAAACAACATATACTGGGCCATAGTCAAGAAAAATTTCATAAGACCAACATCATACAAAATATATTTTCTGACAACAGTGAAATTAAGTTAGAAGATAAAACAAATGTGTAAAGTTAAGCAAGATTCACCTCAATAACCCTTATGTCAAAGAAGAAATCACATTAAAAAATGAACTAAAAAGAATACATTTGAATAAATGATAATGGAAAGGCCACATTCCAAAGACATTGGACTGCTAAAGCTTAACTTATAACAGTGGCTCTCAAACATTAACTGGAGTCAAATCACCTGGTGTGCTTTTTAAAAAATTTATTATATTTTATAATTTATGCTCTTATAGTTGTCTCAATTTTTACTGCGTTGCCCCACTTCACACATCCCCCTACCTCCTCAAGCAATCCCCACATCATTGTCCATGTCCATGAGTCATGCATATACATTCTTTGGCTACTATATTCCTATGATGTCCTTTACATCCCATGATTAGTCTGTAAGGCAACCAATTTGTACTTCTTAACCTCTTCACCATTTATGCCCATCATCTGACCTCCCTTCCATCTAGCAACCATCAAAACGTTCTCTGTATCTATTATTCTGTTTCTGTTCTACTTGTTTGTTTACTTTGTTTTCTAGATTTAATTATTGATAAACGTATTTATTGCTATTTTATTGTTCATATTTTTTATCTTCTTTTTCTTAAATTAACATTTCATGTAATATTGGTTTGATGGTAATGTACTCATTTACCTTTTTCTTATTGGAAAAGCTCTATATCTTAGATTCTAAATGGTAGCTTTTCTGGGTAGAGTAATCTTAGCTGTAGGTCATTACTTTTTATTACTTTGAATATTTCTTGTCATTTCCTTCTAGCCTGCAAAGTTTCTTTTGAGAAATCAACTGAAAGTCTTATGGGAGCTCCCTTGTAGGTAGCTAACTGCTTTTCTCTTGCTGCTTTTAAGATTCTCTCTTTAACCTTTGGCATTTTAATTATAGATACATCATGGGGTGGGGCCTCTTTGCATTCATCTTGTTTGGGACTCTCTGCACTTCCTGGACTTGTATGTCTATTTCCTTCACCAAGTTACAGAAGTTTTCTTTCATTTTTTTAAAAATAGGATTTCAATTTCTTGCTCTTTCTCTTCTTCCATCATACTCCAATGCAAAAGTTAGTATGCTTGCAGTTGTCCCAGAGGCTGCTTACACTATCCTTGTTTTTTGGACTATTTTTCCTTCTTGCTCTTCTGATTGAATATTTTTTTGCTTCCTTACATCTCCAAGCACTGACTTGATTCTCAGCTTCATCCACTCTACTGTTAATCCCCTGTAAATTGTTCTTCATTTCAATTAATGTATCTTTCATTTATGACTGGCTTTTTTTATGGTTTTTATGGGTTTTTATGGTTTCCATGTCCTTTTCATGCTGTTGAAGTTCTCGCTAAGTTCCTTGAGCATACTTATTATTAGTGTTTTGAACTCTGTATCTGATAGGTTGTATTTTGTTTCATTCTTTTTCTGGAGTTTTGTTCTGTTCTTTCATTTGGGCCATGTTATTTGTCTCCCTATTTTGGCATCCTCCCTGTGTTTCTTTCTATGTGTCAGGTAGAGCTACTACGATTCCCTGGCTTGGTAGAGTGGCCTGATGTAGGAGGTGTCCTATAGGGTCCAGTGGCAGAGCCTTCACTTTTACCCAAGCTGGGTACTCAAAGTGCACCCAATGTGTGGGCTGTGTACACCCTCCTCTTGTAGTTGAGCCTTGATTGTTGTTGTCAAGTCAATGGGAGGGATTTACCCAGGCTGATCAGCTGCAAGGACTGGCTGTGACCACTGACCACCAACCTCTGACCACCATGGAAGATTAGCTGTTCAGGGGCTCACTCCACAGAGCAGGACTTACTTCAGCAGAGTTCTTGTGGCAGCTGAGTCTGCCCCTTGAGTGTGTTGCTTGTGGAGTTGGTTTTGTGGTGACATTTGGATGTGGTCTGTCACTGTCCACTGGGCACGCAGGCTCTGGGGTTCCCTGGCAGGTGCAGGCTAAGGTCAGCCACTACCTGCGATCTGTCCAGGGCCACCCAGTATAAGCTGGAAAGCAATCTGCAGATGTCTGTTTCTTGTGCTAGGCTTGGCAGTGCCTTAGCAAGGCCAAGCTGTGACCCAAGGCCAACTGCTGCTGGTGCCAGGTCTGGGACCCCTTACAGAGATGTTCGGGGCTTGCTGAGGCCAGATGCTGCTTGTCTGAGAGGATTTACAAAAATCTGAAGCTTGAGCTAAGACAAGCCATCCCTATGGGAAAGCTGGAAAAAGGTTGGATGAACCTGAAAGTTGGGCGGGGCAGAGCCTCAGGAAATTACCAGGGTAGGGCAAATGGTGTGAGCCTTTTGGGGCTCAGGTTGCTGGCCACCCTCTAGAACTTTTGATTCAGTGAGTCTGGGATAGGTTGAGAATTTGCATTTCTAACAACTTTCCAAGTAAGACTGATGTTACTGGTCCAGCAACCACAATTTATACTATGAACAACTTATTGAAATTAAATCTGATAAATAAATACATTTTTAGAAAAACACAGTATACCAAAATTAGCATGAGAACAAATACAAAATGAATGGTTTTATCTATTTAAAGATTTGAATTTGTAACTTAAAACTTCACACAAAGAAAACCCTAGACTCAAATGGCTTCAACCAGTGAATTCTTCCAGACATTTAAGGAAAAAATATATACTAATCTTACACAAATACTTTCAGAAAATAGAATTTTTTAAAAAAATCCTCAACTTCTTTTATGAGGTCAGCATATTATTAAACATTAGTAAATCAAAACATCTGAAGGTTATAATAAGAAAGAGGGAAAATGTAGTTCAAGCACTCTCATGAACATAGACCCTGAAATCCTAAAAATAAATGAAATAAATACGTAAACAAACTACAAACTACATCTGTCACAATATAGAGGCTGGGTCTGGGAGAAAGACAGAGAGGGAGGAGGAAGAGAGAAAAGAGAGTTGAAAGCTGAGTCCTTGGTGGAAACAGTAAGAAATTTCCTCAGCCTTGGACTGTCTACCTGGGATCTTCTTGAAGAGTAACAAAATTAAATTTAATACCCATATATCTAGCCTTAGGTTTGCCATTATATGCAACTACATGATTTATTTAGCAATGTGACTATCACCTACAAAAACCTCAATATAAGCATTTAGCCACTACCTCCTGTATTTCCAATACCCCAATTAAGCATTATTCACCCTAACTTTGAATATAATTCATTAACTCAGTCATCTTTACACTGCCTACTCAGGCATCACTTCCTGTGTCCCTCACTATTGTCACTTCCTTATGTATAATTTCAAATCTTTCACATGCATCCTCCATTTCGTTTACCTGACAAGACCCCGATACTGGTTAGGTTAAATTTCTGCATGCTTCATAATTGTACATGAGTGATTCATATGGTGGACTAAGAACCAGCCAGACTGCTAACTCTTCTCACTTTAAACCACTTATCATGAGCCTTCACAACTCACAGAAATAGAAAACTAACCACATTTTCTCATCAGGCCATTCTCTCCTTCTCCATAGGACAATTTCACAGCTATTGCTCTGTTTTCAAAGAGCAAATTTTCTCCCTTCTCTGCTTACTCTCACCTGATGACTCCCTATTTTACTACAATAATAGAAACAATCAGAAGATAATGCCTTCATCTTTTCCCACCCAATTTACCAACATATCAGAAACTGCAACTGTATAAACTCTGTCTTCCTAGCAGTTATAACTGCACTATCATAAAAGAACATCACAGTTTCCCAGGTCAAAATCAAAATCAGGAAAATGCTTAGAAAATATGTACTAGCACAGTGTTTCTAAAAGTGTGATGTGTAGATCAGTGGATGGACCTTGAGAGCATTAAGCTAAGTGAAATAAGTCATAGAATGACAAATACTGTATGTTATTTACATGTGGAATCTAGAAAAGCCTAACATAGAAACAGAGGGCAGTGTGGTGGTTACCAGGGGCTGGAGGCTATGGGAAATGGAGAGATGCTGGTTTTAGGGTCTAGGTATAAGATGAGTAAGTTCTGAGGATCTAATGTATAGTATGATAATTATAGTTAATAATGCATTATATACCTGGGAGTTGCCAAGAGAGTAGATCTTAAATGTTCTCAGCATATACACACACACATACACAAAGGTAATTATGGAATGTAATGGAGGTGCTAGTTAATGCTGTGATGGAAATCATTTTGAAATATGTAAGTGTATCAAATCAACACCTCAGACACCTTGAACTTACACATTGTTATACATCAATTATATCTCACTGAAGCTGAAAAAAACCCAAAACTCTAGTTTTATTCTTATAGGAATACCAGTAATTTGATCAAGGCCAACCCTAATCCAACATAACCTCATTGTAACTTGATTACCTCTGCAAAGATCCTATTTCCAAATGAAGTCACATTCACAGGTATTGGGGGTTAGGACATGCCTTTGGGGGGAAACAGGGACACAACTGAATCCAGTACACCTCCTTTCTACCTTTCAAAGATATGGAAGGGAAAAAGGAAATAAAGAATTTGCCCCCATCCAATAAATAGAAATCCAAAGCTCTCCCCGTACAACCTGCTGCGGACCCTCTGTGAAGCACAGATTCACAGCATCTACAGTGCTTAGGACCTCAGCCCATCGCCTCAGCCCACCCCCCACCACCCCCCAAGAAATATGGTGTGTACTCCCAGCTTCCTCCTCACCAGCCACTTCCACCACCTACTCCACTCACTGGATCAAGGAAGCCAATTCCTGAAATCTGCCTCCAAGGCTGCCGCTGCCCATGGGGCCATCCCAATGGGAGATGCGCCATCCCTTCCACATCTGTCAGGCCTCCCTCCAAGGCCACAGCTTAATTCTAAACCTAAAGGGGAAATAAAATGACAAATTAATGTTAGTCCATGTTTAATGTACAAACCCTTTAGTGCTGTCAGTGAGAGCAATGCGGTGTGAGTATGTTGGTGTGATTAATGATCCTTATTTTACTTTAGAATGTGGTTGACCAGGCACTTCTGCTCAGGATGAACATAGCAGTAGTTTTGCCATTATCTTCTTTGCCTATTTTTGCATTATTAATTTTTTCAACCTATCGTTTCTTTGCAGAAATTTTGTAGGACCATCTGCTAATTTGGGGGAGGGTTAGTGTAATTAAGACCAGATACTATAATCCATAAATCTACTCCATCAGTCAAAGGTAAAGTGAAATACACTGTCAACTTCTTGAATATATAAAATTTCCACATTTCTATCAGGATATGTATTGGGACTTGTACATTGTTTATGATTGTCTCATGTGCATCCAAGTGAAACCAAGATCAATTAGTAAGTTAACTATTAGTAAAATAATATTTTTAGAACAAATATTATATAACTAGTATTAGGTTAACATTCTAACACGTTCTTCATACTTCAATGGCTCATCGTACACACCCATTTTGAGAACACCATTCTAGGACACATGAACGGTCAACGTTCATTTGACAGGAGCATCTCATAACATGCTCTTTCAATTCCTCAGTGTTCCGAACCACCCTCTCTTTTTCTTTTTGTTGTCATCAGCACTTCACATCTGACCTCAAGTATCTATGCTTCTAGGTTACTTGCTCAACTATTCCTTTAGTCTCATATTTCATTGAGATACCCAGTCTCGTTTTTCTTATTTATCACCTCTTTCATCTCTTCACTTTCTTCTCAATCTAGTATATAAGAGGCAACAAAGTGAATTGGTTAAAATCTAAGATTCCAGAGTCAGCCAGACCTGGGTGTGTCATGTAGGGAGAGTTGCCTTACTTCTTTGAGCTGCAGCCTGTCCAACATGGAAACTGGAGATAAAAACAGGAACTGACATAGTCTTCTTGGAAATATTAAATAAAATAAGGTATACGAGGTTATCATCCACAAGTCTTATGGTTCTATGAAGTCTGGTGAATCATATGAACTATTACTGAGTGGCCAAAGTGGATGATGTCTAAAAGTATCCAGTGAATTTAGCAGTATAAAGAAGTAAATGTGCTATAGTATTATCATCATTGTGCCTGTTGATTTCTTTGTGTCAGTTCGTCCCTGTATGGACTCTGTATCATCCTATCACAGCTGAACATGAAAACATCTTCCAAATGCTGGCGGTCTGCAATTATCTGCCTCCTTAAAATTTTGTCATTCCATTATTAATCCTTAGTATTTGTCTAGATCTTGATGATGTCTCTTCTGTTCCCATTACTAACTCTCCCAGCTTCACAACTAAGACCTCAGTTTGGACATTATCAATGGTCCAGTGTTAAAGATACTTAGGCATGGAAAATAAAAACAAAACATAGGGAAGTGGGCTGGAGGAATATATATCCTGAATTCAACCTCCAGTGTTGCCACTGTAATATATTATTTTCGGGATTGGAATTTAGCACTGTAAAATAATCTAGTTTAGAAAATAATAGATGTGTAGCAGAAAACTAGGTTGGGGGCTTGGAAATGCTTCTTCATTTCTGCCTGGATCAAGCAATCACCAACTGGAAAACAAAGCTTGCTTTGTAGTTATCCTTCAGGTAGTGCCTGTGGTATCTCGGGTCCAAGTCACCTGTAGTTGGTCAAGCATTTTTAAGGACAAAACTTCATTTTTGAATTTTTGGTTAATTTGTGTACTCATGGCTTAATTTTTGAGTGCGTGGCCTGCTGAAAATTTAGACATATGTGACTTAAGCTGTCTTCTACAGTGACACTTTCTCATCTACATACTCCTGAAATCTCTACAGTTTATAAACTGCAAAAATGGAACATTTGGACAGTAATTACCAAAGCATACAGGAAAGTTCCTCTCCCAGCTACTCTCATTTTTCTGGTTTCTAAACAGTTCTTTCTCACCATACATCCTGTATAAGGTTGTTTCTCCTCAACTGGGAAAGCCTTATAAGTCACGTAGCATTTCTCTGAAGTCAGTTATTCTTTCCAAAATTCTAGAGATGAGCTAAAACTAATGGAAGCTAAACCTGTCCATAAAAGGCAATGGCTCTTATACCTCCAGTACACAAACTATCAATCTTTGAAGTTTATTGGAAACTTAATATTTAATATCACTAGAACCCAGAAGAGAATTCTGAGCATTTAAATTGGGCTTCTAGTATTTTATTAGAAGATAATTTATACTTGAAACATCTAGGACACTTAATTTTATAAACTTCAAAGCCAGGAAAATGTTCTTAGTATGTACAGTTTGGGGAAAATATGTAAAAATGTAATAAAAATGAAATATTCTGTTTATGGTTTCTTTGGGATTATGTATAGAGTTACATTTTTGATAGTCTGCCCAGAAGTTCAAAACCTTGGAAGCATATATCAAAGGTCCCCTTGCCATTATTACTTCAGACACCCAATTTCCCTCAACCTTAAACAGAGACTGAATGCCATAATTTCTCATGAGCAATGGGCATATCAAGTTAGCAGGCCAGATCTGAATAGTTTCTCGGCTCTGAGCTTCCTCAAACACCAAACAGATACAACCATTTTAGAAGATATTTCTGCTTGCAGAGACAATGGCTACTTATGAACCCAAATTTTCCTGATGAAATGTAGGATATGATGTAGAAAGAAAACAGAAACAAGGTATTTCTGTCAGTGCTCACAAAATGGGCAGCCATTTTTAGGCAGTTGTCTGCAATTCCTTTCAAGTTCTTGCCTCCTCACCTCATTCTTAAATTTTAGACCCCAGAGCTATGGACCGCCTGCTGCTAAGCTATTAGCTACTGCTGAACGAAACAGGAACGTTGTGCTTGGCTGACTGTTCGCTCTAAGTGTACTTATGCATTCCAGCATTATGCTGGCTTTTAAAATGTGCAACATATTCAATATGTCTTAAACTTGTTCTCTTTAATGAGTTAGAATGCCTTTAAATTCTCCAGTGGCATGAATCCCAGCAAAAAATCACCTACCAAAAGAAAGGAATGAGCATGAATTTCACTCAAGTAGTCTTTGCAAGAAAGGCCAACATATTATTTGGGTATTGCAAATGAAAAAAGATATTCTTCAAAAATATTTTTGCTAGTAAATGTAAAATGCAAACCTACAACATTCCTGGAAGACAACACAGGAGAGAGCCTGCATGACCTTGCGTTTGGTGATAACTTCTAGGTACAATACCAACAACATAATTTGTGAAAGAAATAATTGATAAATGAGACTTCATTAAAATTAAATATGTCTGCTCTGTGAAAGGCACTGTTAAGAAAATGAGAAGAGAAGCCACAGACTGGAAGAAAATATTTGCAAAACAGAACCACATCTAATAATGGACAGTTATCCAGAATAAACAAAGAACTCAACACTCAATGGTAAAAAAGTAAATAACCGAATTAAAAAATGGGTCAAACACTTAAACAGACTTCTCACCAAATGGTATATATGAATGGTAAACAAGCATATGAAAAGATGTTCCACATCATATGTCATCATGGAAATACAAATTAAAACAACTATAAGATACCACTATATACCTAATAGAATGACCAAAACCCCAAACACTGACAACACCAAATGTTGGTGAGGATATGAACCAATAAGAATTCTAACTCATTGCTGGTCAGAATGCAAAATAGTACAGCCATTTTAGAAGGCAGTTTGATGACTTCTTACAAAATTAAAAATACTTTTACCATACAATCCAGCTATTTCAACTTCTTGGTATTTTCCCAAAGGAGTTGAAAAGTTACATCCACATAAAAACCTTCACATGAGTATTTTTAACAGTTTGTTCATAATTGCCAAAACTCGAAAGCAATAAAGATGACCTTCAGCAGGTAAATAGATTAATAAAATGTGATACATCCCAAACATTGAATATTATTCAGCAGTAAAAACAAATGAGCTTTCAAGAGATGAAAAGACATGGAGGAAGCTTTAATGTATATTACTAAGTAAAAGAAACCAATATAAAAAGGCTGCATTCTATAAAAATCTGACTACATTTGACCCTTGACCAATGCAGGAGTGATGGCTGGTGATTCCTGTGCAGTGGAAAACCCTCAATAATTTTTGACTTTCCTGTTGGCCCTTCACATCCACAGATTCAACCATCCACTAATTGAAAAAACTATTCCCTACCCAGGGTTGGGCATCTGCAGTTGGGAAACCTGCAGTTGGGACTGTGAAAATACTGTTTCCATTTGCAGCTGGTTTAATCAACCTATGGATATGAAATCCTTGAATATAAAGTGCCAAATGTATTTTTTGAAAAAAAAATGTATAAGTGGACTCATGCAGTTCAAATACACATTGCTCAAAGGTCAACTGTGTACATTTTCTGGAAAAGGCAAAACTATGGAGACCATAAAAATACCTGTGTTTGCCAGGGATGAGGAAACAGGGAGAGATGAATAGGCAAAGCACAGATTTTCAGGGCAGTGAAAATACTTTGTACAATCATATAATAATAGATATATGTCATTACACATCTGTCCAAACCCATAGAATATACAACACCAAGGGTGGGTCCTAATGTAACCCAGGGACTTTGGGTGATAATGCTGTGTCACAAATTACCAGTTATAACAGATGTACCACTCAGATGAGGAAGGTTGTGCAAACATGGAGAGAGGAGATAACATGGAAAATTTTTGTTCCTTATTTTCTATTTTGTTATGAATCTAAAGCTGCCCTAAAATATAGTCATTTAAAATAATAATTCATTCTTTAAAAATGAAAAAATGAGTGTTCTAAAATAATTCCTAACAAAATTCAAAATTATGAGTTTCACTCCTGTGTCTTCAGCCTTCCCTTCCTCTCATCAATTTGAAGACTACATATGCAAAGGGATGGTGTAGGTCTGGGATTCAGCATTTCTCACATGCTCCAGGTCATGACAGCCTGGCCAGACCATGGGGAACACGAGGGGCCACAGAAGAGATCGCAAACAGCCCAAAGCAGTGGGTGGGGCTGCAGTGTCCAGGTAATTGAGCTCCTGCCTTGCAAATGTTCTGTCCCACCCCCATCCCCCCATGCATCCTGCTCCTAGCAGAACATCCCCCACTCCCAGGCAAGATGGTGGCAGGAGAAAGTTTTGAGGTAAGCATGCTCAAGGTTAGTAGGATATTATTTGGAAATGGGAAAGTCCTCCTACCCACTTCTGGTACCTGATTGGAGATGAGAGCAGAGGAAGGCAGGCACATGTGCCACAGAGGTCAGAATGGTGGTAGGGAGAGGCGTGGGGCTGAAGAAACCAGTCAGTCTAGCCTGGGGGAAATAAGGGATTGGTCAGGGGACGGACCTTCCCCGAGAGCACGGAAGTTTGGGCTGGGAAAGCTGTCCCACATTGGAAACTAATATAAACCCAGGGGAGAGAATGGATGGGCTTCTTACTCATTTCAAGAATGTTCTGTCTGGAGAGTTTGTGGGACCTTTCTGAAGCCACATGGCCAATGGTGGTGCCAGTCCCACATGCAAGCTCCAGGAGGGAGCCTAAAGCTGACAGTAGCTGGGTGGAAAGCGGAACTGTCTGACCACTCGGTGGCCACCTACAATTCCCAAGGGATGGCACTTAACACAGGAGAAGGAATTCTGACTGCTGCATTTGGTTTTGGTCTGGCTGAGGGTGGTTTGGGTTTCCTCTGAGTTTCCTGCAAAAGATGGGCTTTGAGACAAAAGTCTGCCATTCTCTCAGTCAAGATGGAGGTAAACATGGCTTGCCTCCTTGTACAACCACAACAAAATTACAAGTAAACTACAAAATAACTATCATCCATAATCATCAGAAAATTGAGCTGTATGGAAGTTTGACAACCAAGGAAATAAAGAAGTCACGTTTATTCAGGTGGATAGGAGGGGCAGAGACATGATGGCATGCAGACACAGAACAGACAGTCCCACGCCAATGAGTAGTGGGTAAAAATCAAGAGGGATATGTCAAGAGCAGGGGATCCCAGTCCCACACCAGACCACCCAGCCCAGGGTTCCAATACCAGGAAGATAAGTCCCCACGACACCTGGCTATAAAAACCAGTAGGAGTTGAGGTGGCAGAAAAAACTGTGGGATTCTCAGGTGTGTCCTCTTAAAAGGCCTGCAGTGAATTTAGGACTTACATAGACTCACTCCTTCTGGACTCCAGCACTAGGGCAGCAGTTCGAATGGCATCAGTGGTATATGGGGAGAAACTGAAGTGTCTGGCATCAGGGTAAGTACTGGGGAAAAGCTTCCTTCTGGACAAAACTCAAGAGGACAGGCAGTGGCCATTGTCCCTTTTCTGAGCACTCCCTGACACAGAGCCACAGAGTGGCTGCACCATATCTGAGACCTCATCAACCTAGTACACAGGGGTTGCCCTGCCCTGGTGGGTACCTAAGGCTCTGCCCTATCCAAATTACGGGTGTCCATTACTGTATTAGGCCATGCTACTAAGATGGAGAGTCAAAGCAGCTCTACCTAATACATAGAAACAAACACAGGGAGATTACCAAAATGAGGAGACAAAGAAATATGGCCCAAATGAAAGAACAGAACAAAACTCTGGAAAAATAACTAAACAAAATGGAGATAAGCAATCTATCATATGCAAAGTTCAAAATGCTGGTTATTAGGATGTCCAAGGAATTCATTGGGTACTTGAACAGCATAAGAATGACCCAGGCAGAAATAAAGTTTACACTAAGTGAAATAAAGAAATATTTACAGGGAATCAACAGTGGAATGGATGAAGCCGAGAATTAAATCAATTATTTGGAACACAAAGAAGAAAAAAGAATTAAAAAAATGAGGATAGGGTAAGGAGTCTCTAGGACAACTTCAAACCTACCAACATTCGAATCATAGGGGTGCTGGAAGAAGAGAAAGAGCAAGAAATTGAAAGCTCATTTGAAAAAAATAGTGAAAGAAAATTTTTCTAATATGGTGAAGGAAATAGACATACAAGTCCAGGAAGCACAGAGAGTCCCAGACAAGTCAAACACAAAGACAACACCAAGACCCATAATAATTAAAATACCAAAGGTTAAAGATAAAGACAGAATCTTAACAGCAGCAAGAGGAAAGCAGATAGTTACCTACAAAGTTCCCACAAAACTGTCAGCTGATTTCTCAAAAGAAACTTTGCAGGTTAGAAGGGACTGGCAAGAAGTATTTAGAGTGATGAAAAGCAAGGACCTACAACCTAGATTACTCCATCCAGCAAAGCTATCATTTAGAATGGAAGGGTAGATAAAGAGCCTCCCAGAGAAGGTAAAGCTGAAGGAGCTCATCATCACCAAGCCATCATTATAATGAAATGTAAAAGGGACTTATTTAAGAAAAAGAAGATCAAATCTATGAACATTAAAATGCCAATTATTTCATATCTATCAAAAATTGAATCTAAGAAACAAACTAAGCACACACGTGGAACAGAAATAGAATCATAGATATGGAGCCCATTTGGGAGGAGGAAGGGGAAGAACAGGGGAAAAGATTCAGGGATTCAGAAGTACAAACTGGTAGGTACAGAATAGGCAGCGGGATGTTAATGAAATGAAGCAGCCAAAGAACTTATATGCATTACCCATGTACATGACCTAAGGAGAGGGATTGCCAGAGGTCATGAAGGGTACTGGGTGGAGGGGGGCAAAGAGAGAAAAATCATAATAATATAATCAATAAAATATATTTTAAAAATAAGATAAATAAAACTAAAGAATAATAATAATAAAAGAGTCTGCCATTCTCCCAGGTTATGCAGCATTTAAAGAAAGACCTCTTTCCTTTCTCTCCAACCTCTGCCTCCAGGATTTGCCTATTGGTGGCAGTGGGAAGCCACCAATATACATAAAAATGTATACTACTTCCCTCAGATGATCTATAGCAGAAATATATGGACAATGTTTTCAATAGCAAAGTCATAAACTATCATGAGGGTCAAAAATAGACTAGACTGGGCTTCTAGGGGACCGTATAACAGTCATGAGTGCAGCACGGAGACTTGTTTGACCACCTTCCTTGATAACCAGAAGCAGCTGCCAGGTGAGCTGAAGAAAAAAAAATTGCTAGGAGGAGGACCAGAGTTTAAACTTATGTATCTGCCAAATATGTTAAGGCAATACTAGGACTAACAAGAAAACCAGAGGTGGAAATGGAAATGGCATGAATGTAAATAGTCCAGGATAATGTCTATTGACTAGCTGAATGACTTTGATAAGCTGCATAACTTCTGTGGGGCTTCATTTACTCAGTTTTCTAATTAATGGGTTGAATTTATGTAAGTCTTGGTCATGGGGCAAAAACAAATGGGGGTGGGAGTGGTGTGAAGAGCTGGGATGTTCAGGATATGGGGATACCAGTAGAGACTTGAGAGAAGGTCAAGGTCACAACCAAAGTCTTAATATAACTATCAAGTCCAGAATATGAGGCAGAGGTGGAAGTAGAGTAGTAAAATATGAAGTTTAAACCAGGATACAGAGTGGGGCAAAGTACTAGTTATAAAAAATTGGGTCAAGGGAGATAATTAAAAATGCAGTCTGTGAATCATAAATAGGGACCAGACAGGCCTTCTATGTGATGTCTGTGGCAGTATCATGTCATATCAGAGTAAAGCAGAGGTGTCAGGCTGAAACTGACAAACCTTTCAAATCCCTCCCAGTTCTGTAATTCTATAACCAATGTTTCCCTTTTTCTTCTTCCATGCCTTTCCTTGGTCCATTTGCTCCATGGGTTCCCATTCCCAGAGAGCACTCCTAACCTCTCTATGGGCACTGAGAAGGTCATTCTCAATAATCCTTTTTGTTTTTTACTGGTAAAACTTCTGTATTAATTTTGCTTTTCTTTGAACACACATTCCAACTTCCCCTGTAAAATATTACTTTTTTTAAAACATTTTTCACTATGACACTATTCGATTCCTTTGAATTTTCTTTTGAAGAAATTTTAATGGTATATATAAAAAGACTTTAAAATTCTTGTTTTATTTTTTACTAAGAAAAGTTCACGTAATAATAGAGTTTTCTATGTGTTTTTTTAATTTGGCTGATTTTTTCCCTACTTAGTCAATAAATTAAGTCAATAAATTTAAGTCCATAGGTTATTACTAGCTTCAAAACTATTCTTTGATGGCTAATGTGCAGAAAGCTATGAGGTAACTTTATGGTTATTTACTGTTTTCAGCTCTCTAAGATG